>NQII01000156.1:754307-841002 GCA_002778355.1 Clitarchus hookeri | reverse complement strand
GGGACTGGATATATGGAGTATGATAGTTTTTATAAAGTTTGTAGGTATCTAAATGTATAATGATTACTTTCTTACAGATTTTGATATTTCAAGTTTTCAGCAGTAAGATTAGGATATGTTTTATTTCATTGCTCAGTGTCTAGTAGGCATACATTTTTTTTGGCAGTAACAGTACAAACGAGTTGAATATACTTGAAAACTGTAGCCTAATATATATAATTTTTAATCCTTCAGCTTTGATTGTTCTTCGAAATTCCTTTGCATGATGCAAGCTTCACTTCGACTTCGCATTTAAAAAACGACCTTCGCACATGCCCAGTTAATATTTATGTAGTGAAAATTAATTCATCCTTGAAACAGTTTTAGTGAAAAATTAAAATGAGTGCCTCTAAGAAAAAACAAACATTTTCATTAGCTGAAAAGTTAACCTTAATCAAGCACGTGGACAGTAATCCCGGTAGAACACGCACAGTAATTCCTCGGAATTTGGAAATCCCAGTGACTACTCTGAACTGAATCATTGATGCAACCAGCAGACAAACTTCCATGAAAGATTTTATGTTACGTATTTTGCTTGTAGACAATTTTGTGTGCTTTGGTACCAGGAGACAAACTGCCACGAACAATTGTGCTTGTTTTGCATGTACAGTAATCTTTTGCTCGTATACTAATTTTATGATTTCCCAACCAGGAGATAAAATTTCTTAAAAGATAATGTATTTAAAAGAAATATTTGTTTAGTTCATAATGTAAAGTTGTGTGTTTATTAAAGTTGCATAATTTTATATGTTTTGGTGTCCAGATTCTTGAATTTTTGGGTTTCTCTCTTATAGTGTTTTCCTGCTTATAGTGTCACTTTCTTGTGGACCCCTGAAGAACTTTATAAGAGGGTTCCACTGTCCCATTACAGTTTTAGTGTCCACTTCAATTCTTGTCACTTTCACTCGCAATGAATTCGACACGTCCAGTTTATTTCGGTATTTAGTTTTAATATTGACCATGGCCGAAAATCCCACTTCACATAAATATGATGTAGTAAAAGGAAGGAGGACTTTGATGGTTTCATCAAATATATTCTGATAGGTTTCAGCAAGTGATAGCAAGAATTGAATTAACTGCATATTCTGCGTAGTATTTTATGTCTGATTGACAGTTGCATTGCATGTGTGTAGGTTCTATATTATAACATTTATAACTAATGCATATGTTTATGTATGAAATAATATTTTTCGGGGCCCACCAAATTTTAGTCTGCGACCCATACTTTGGGAAATACTGTCCTTCGTAACATAAAAAAAGTGATATTAAGTAGAAAAATTTTGGATGGTCTTGTAGTAAATGTAGGCTCAGTGTTTCTTTCCGAGGGCAATACATTTTTAGTCATTTTCTTGAACATACTTTAGCTAGGCTTTGCACTGAATATACATTACGTTTAGGGAATATTCCATCAGTGCCTAAACAAGACAACAGTTTCATTATAATGTTTTCATTAACCTAACTTATTACTTTTGTTGGCAAAAGTGGAGACTGGTGACATGATATGGCATGTTGCTGAACAAAGTGTTAATTTTTCTTCCTGCGAAAAATACTTAAAATTACCACATCAAGTTTGTACACGTTGTGTTTTTTAAACGTACCTAGGCAAGTTACGGTGCTGTGATAAATCTGGTTCCACGGCAAGAATAAATATACTTTAATGTTTTTCATGATAGCTGCATGTGAAGAGTATTGTTGCCTTTACGTTACACTGGGTCAGTGTGTGTGTGATTGTAAATATCGGACATGCGAAATTTATACATTTTAACCATGAACTGTTTATGACAAAATTAATTATTTGAAAGTAACATCTTTATTTATTACAACTTTGTAATTTTGCCCTAGGTGTTTGAAACACAATTGTATGGGTGGCTGGAAAAACGTATGTATTGAAACGCCAACTTTACAGGAGAGCAGTTTTATTACAAGCACAGAAAATCTGCCCTCGAGTGGTACAATAAAGTAACATAAAACATTTTCCCACAGGAATATAGATTAAATTGTTTCACAGAGTAGACAATAAATCTTTTAACGTCAAATTTGTTGCACTTTTTATTTACAAATGAAGCAATATGAACATGAAAGTGGCATACAAAATATGCACTTGAAATTAAATTAGTAATCTTTTATATTTAAAGGAATCGAGTTAAATTGAAAGAAAATGAAATGCACTGAAATAAACGTTATACACACTAAATATTATCATAAAACTTCTTACGTTCTGGTTTCGTGATTTTTCTCCTGAGCAGAGGTGGTGAATACAAACATTGTAGATAGATCACTAACATCAATCCTATTTGGATTGGTAGGAAAAACTCCTGATACCTATGGCATACAAATGTTGTGCGATTTCCTCCCAAAGAGAGTGACAGGATCTTCAGCGGTCATCTTCATTCAGAGGTACTTGGTGATCTGCCATTTTCTCTGCTTATTTTCTGGGGGAACTGTAAGATCTTTGAAGTCAGATTGGTTCATTTCAACGATTGTGAAAGGCCTGTTCAGCTTGACATTAGCACTGATATACTTTCAATCAGAAAGTACTAGTGGTTTGGCCTTCGTTTTAGTATGTTTTATAAGGGCAAAATCCAGACAACACAGCAAGAAACTGTGGCTCGTGATTAAAAACTTTTGATGTACTTCAGTAAAATAGCCTGATGTAATGAGGTGTCCGTACAGCTTTAGAATGTTCCAGTTATTATTTTGCCCTGTGCAGTGATAGAGTCACACTATAAGTTTTCTTTCTCACCCAGGAGATAATGGCTTTAATGCTGCAGAAAAATATTTTAATATGCATGAACAGATTTATTTGGACCATGCTTGGAGACACTTTCATGCCACAAGAACATGCTAGTAGAGTTGTCAGTCACATTGTGAACAATTAGATTATGACTGGAATACTAGCGCTGGTAATACACATCAGTGTGTGTTGGCATTGGCGTAAAAAGGACCTGCTGCAAGTCAACGCACAAAGTAGTGAAATTGTTTTTGGAATCTGCGGCCAGGGTTTTATAAACTTTGCCAGCTTTGCAATGATGTGCAGTATTTTCATGTTCTATATTTTTCCGCTCTTCTTCATTTTTAGCCAATGTCATCAGAGCATAATATTTATCACACAGCGTGTCAGATCTTGGTGTGCAAAACCTCATATTAAATTCTCTCTTCTTCCTGTACAGGGTGGAATTCACAGAACTATCTCAGGGAACTTCTCTTGAAATAACACATGCATTTTGGCAACACTCAAATCAGGACTCAAACACAGTTTAGGTGAAGCATTCCTACNTTCTCTTGAAATAACACATGCATTTTGGCAACACTCAAATCAGGACTCAAACACAGTTTAGGTGAAGCATTCCTACTGCAGTGACTCACTTCTGTTGAGTAAGATTTCATGTGCTCTCTGATTTTAGCACACATTTATGATTGTTTACACTTCCAAAATCACTTTGAGATGCATTCATATTTTGTGTGTGGTGAACAAACAGTGAGATCAAACACAAACTACACTTAAGCCAAGAAAAAAAGGAATAATCTCCTCTGCAGTGTAACCAACATGCAACATTTTTCCACTAAGAAACACGTACGCTGTGCCCTTCTAATGAACTTCATGCTATCTACGGGTGCATTTATGATCTAACTAAGAACGCAGTTCGATCCAGCGGGTTACACACAACGTTTTTCTACCAAAGCCATTTTGGCAGAAAAACTAACATGCAGCGTTTTTCCAGCCACCCATACAATTGTGCAATGTGTTTACATTTCTGTGATTTGAATGTTTTTGACACAATCCCAACAAAATACTAAACCCAACCAGAAAATTCTTAATAAATAATTAAATAAATCTGGTAAAAACTAAGTACCTACGCAAATAAATATGGGCAGAGTAAAAGTTACAGTAGCCCAATTTGTNTAAATAAATCTGGTAAAAACTAAGTACCTACGCAAATAAATATGGGCAGAGTAAAAGTTACAGTAGCCCAATTTGTATCCATTGTCGCTGCTACGCACAAAAATATGCAACGAGTTGCACACTTGATTTTACTGTCTTTTCGTTGGACTGGGTGCTTCTTGGTTTTAATATTTATTTCAACTGAGGCAGTCCTTTTAATGAAATAACCCAACACATCAATAAAACGCGGTTAAATACTATAGTTCTTTCCCTCACAGTTGTACCAGGGTTAAACACAGTCGCTGCAAAATATAAACGAGTATTATGTGTAATATGCTATGTCGTGTATAAGAAATATGTTAACAATGTAAAATAATAACCGTAAGAACTATCATTGATACAGACATTGTTAAAAAGTCATAAAGCTGACATAAATATGGTTATGCCTAAAGCGTGAACATTTATATGAAATGGTTTTTGAAATATAACACAATTGTTTGAACAGCTGAAAACAGTAAACAAAGCATTTGGCAGTTGAAACGTAGAAGTCACATGGCAGTGTTTATGTTTACATGTAGCGGAAGGATACATAATCAGTAATCAAAAGTAGAACTTTAGCAGGGCTTCAGAAAAGTGTGAAGTAATCGTGAATGGCCTCTAGACATAGTTATCCTCAGCATGTTAGCTCTCTTTATAAATTCTAATGTTACTTTACCCTATCCTCAAATATTTTGTCCCTTGATGTTTTGTAAACTCCAATGTTTTTAAAATGCTTCATACAACAATGCTATTAATTATTAAAATTTTACACAAAGGAGTGAAGTACAGAAATGGTAAATAAAACAACTTACTCAGATACGATCATCTGACAGTAAATGCTAGTTCAAGGAAATGCGAATTGGCAACCGAAGGAAGCCGAACCACTTCCTAAACTATTACCTCCCAGATGATTCTAGTGACAGCTATCTACAACACTAAGTGAATACCTTCTGACTGGATACTCACATTCAGTTGCACATTAGGATTCAGTCCGAACCCATCCTTTAACAATACTGATATAAATGCCATATCCAGGCACATGAATGGCTGCTCTGTGTTTGGTGTCTCACAAGCTGTGAAAGAGATCAGGCAACACTTTTAAACTTCATAAACACTACAACAAATCATATCTTGAATTATTTAATTTTTGATTTTAGAAAACTGTTACTTAAAATATTCTATAAATGAAATTAATACTTTTACAAATGCTGATATGTTAGTAACATAATGGAGCACCCTAAGAAGTTGGTAATGGCAATTGCAGGCTAGCATGACCATAGTTTTAACTAAGTAAATGTGATTTATGCCTGGTAATTTATTTAAATGAACCGAGGGGGCAACAACCTAAGAAAATCAACTTAAGCAATAGAAAAAAAAATCACTCAAAAATCACTAGAAATCCCTAAAAATCACAAAAAAATTCTTGTAAATCACAAGAAAATTCTTGGAAATTAAAAGAAAATCCTTGTAAATTACAAGAAAATCCTTGTAAATCACAAAAAAAAACCCTGTAAAATGCAAGAAAATCCTTGTAAAACTCAGAAAATCTTTGTAAATTGAAGAAAATCTCGGAAAATCCCTGTAAATCTCTCAATATCCCTGGAAACATTAAAAATCGCTATAAATTTCAAAAATTCTACAGAAAAAATGGAAACTGAAAAAACTTAAAACTAGCCATGATTCCTAAAATAATTGGTTCAAATTGTTAACAAAAATGAAGATTCGAAAGAAACTTAAAATATTGCATAACATTTTAAAATTCTATGAAGCTAACAAAACCATGAAGACAGAATTTCACAAAATTATAAATGTGAACAAAAATCGTTGTGTAACACAGAAATATAAAGATAACCATCACATAAGCATTACAAAAATACATCAATACAACCTTCGAATAGAGTCTGCAGACTTATCACGATTTTTGTAAACTACACAAAAGTTTCTGTTCCCGAGAATTTGTTGCAAAACTATAGGAGTTGCAGAAGCTGCATTTATTTCCCTCCATTTTTAGCGTACTTTTTCAAGGAACGACAGGTTTTAATTATTATTACTCTGGTACAAATGGCCTTGAGAAATGTCCAGCCAGAATATGATTTCAGCATGAAACAATGTAACATCCCATCCAGGAACTGTAGAATATTTGCAGTAATTCATTTAAAATTAAAGGCAAACACAAAGACACTGGTGCCTTACCCAAGATTCACACAAGATTCCTCGCGTCGAAGTTGGTGTGTAGCCAACTACACTACGGAGGCCGGCAAAAGATATGCTTATGTGATCACCTTCGAGCCTGTGTATGTGTGTCTTGACTACGAGTATGTATGTGCATGTGTTTGTGAGTGGTGTGCATGTGCGCATGCGCACATACACTGTAAAAAAGTTGTGTAGTTTTAGATAACATGTATGTGGCAGCAGTGTCTGTCTGCACTGACACGTGTAATTTGACATGTTTTTTTAACTCTACGTCAAAGTAAATTTATCGTATAAATTAGTAAAATAACATTTACATTGTTTAACTAATTTCACTGAAAATCCTAGAAAATCACTAGGAATTCTTCCAAAATCGCTTAAAAACTTCCAAAATCCCTGAAAATTTTTGAAAATCAAAAGAAAATCACTTAATTTTTCGAAATAACAAATTATTAAAAATATTTGCAACTTGGAAATTGGTGTAAACATTTGAACCTAGTTGTTGCCCCCTCGAACTGAACACACTTAGTATACAGTTTCAACTCCATTATTGAAAGAACATTGCAACATATAAGTATTTAAGAATCAGTAAGCACATTTGAAGCGCACACATACCTCTGCTGGCTGCCTTCTGGAAATCCTTCACAGTTACCACTCCACCAGTGAAAGGATCTATCAGACCAAATTCAGTAGCTCTATCAAAATAGTACGAGAAAGCATTAATTTCTCTAGAGTTCAGTTCTGCTGGCTGATCAACTTTGTTTTTGACATACTTCTGAATAATGTTCATGCACTCTGCGAACCTTACTACTGGCTTCTTCTCATCCTCTGTATTTGCATTTCCTTTGATTATCTTGTACTCTGGTTTCAATGGTCCCCTGTAAATATCCAAAGTTGCAAAACACAGAATGATAAACCTCCTAATCCTTTAATTATCAAGGATTGAAATACTTTATTAAACAGTTCACCACACAGCTGTTATCAATGTTAGTTTCATGGTAAAGTGTCAAAGTCTTTAAGACTAACAATGGCATTAAGGGATGTCGACTAGACAGAAGGCCACACTATCACAGGGTTAGATGAAAACAGGGTGGTGATGGAATAACTTTTATTCTATTAAAATTAACTGTAAATAAGATTTAATGATGGAATGTGTCATAAAAACTTCAATAGTAAGAGAAAAATATTTTTAAATTATGTGGATAAACTTTTTATTATTTGACAGGTGTGATGTGTAAGAGCAAAAGAGCAAGAGGGTGAGACAGCAAGAGAGAGAGAGAGAGAGAGAGAGAGAGAGAGAGAGAGGGGAGAGACAGCAAGAGAAGGGGCAAGTTGGCAAAAGAGAGAAAGGGGAGGGTACAAGACCACAGGGAGAGAGACAGAAAAAGTGCAAGAACAAGGGAGGGGGAGAGAGAGAAGGGGGTGCAAGACAGCAAGAGACCGCAGAAAGTGGACAAGAATGCAGAAAGAATAAGAAGGGGGGTGGGGCTAGACCACATCATGAGAGAGATTACAAAACAGTAGCAGAGTGGGAGCAAGCTCGAGAGAGAAAGTGAGAGAGCGTGAGAGATAATGAGAGAGAGAACACGAGAGAGAGAGAACAAGAGAGAGAGAACACGAGAGAGAGAACAAGAGAGAGAGNGTGAGAGATAATGAGAGAGAGAACACGAGAGAGAGAGAACAAGAGAGAGAGAACACGAGAGAGAGAACAAGAGAGAGAGAACAAGAGAGAGAGCAAGCAAGAGAGAGAGAGCAAGCAAGCTCGACAGAGAGAGAGAGAGAGAGAGAGAGAGAGAGCAAGAAAGCTCAACAGAGGGGGAGAGAGAGAGCAAGCAAGTTCAACAGAGGGGGAGAGAGAGAGAGAGCAAAAAAGCTCAAGAGAGAGAGCAAAAAGCTCAAGAGAGAGAGAGAGAGAGAGAGAGCAAAAAAGCTCAAGGNGCTAGACCACATCATGAGAGAGATTACAAAACAGTAGCAGAGTGGGAGCAAGCTCGAGAGAGAAAGTGAGAGAGCGAGAGAAAGCAAGAGAGATAATGAGAGAGAGAACACGAGAGAGAGAGAACACGAGAGAGAGAAACCAAGAGAGAGAGAGCAAGAGAGAGAGAGCAAGAGAGAGAGAGCAAGCGAGAGAGAGAGCAAGCAAGCTCGACAGAGAGAGAGAGAGAGAGAGCAAGCAAGCTCGACAGAGAGAGAGAGAGAGAGAGAGAGCAAGCAAGCTCGACAGAGAGAGAGAGAGAGAGAGCAAGCAAGCTCGACAGAGAGAGAGAGAGAGAGAGAGAGCAAGCAAGCTCGACAGAGNAAGCAAGCTCAACAGAGAGGGAGAGAGAGCAAGCAAGTTCAACAGAGGGGGAGAGAGAGAGAGAGCAAAAAAGCTCAAGAGAAAGAGAGAGAGCAAAAAGCTCAAGAGAGAGAGAGAGAGAGAGAGAGAGAGAGAGAGAGAGAGAGAGAGCAAAAAAGCTCAAAGAGAGAGAGAGAGAGCAAAAAAGCTCAAGGGGAGAGAGAGAGCAAAAAAGCTCAAGGGGAGAGAGAGAGAGCAAAAAAGCTTGAGGAGAGAGAGAGAGAGAGAGCAAGCTCGACAGAGAGAGAGAAAGCAAGCTCGACAGAGAGAGAGAAAGCAAGCTCGACTGATAAAGGAAGCTAGACAGAGAGCAAAACAGAGAGAAAGAGAGAAAGCAAGCAAGCTTGACAGAGAAAGTGAGAGAGCGCAATCAAGCTTGAGAGAGAAACAGAGTGTGTGCAATCAAGCTCGACAAAGAAAACGAGCAAGAGAGAGCACAAGCAAATTCGACAGAGAGAGCAAACAAGAATGAGCCATCTCAATATAGTGAGAGAAAGAATGCAAGCTCGAAATAGAGATAGAGAATGCAAGCTCTATGTAGAGAGGATGCATGAGAATGTAGCAACATATGTTAGAGAACGCGTATGAATGAGAGAGAGAGAGAGCAGCCACGAGAGAAAGAGCAGCCACGAGAGAAAGAATGTGGGAGCATGTGAGGCACGAAGCAAGTATGCGAGCGAACATGACAGAGCATGGAAAGTAAGAGTATAAGGGACAGATGGGTGATAGCAAGTATGTGAGGGAGATAGTGAGTGAGGGAGACGGTAAGTGAGGGTGATGTATGTGTATGCCAGATATGGTTACAAAAGTTATGCGGCTGCAATCATTTATAGTTACTTAAAAACTGAAAATAATTAAAGATGAAAAAAAATCTGGAAATGAAGGTGCAGGAAGAATATAATATTGCACAAGGCTTAATTTGAATTGGAGGTAAAAAGCAGATTTATTCCTGAGTAGTAGCAGTAGTCATACTCCCAGCATAATAACGCCATAAATATTTTGTGCATGTAATTTTAAAAGCACATGTTTATTATGTAATGGAAATTGTGATACATATTGGTAAATGCTGTTTATGGTAAAATGAGCACTTTTGAAAACCCTGCTAAATGTCTACTTTTGGCCTGTAGATTTCGTTAATTTTTCACGTTCATATCAAAATAAATACTACTATGTGACATTCAGTAGGTATTATACATAAACTGGCTCATATGTCCACTGCATACTCATTACATAAACAACTAAAAGTAATAAATATTGTAATCTGCATTATAAACATGTACACATTAATTTCAGTCAATAATATGTATTGGTTTGTGAATACTGATTGATTTACACTATTCTTTTTTCCATTTAGACATAAATTAATGCCTGTAACTGTGGTCAACACTTCCAAGGACATAAGAAAATGTGTTTGATATAGGTTGTCAACAGAACCAAAGAATATTTAAACATTATTCTATTTCCAGTAATAAAAACAACGCCAAAGATGTTTTGAATGATCATCTTCAAAACGTGTTAACTGAAACCCTCGGCTATTAAAGAAAAGACGCTTTTAGAGAACACTGTGTATTTACCTCTTTATACAGAAAACAATATACCTCAATAAGTAGTTTAATGATCTACGAATTATGTTTAACAACGTTTACGGGTAGAATTATATTGCATATATACCTTGCAAATCAATCTTTTAATATGAAACTACCCACATGCAAATGGCGCTTTTTGCTATTACATTATGAGTAATAAAACTTACTGTGGTGAAACTCAATGGCTGAACAAAATTGACACAAATATTTACAACATACTTCCACACTAATAATTGTCACTCGTCGTTAAGTTTTGTGAAAATTCATCCAGCCACACAGTTTTACAAGCACATAACACTAATGTTTGCTAAGGCCTACTGCTTCCCTTACAAAAATTAACCTCTTTTTGCTTATAAAATCTAAATATATAAAGGCTATTCACGGTAAAGCGAGCACTTCTAAAATCAACCTTTGAAAAATGTCACTGCCCATAAATGCATATATTTTAACGGGAACACTGACTGGCACGTGCCCAGTAAAACTGGTAACGTCTGAGAGGAAGTAGTTCTGTGTCTAAATGTTGAATTAAAAAGTGGTAAGTAAACAATCGTAAATACTCCATTTTTTTTTAGTTTATACAAGTGTACAAAAGAACAGATTTGTGAAATATTTATTATTCTACTAATTCCAGTTTCACTTGACTGAAGCATGAATAAAGTAATCAGGCCCAAGGCAACGTTAATTTTACATATGGTGGAAGAATACACAATTTGCATGCAAGTAGATCTTAATCAGGGATTTCAAAAGTGCTCAGTTTACCACGAATGCCTATACACTGATATGAACATAACTTCACCACATGACTAAAAACACAATACATAACCAAAGAATGTATTTCATGAAACACCATCCACACAATTAATGCAGAATCTAATTTTGCCCCAAATTACTTACCTTGAAAATTAGTTGTGGAAGCTAGTATTTACTGTACGATACATCGGCTCACACAAATTTAACAGTTCAGACAGACGTTATTATACTGTTTTAATGTATTACTTAATACTCGAGTAATGTTTCACGTGAAGTACAAAACATTTTCATGCTGTTATTGTTTCAAAACAAATGACATACGTGCCGAGGTATTAACTCTATGATTGTAAGTTGGGAATTGCCTAAATACAAAATGACACACTCACATTTATTTAAGCTTTCAGAATTGGAACACATTTCGCGAATATGACAAAACACACTTATCTGAAGTTTCTTCAAGTTTATTAGAGGATTAAAATGTATACAGACTTCATTAACATAAAGCAGTAAATTTCCAGGTCGGCATATTATGTGAAAATTGAAGAATTACTGGGACAAGAAACTATGTGGAAATACAGCAGAAAACAATAACAAACAATGCCACTTCAACACGTATAAAAATATTTCATTTATTATGTTGATATATATTTATTATTTTAGAAGTTACAAACATTAAAAATCACAATGGTCGTAAACCCCCATTTTGTTGACAAGTGCACCGTGCGGAGTGGAAGGGAGGGGGACAAAACCAAACAATGAACCAGCTAAGCTGAACGTTGCGCCAGCCAGATGATGATGTGAGAGAGTTAGAAACATAAATGTGTTACAATCATGCCAAATTTTTATCTTATTCTCATTAAAAAAAATATTGTAGGTGGCAAAAATTTTTAATTTTACAACTAGTAAGATGTTAAAACATGGAACTACTCTTCGTTCACTGCCACCTCTAGGCTGTTGGCCATGGAAAATTTGTTATTTTATATTTGAGCCATATATTGTTCAACTTGTAGGCATTGTCTGTGACTAAAATTATACTGTTTTTGTGATGTACAAATAAAATAAACCAAACTATTTACAGAAAATTAAAAAAGGGTATCTGAAAGATCTTGTCTTAATTCATTTTAAGGTATGTTTGGCAAAATTAATTTCTAAAAATTTAGGGGCACCCAAAATTCAAAAATATGCAAAAATTTCCTTATTTTCAGCAATTTTTTAAAATTGAAAAAAAAAAATTTCCTTGTGCAATTTTATAGACGTCTTGAAGTAGCTCTTGGCATCTCCTTTCGGTACGAATTATCATATTTCTGTACGTAAGATGGTTTTCATTATTTGTACATCACAAAAACAGTAAAATTTTGACTTTGATGTGCAATTTAACAAAAATCATGCAGTCTAAAAATATTTTATCTGAGGATAAGGTAGTCACAATATATGGCTCAAATATAAAATAACGTATTATTCTGTGGCCAATGCCCTTAACTGCAAGTATTGCGGTCAGTGCTTATAATAAAATATACACAGTTACGGGCAGCGATTTTTTTTCATAGGTTGATTTCAAGAGTGCTTACTTTATCGTGAACCACCTATAATAATTTTGATGCGGAAAAGAAATTATGTATATACTGAAAGGTTAACTGAAAGGCAAAAATGCAAATATTTTCATGTAATTGCGACCGAAACCATTAAATACTATTTATAATTTGTATTAAGTTAAAAAAAATTAGAAAACTAAAAATTAGGTTACTTGTTTTAAAAAGTCTGATGCAAGGCTTATTCAAGAAAATTAGTTTTATGAATTATTTCTTTTTGATTTAGCTGCACATTCACCATCCCCTACTTCCAAGGCTATCAACTTCATCACTGCCACCACCACAGTTACCATCGCAATGACTGTGTTACAAGCACATCTAAACAGTTACAATTTAAAACAATATAAAAATATGTAATTTTTACAAACTGTAAGTGTGTATATGGAAATTGTGCACTAACACTGTGAGGCTACTGTAATAGACAATCTGTACACAAATTCTAAAAAAGGCTTAGAATGTTCCTCTTTTTATTAACCAGTGGGGTCAGTGAGATAAGTGGAAGGCTGAAATATATACAATTTTCTTTGCTGCAGTGTAAATTCACTTTGTAACAAATAAACACCCCTTGTGCTCCATGAAAGATGAGAGATGTTGAGAGGAGCCCATCCGAGTCCGGAGAGAGGTGTCTAAATTAAGGAGATATTGCCATGAATTGCTGAATTGATGATGGTGCAGGATGAAGAGCAGTGGACAAGTGGAGTGGGGAGATTTGGGTGGCTCTTAAGAGTTTTGAGAGCTAATGAGGGTGAAGTGAGGTAAGTATGGAGCAGCACCGGAATGCAAGGGCGGGGTGACCGAAGGTCCCAGAGAAAACCAGCCGACCAGCAGCATCGTCTGGCACGAATCCTACATGCAAAAATCTGGGAGCAACCCCGCCGGGAATCGAACCTGGTTCGCCTAGGTGGGAGGCGAGCAGTCAGACCACTACACCACCGAGGCCGCTCTCCTATCGTAGATTCGCTCTNACCACTACACCACCATGGCCTCCAAGTATGAATGAACCAAATAAGGAATGGCATTTTTCAGTGTGTTCCAGGCAGACCTGGCCATTGGCTGAAAACTGTGGAAGATGATTACCACTTCATTCATGAATTAACTTAAAGTGTTTAGTTCAAAAACAGACTTCCAACAATGTGAGCAGAAAAATTTGGCTGTTACTTGTAAACCTTCAGTTTGAATATAAAAGTGTTTGGATTTAAAAAAAGATCTTCAGACGTACAGGTATAATTTTATTTCCAAAGATTAGCTGTCATAATACTGCATGATTCAAAGGCAACTCATAGTGACACACAATACCTCGGGACAATAAAAGACAAAGAGGATTTGTTTCCAAAAGCTGCTACTGACACCTGCTATTAATGGGCCAATAACTAATTACATAGCTGAATTGGGAGAAAGGTTAACGTAACTGAAAATGATGAGATATAGCGAGAATAGGCAGTCAGGCAACTGATTACATTATAAAAAGTAGACAAGTACTCAAAGAGCGGAACTCGCAGATGGACACACACAAACAAAAGTCACACAAACACATTTTCTACACCACTTACACCACAGATACTCAAACTAAGATCAATAACACAGATATCCCTCTGGTTGTCCCCTACCACGAGGGCATGGGCTAACTCGGAACCATTCTCAACTGTGGACACAAAATTCTGGCCTCATCACCACTCACTCAACATTTTTTCTCCAAACCACCCAGATTGGTCTTCAAACGACCCCCCCCAACTTCGAAACAAACTAGTGCACCCCAAATTATCACCCAGTTTTACAAGCAGTAATATCACCACCCCCAGGGGGGTTTCATCCTAGCAATACCCCACGTTGCAGCACTTGTGCTATACAAAAGTCTTCCACCTCCTTCAAAAGCAGGCTCACCAACCAGACCTATCCTATCCAGAGCAGCTACAACTGTGCAACAGAAAATATTATCTACCAGCTACAGTGCGTTCATTGCAATGCAGAGAACATCGGCCACAGCACCAACACTCTTAGACAGAGAATGAATGGCCATAGAGCAGACATCAAACAAGCCATAGCTGGGGAAAATGCAAATTTTCAAGAGAAGCCAGATGCAGCATCTCGCAACCAGAACTTTGACTCCTGTTACACAACCAGAGTGATGAGGACCCTATCTCCTTTTAATAATAGTGCAGAACTGCCTCGCTGGGAACTGGCCCACCAATATGTCACCAAATCCAGACAGACACCTAGCCTAAACGTAGGATAACCCCTCCGCCACATTTCAAATTTCCCGCCTCACCCTAGTTTGCCTCCTGGCCGCTATGTTCACAGTTTGCCAACCACCACTCACGAGACTGCAAAGTCACCACTCGCCGCCTGATGAAGCTGGTCTAGCCAGCAAAACAATGCGCGACAGCTGATCCGCTTGGAAAATGTTTTCTCTGACTTTTGTTTGTGAGTGTCTACCTACAAGTACCGCCCTGTGAGTACTTCTGCATTCTGACTCCTTTTCGTAATGTTAAATTAGTAATACATGAAAAACTATCTTACTGTAAGCAATAAGTTTCACAGTATTATTTTAAAAGCCTTTAGAAGAGGTAACATGTCACCATGTTGATTTTCCACTGGGTTTTAAAAAGGCCTCCCATACTTGGTTTGCCAAGCCTAGCTAATACATTTGTGTATCCCATTTCAGCCTGTGTAAGTTACACAGCTAATCAAGTGGAATGAACTGTTCAAAATAAGTGATATATGGAGTTTGTACTTAAGTAACCTGAATAGTGGACTGAAACCATTAAAAAAAAAAGTGCACAAACCTTCCCACGACAGCAACAATACTGCCAACACAACAGAAAACCAATTTCTTCATTTTTCAACCAAGTTTTTAATACCAACTTTATGTACCTTATTGGCACACAAGGAAAATATAAACCACAACAAGATACACAGTCAAGCAAGCCTAGACCATGATAGACACAGTACATACACCCTGTAAGAGAAAAAAAGGGATAATTCTATGGAACTCACCCGACTGTATAAACAACTCCAGAATAAGTCCATTGGGCACCAGATATTATTGGATTAACACACTCACTTCTTAAAACAGTGGAATCATCTGGATTTCCCACAGTTAATATAGCTTTACGTGCTGCCATCAACCCCAGGCCTAGGTAGCTACAAAAACAGAATGTTATATTACATAATAAACAAACAACAGCCAGTGAGTTCTTAATTTATTAACTGTAAAACCTGAGAATCAGGCCAAGATTTTTTTCAAAAGTTTTACTTTGCATAATCCTAACTTTAGCTCATAACAGTGCATACATTTTTGTTTTGAAATGTTTAAAGATGGAACCGAATACACCAATCTTCAAATGCACCAACCTGTGAGTGTACACTGTAACATTTCGGTGAAACAGAGAGATTGAATGAAGAAATTTTGGGTCAGCTTGTTTTAGAGTCGCAGCTTCACTAGTGGCAAATGTAATCTGTGTTGACCCACCACCCAGATCAAGCGCTGCAACAGTCTTCTTTACTTCACCCCCTAAGCGGTCTGGAAAAAAAAAAAAAAATTAAAATTGGTTCATAATACGTTTTGGTAAGCCAAACACTTCCACAACTCTATACAACAGCATCTGATGGAAAAACAACATTCTTGAATATAAATAAAATTATAATACACTAAAGCGGAAAGCATGTGAATTATTTTTCCACACCTTACGGGATCAGGAAAAGCTGCTAAAAATGCAGAAAAGTGTGCAAAAAGGGAAATTTATTTTGTAAGGACTATGCATGGGACAAAAATAACACATGTATAACACAATTGAGTTTAAAATCAGGCGTGTAAAATGATGTTCAGCTTTATGCTGATGAATTTTTAATCTAACTGAAGTCTGCAAAACCCTCAAACTACACTTAACTATTATTGTAATGAACATGGCAAATGTTGAAGGGCCCAAGAAAGAGCATGAAATACACCTCATTCTCTCCTCCCAGTCCACTCACTTCTTCAAACACAAACAATTGGGATGACCAGAGATTGTCCTCTATGGCAAAACAAAGAAATATTAGACCAAGCTTGGCTGGAAATGTGTGAAATCTGGTATAAATTGTTTACTGTAAAGTGAGCACTTTTTAAGACAGTGATTAAAAATTACTTTCAGATTCTTTCTATCCTGTTACCAACTGCTAATATAAAAACTGCCAAGAGACTAATAAAACAGTGTGTACATTTTATCACACTCAAAAGTTAACGTTTGAGGCCACAATAAAATATAATTTTTTGGTTATTATGCCTGCTGGAAGGGTCTTAAAAAATGCTCACTTTACTGTGAATAACATGTATGAACCTTTTGACTGCACTTGTGGTGGTGTCAGCTAATGCAACTTTGTCTGCAATGCCAGAAGGGGTCACCACAGAGAGATTCTGGCAGGCATCAAGCCTTGTTGAAAAAACCCTGTATCATAGAAAAACCATCAGTTTTATTGTAAAACCAGAAAAATCCTAAATAGGTTGGAGGGAAAAAAACTGGGTTATTGCCAACCAGAGGAGTGGAAACCATAAATCACAAATGGTGCAAAAAGAAAAGGGAGGGTTACACCAAATGAATTATAATGTAGTGTGTAAAAAATTACTAATACATATTCACTTATGGAAAACATTATTGACCGACTAACTTAGGATATTTTGTCCTAGCTCAACAGGTCTTACCTGGGTGTTAAAATGTGGCAAATTGCCAAATGCAAACAGGGTAAGCATGACAGTTAATGTGCAACAAGTGACGTTTATAACATGCTCTAGCCTCGCCACAACAGCTGCAGCCCCCTTCCAAGGAGAGCGTTAGGCGTACACACCACAGGCATAACTTCCCCCCTGCTGTAATGTCCAGGGAATGGCACGTGGGCCAGCTATCGCCGCCGCCTGCTAATTGGCAATGTTCATAAAACCACGGCGTGCTTCCACCCCTTCAGCCACTGGCCACAAACGGGAGTACAGCCCAGCGCTCTGTTGCCTTCTGCCATCTCCGCTACTGTCTCTTCGCCTCTCCCTGTGCCCCTTGCGCTGTCCCTTTGTTTCTGGTATAAATAGGACTCGTGGTCCTTAGTTCAGGCCTGACCGTGCACTGAAGCCTTCTATGTCTGCTTAACTATGCTTTACATCACCATTCTCAATAGCATCTTACTACTCCTTGTGCTTGAATCAGAGTAATGACAGGCAGGGATTACCCTCGTCCCACATGCAACAGCATCTTCCAAAACTGCCCCACACCTTTTGTTAGCAAACCTGGGTTTGGCCCTTCAGAGACCAATCAGTGTATGTGTGTTTTATAGTCAAGGCAATAAACAGACTATTCCAAGTCCGCTGCTTTTATCATTCTCAGACTGCTTTGCTTCTCAACCTTTTTCCCGCTACCTCCCTCTTCAATCTAGTGCTCCAATGACACTCTTTCAGGAGTGGTCATGTGTCCCCCCTCCCAATCTTCAGGCATATAGTAGTAGGTACTTAGTCTTCTTGTGTTGCTTGGAACTTATGGTGACCTCCTGCCTTGTTGAGTAACACAGGAGCAGAGACAACCCTGTTGTCGTTCCTTTATGCAGAGTAACTAGGTCTGCCGGTGACATCCTGCGCAGCCAACAAACTCACAGGAAGCCAACAGTAGACAATCCCTAGGGCTGTGGAATACAAACCTTTTGAGGGGACTCAGAGTTGCCGGCAACATTGTGCCCTCTCCAATAACAGTTGCCGGCAATGTTGTGCCCTCTCCAATAACAGAGAAACAGGATACGTTCTACGTGGGCAACGCACAGCGAGGGAAGTCGCAGCCCTCCAGGAAGACTGCCCAGACTCATCCACCAACAGTAGGTTCCCTCCAATTGGTCACATCAGGCTGTGTCCCCTTCTACCGTACACCCACTATTGCCTACCTCTGTTCTGTATCATGCCTTTATGCCTCGCCATCAGTCTGGGCGTGGGAAAGCAGCCAAAAAAGGCTCTGGCATTGGTTGGAGGCCTGGTGGGAACCGAGCATAGAAGTCGCAAGGTGTGTTCATGGAAAACGGGAGCCCGCTGCACATCAGAGGGGAGCCACCACCAATACTTCAGATGGCCACAGATACCTTCTTCCGCCTCCTGCGGCACGTTCCACGTGCTGTCTCGTCACTCCCGACTACCCCACCCAAAAATTCCAGTCAGTGAATGGGCCCCACCCGTGGGGAGAGTAATGCAATGCCTGGAGTTCCAATACCAGTATTCTACTGCAACCAGATTTGTTTCCATCTGCTTCGAGCAGTACTCCACCCTGTGCCCAGAGTGCAATTACCAAACTGCCCAGCGCTCAGACTCATTTCTCCAACAAAGTCTCAGTCAAGACGACACCTGCTTCCCAGTATTTGAGGGGGAGGGGGGGGGAATCTTTGACACTGGGCACCAATAAACTCTATTCACCAGGTGATGCATCATAGCGTTGCCTAATTTTTCCACTTGGATGAAACAGCAAAGAGTTGGCAAAAAGATTTAGCTTGCTAAGAAATTTTAAAATGTTATTCCATACTTTAATAAATTTATGTTCTGATACAGTATTTATAATCCTATTAGAAAGATACTTCATTNAAAAATGTTATTCCATACTTTAATAAATTTATGTTCTGATACAGTATTTATAATCCTATTAGAAAGATACTTCATTGCACTAGAAGGAATCATAATACAAATTAAACTATAAATCAAAAAATCTTTAGGATTCACATGTCATGCAACAGGAAAGCATTTACCAGTTTGTGATGGTAAGTGCATACGGTACTTTTAGAATGTGCGTGACATTGCAAACTTGTAACAGAGAATAAAACTTATTGAAACACTACATTTTACCAGCATATGATCTTACCAAGTAGAAAGTTGACAGTAAACCATGAGAAGAGACCTTCATCCACTCCATCCATTATGGCAACAGAGTTCTCGTTGGTGAAAAATGGAGATGCCGAAAACAGTTTTCTCACCTGAAAATGTNTCCATCCATTATGGCAACAGAGTTCTCGTTGGTGAAAAATGGAGATGCCGAAAACAGTTTTCTCACCTGAAAATGTAGTGCATGAATACCTTACTGAATGTTGCACATTTTCGTAATGAAAGCTGCCTGCATTACCTCTGCACCTTACCAAATTATTTACCAATGTAAAATATTTCAATTTTAAAAATATTTGACAAAATTTTAGGATTTTGTCATTCCTACCAGCTGCATATGTATTATATAATCCATTCACGGTTACTTCAAACTTTTCTGAAGCCCTGCTAAAGTTATACTTTTGGTTACCAATTACGNTCCATCCATTATGGCAACAGAGTTCTCGTTGGTGAAAAATGGAGATGCCGAAAACAGTTTTCTCACCTGAAAATGTCGTGCATAAATACCTTACTGAATTTTGCACATTTTCGTAATGAAAGCTGCCTGCATTACCTCTGCACCTTACCAAATTATTTACCAATGTAAAATATTTCAATTTTAAAAATAATTGACAAAATTTTAGGATTTTGTTATTCCTACCAGCTGCATATGCATTAGAATTAGTATTTTTATGTATAAAACACAAAATAACACAAATAAATACAATTTTATTCTATATTCATACCTACCAACTTTAGGAAATCATAATTAGGAATATTTTGTAAACACAATAAAATTATTAAATTTTTGAATAAAAATTACACTAAACAGTGCAGGCTTACCATAGAATGAAAGTAACCTTTCCCATTCCCTTTACCCAAAAACTTAGTCACCACCACAGAGAACAGAAGACACGTCAAGGTAATGATGAAATTTTTAAATTAAAATAATTAATAATATGTTTGCTTGAATAATATAATTATTACAAGATGTTTTGCAGTTCTCTCATTGGTTTGACGTCACTAGTCTTACGCCGGTGGCCGACTCCGGCACGTTGCAAACACGCAGCACTAAAATGGAAGGCAACTTTGTGAAAGCGGAGTAGAACAATCTGCCACAAGTAAATACCGATATGGTACTTGATTACTTAAATTCTGATTGTTTTGTTTTACCTGAAATAAGAGGTGTAAATAACAAAGGTAAGAACGTGTCTCATATCGCACAGTTATCTTCAAATTGACTGTAGGCCTACATCACATATTAAAACTTATTTGTTTGTACGCTTTATTGATTTACTTATTATTATTATCTGTGTTTATGTTTGCGATTGCTAAGATTCAAAGTTGGAAATTAAAATATGGAATAGTATTAACAAGAATAACACAATTGCAATGACTGCGACTGCAGTGAGCTTACCTTGTTGTTGTGCACCATGCTTGATATCTGTGATAAATTAACTACATTATTTAAAAATGAAACATAATGTTGTGTTGAGAAAGAAGGTTACAAATATTTCCAGATTCTAAACCATGTTTCAGTATTCATAAAAAACTTTTCTCGTTTTAAAAAATGTCGGATAACGAGCAGTATGGTGACAGTAGGACTAGATCTAGCACGCTAGTCTCTATACGACACCATACTTCTCGAGCAGCTGCGGGCCGGTGGCGGGCAGAATATCGCACTGCTGGCCGGCAAACATGTATTTCAGCGTTCCACATCGTTTATAATCACTATATTGAGGCCTCAAATACAGTGTTTAGAAAGTAAAAAATAACTTGCTTCTCATATGGTTTCTTATGTTTTGTGTACCTAACATACGTTTTATTATTCTGATGTCACGATAGCTGGGTCTGCACTTTATTTTTAAACTGTAAGAACTGTACACATAAGCTGAAAATATAGATATGGTAATCTGAGAAACACTTAATACCTGAGATGAGATTAAGTACAGCCAAGAAAATCCGTAATAAAAGCTTAAGAATTTGTTCTATTCTGATCAGCTGTTTTCTTTGTGTTTATTTAAGGGAAAGGGTTATAAAAGTAACACAGCTAACTAGTGTCAATCTTGTGGGCCTCGTAATGTTTTGTAACGTCAATCTCAGTAACTTAGAAAAAAGGAGAAGGCCAAATTTGAAAGTAAGATCATCCTTGATAAACATTTCTAAAAACAGGCATTTAAGTTTTATCAAAGGTAACTACAGCAAAATCAAAACAACTTAAATTTATTAGAAATTGCTATGTTTGAAAAATACTGTATAATATAAACCCAACTTTTTGCAACAGGGACTCTTGAGCCCCACCCAAACAATTTAATGTTTAATTTTCATGGCTTAGCATTGTGACCTGTTATTATTTAGGCATGCAATGTGAATATAGCCTTAATATGATAGCTGTGCTCTTGACATGAATGTTAGAAGTAATATTAAATTAATAAAAAATTACTATACCAAAATTTTGTATGTTAGGCCTAACTTGAAATGTATAAGCTTGCAAAACATAAAATTTATATTGTGTGGCTAAATTTTTCGTAAACATATTTATATGCCTTTACTATTATGAAATACATTAACACATTTTTTTTGCTCATGTCTAAATCACATACGAATTGCTAAACGCGTTGTGGTGCGTATTATACAATACCATCGTACCGTAATGAAGGTTAGGTCAGATGTAAATAGTAGATATTAAGTTCAGTGTTGAAACTGCCTACATAGGGGAAACATAAACACCTTAAATATAATTACATACGTCAAAATGGTCTTCGGAAACAGAAAGAAATGATTTTGGCTAAACATCTTAAATGCCTCGCCTAACTGCGTTAAACCACATCTTCCTGTTTGTTTCGTTTTTTGTAACTAACATATATTTTATCAGGTGTTTTGCGAGATGTACTAGTAAACTACGGTACAATAAACCATTTCAATGATTTTGATAGGACTGTTTATTTTCTATTTTCATTACTTCAAACAATTTCTATTTAACCAAATACATATCACCGCTGAAGTAAACAAACGTGGCTGCAAAGGTTGTATCTAACTTGTGACGTCACGGACTGAGCAGGCGCGACAGACGCGTTTTGGCGGGCGTTTCAAACTTAAAACTTTCATTCAATCATAACTTTTTCAAAACTAATTTTTAAATCGTGATATTTTGTAAATACATTTCTAACACATAAATGAATGAAAACCAACTGCCAGCAAAAAATGTGAATGTTGCCCATTTACACCCAAATGTAGGAATTGGTGAAGTCTCATAATACTGTACAAAGTTCCAGAGTCAACCTTGAAGTTCACAAGATGACTGTAGATTAGCTTTGTTACAATGTGCCAAAAACTGCTTATTCACAACATACAGTACTGGCCAGTCTAACTCTTTTAAACTGTACCTCATCCAAAAGGCTGTCAGCCTGATGTCCAGGTAGCAGCCTCAGTCCAGCTGTAGCCTTCATTGCCAGAGGTGTTTTTCTCCACTCTGAGGATGGGATAACCTCTTTTGCTCGGTCCAGCAACTCTTCAAGTTTCTCAGCTCCCTAACAAAAAAATTAATGATTCAATTAAAATGTGAAAATACTGAAACTGTTCAAACCCTCATAAAAATACTGTACAAGTACTTCATATACTTTATTTCTCAAAAATTCAGTATGGATTTTCTTAATTTCTTCATGCTGCCACATTAACTAATAATTTTTTCCCTTCATCTTGACATTAAACAAAATAACAAAACCACAAACAAATCTGTTGCAATGTTAAAAGTGCAAGGTTAAAAGCAAAATCTTTGTTTAGTAACAAGTTCAAAATATGTTGCCTGTTAATTACGGCACTATTTACTTGTTAAAAATTAGTTTTTCTTTTAAATGAATGCACAAGCACAATCTGAACTGGCAAGCTGTATGGTACATGATGATTTTGTCCGAGTGATAGCAACCCCCTAAATCAAACAGACCTGGTACAGCAATGCTTAATTTGTAAAAATTTCAGCTAAAGCACTTTCAACTTGAATGAAACACATAGCACAATAGTGCAGAGGGACCTACTGCAGCAGATTAAAAAATATGATGTACCGGAACAAAGTGATTATTAAAAGGAACTCTACTGCTATGTAGAAACTGTATTCATTGAAGCCATTATACTTTGTGATCCATAAAACTTACCAAGCATAAAAAACTGAAATTTACTTTGAATTAAATTAAATTATCATTCTGTGAATGATCCTATTCTCCAAATCTGAAACATACTAGACTGTAAAATTCATTGAATACAAGAAATTTAACAAGCAGCTGAAAATAATAAAACTCAAGTACACTCACTGACACAAAAATTGTCACACTCAGAAGGCAACATTAAAATGGAATGAAACTTCACACAATTAATGGGCATAAGGGATGTCAAAAGTGTAATACATCTTCTCCAAATCATCTTGCAATAAAGCAGGTGGAAATGGAGGTCACTAATGATACTGCTGTACATCTCTGGATGAAGGATAAAGACTGGAGGTTGAGTACACGCCTATAGAACAATGAAATATTCCTTTCTTCTGGTTCGCCCAGGGCCTTCCTGCTGTGTTGTGTTCCCTCATGCTCCCACTGCTCCCAATACTGTAATATAGTTCGATTACAATGGCTCAGGTGGTAAGTAATCTGAAATTACAACCATGCCTCCCACAGTTGAATGATTTGACCCTCTCAAACACTAAGTTTCATACCTGTCTCAAATGTGTCACTGAGGAATGCTAGCTACACAGCGACGTTCACTCCATATGGATACTAATTTGACTCCTACGAGCTTCCTCCTATGACCATTCACATTACCAGGGCTGCAGCAGTGTTCATGCCCCATGGTAGCAGTTCTACATGGCCAATTACACCTAAGCTTAAATCAATTGCAATTTTACCTGCGATGGTGCTGTATCGACTTTCACCTCTTGCGGATTATTAATTTTGGGTTTGACTATTTTTATGGCAATGATGTATGACACATACTATTAATCTGCAGCTATATTCACCTGTTTGGGGTTCTCTGCATATGAAGAAAGCCCTGGTTTTATCTGCACAANCACTATTAATCTGCAGCTATATTCACCTGTTTGGGGTTCTCTGCATATGAAGAAAGCCCTGGTTTTATCTGCACAAATAGTTCGTTATCCAACTTCAGTGTGCCATCTATAAACAACAAAAGAAGGTCATTAAAAAAAAGTATAATTCCAGTAAAAAAACTATACATTATAACACACTGCTACATTTTGCTTACATTGCTACCAGGATAAAGCTCTGCAAACAAATATTTTCATAAACAATTTCTGGGAAAAACAGAAAACCTTAACATTGCCACCCTCTCTTTCTAAGGAAGTGTGCTTTAAATTTGAATAAACAAGCACAGTAGAGAGGGAAGTAACTAAGGGAAATTTTGCAGTAGTCACTCCTAGCAAGTACCCACGTATAACAGAGGGAAAATGGGGCAGAGTGGACATTCTGTGCTGCAATGCTGAACAGCTGTTTGACCGTTAGAACTTTCAAAACCACGTAGCTTTGACCACAGTTACCATAATGTTAGCACAATAAGTCCGATATATTAGTACACTATTACTGACTTGACTTATTAAGTAAATGTACAATAATAATTATTTTTGTAAAAGTACCAATTTATTGTACAGTACATCACTGTTTAGTAATATGATTTTCAGTTTTTATGGAAGGTCATGAACCAATGTTAAGGACATTTACTAAAGGTTTAANCACTGTTTAGTAATATGATTTTCAGTTTTTATGGAAGGTCATGAACCAATGTTAAGGACATTTACTAAAGGTTTAACTAGTCTACCTTTTATTTAGTCTCTGATAATGGGCTGTAGATAGAAAAATTGGTAACAAAACCATTAATAGTAGAAAAATTCACTTTTAAAATTGCAGTTATTCAACAGAAACTATACACCAACATAGGGTTGGAGCCAGTGCAATTAAAAATATTTCACAGTAATATGTACTACAAAATCTTCACTTTTCGCAATTACTTTGATCTGTGGTTATGTAGCAAATTATTATTTCAGTTTTCTTACAAACAAAATTAATTTCTCAAATTATATCTGCAGTATTAATGTAACTATGTTTTCATAAAGGTGTTTTGTCGTTACCAATAAGGAAAACCTGTCTATAGACAGAACTAAAAGTGGTTTCAATGTGTTTTTTTCTAAGCTGACCATAACAGTAATGCCCTACATATAGCTTGGTTAAAAAAGGTGAAGTAAGTAACAAACAAATTTACAAAATCAAGGGGCCGATTCAGAAGTTATAATACAATGAAATTTGATCCAAAAGACATGGAAGCTGAATAGATTGGTAGAATCAAAAATTATGAGCAGCAGGTTGAACCCACTAAAACCACACTGTAAAGATTTTCCATTAAGCAATCAAGAATAAAATTACGGAAGGAGACAACTAGGTACCCTCTGTTGACACTCTTACTCGTCAAATTTTCAGGCATCTATGCAGGGTTGTTATATGTAGCTTGTTTGCAGTTAAACAAGCAGTTTGAAAAAAGTCCCAGCTCTTAATTGTGTTTATTTCACTGGCCACACTTGCAGACATGATCCCAGTGAAGTTGGCAGCAATGTTAGAAAAAATAGTCCAGTGTTTACGTACAGTATTCAAATATGTTTAAATTTATGGACACTGAATTTATTGCATTTAATTTCTCCATTTTATGAACATTCAAGTTTTGGCATATTAATTAATAACAGATTAACATATGACTGTTTCTGTAGTTACTGTATGTAAATNTTTGTAACAAGTTACACATGATACCAGAGTAAAGTGATTGGGACCATGGCTACATTTATTCTAATGTGACAGACGGATAGAAGTGGCAAAAATAATTAATAAGACTGGCAAAATTGCACAAGCAAATATAAAAAAATTATTTCTACAAAAACTTTTCTTAATAACAGTACGTTAAAAATATTTTTGTAATAATACAACTGAAGAAAAAAATCCACACTGCAAGATGTTTATGACTGTTTCTGTAGTTACTGTATGTAAATGTTAATGTAAAGGTATTACAGCTTTGGTAATATTATGAATCTTCTGTTTGTTTACATTTTTGTGCATAATAATNTCTGTTTGTTTACATTTTTGTGCATAATAATGTTTGTTTACAAAATTTTGGAAGCCCCATCCCTATAGCTGAATATATAATATTTTTTTATCACCTCTCAGAAAATATATTTTTTAATGAACCTATTATTTATTTAGTTTAGGCATACTTAAATATATGAGACAGAACTGTTTCCTCTTAGCACATTAATTAAGGTCGTTTTAATAATATTGTGGATATGAACTGCAAGTCAAGGAGGTTTTGTGTGACTGAACAAACTTTTATTTACTATTTTGGTATTTTAAGTAGCCTATGAAATTTTTTAAGTTAACTAAGACACTCCTTCCATCCATCAGACATAGCAGTCCAGCACAATTTTAGAGACGGCTGATCAAATATATTGATTGAGATGACCGACTGCCCATCCTAAAGTAGATTCCGCATGGGAGTTCTATAATATAGTGCGGACTAGAAAGGAAAGACCCAAGGTGCAAATTTTTTTTTTTTTGTGGTACAATCACACCAGCGCAGAAGCATCACTGGGTGATGTCTACCAGCAAAGCCATCCAGATAGGTTTATTGTAAGGCAGAAATGGTTTCACTTGTAATAATGTTAGACCTCCCTTAATCACTATTATTTTGAACTGAAATTTTAATTTTTGTCTGAACTGAATTTTGTTTTATGCAAAATCATACAGGGAAGAATATATAATTGTGCTGCACATTAGCTAATTCCGGACAATTTAGTTTGAACAATTTAACTCAACAGCTAACAACAAATATAAACAGTGTTCTATATTTTTTTTCCTTTACTATGCTTGTGAGAGTGGTGATATTTCAGCTAACTTTGCCAAATTGAGAAATCTTCAATTAATAAGTCATAATCATTTTTATTTTTATTTTCCCCATTTCAGTATGTTTCAAATTATCAATTTTAAGTTATATTATTTTTTTCCTTCACACTAATTGCATTGTATCATTCATTAATTGCTACTTAATAAATTTAATATTGCAAGTGATATATAAGTGTCGTCATTTGTAGTGTGATGATTATTCTGTTTTATTGTCTTCCTGTGTTTAATGTCAGTGTTTGTCTTATNTAAGTGTTGTCATTTGTAGTGTGATGATTATTCTGTTTTATTGTCTTCCTGTGTTTAATGTCAGTGTTTGTCTTATGTATTGTATATTCAGTTGTGGTATTTCCCGTGACTATTCTTGTATCAACACTGATCCACCCAAATTATATTGGGTAAATGACTTACTTGCTATGTATCATTCATCAGTACTGAAATTGCTGTGTTAAGAACATTATTTTTGAGACACAGTTTTCGTCATTGCCAGTTGAGACTATCCTAAAAGTATTCATACTTGTGTTAAATCTTATATTACTGCTGCTCAACATCATTTCATTAAAACATTCAGTTCCATCGTTACGCACTCAATTACATTACTCTGTTTAATTTTCTCTCTGCCGCAATAAATATAATTGCAAAAACAAATCAGGCACTTATTGTAGTGGCACTACAGAAAATCTTGCTATCCGAAATTAAGGTGCCTAATAAGGAAAATTAAGCAAGCATTTTCTGTTTAATTACTTTTATACTGTATAAGCAAACAACCTGTACAAGAGGCATACTTCCTTCGCAGCTCGCTTCACGAGATTAGTGATGCTGAGGATGTTAAGATGGCAGACAACTAGACCACATTAAGCGCATCAGATACTCCGCACTATATCGCCTCTCAAGACCTTGCTGTTTAGAGCCGCCCAAATCTATCCGCTCCATTACTCCGCGTCAACCTAGTTACCATTACAGAATATACTGCCACGATTGAAAGTGAAGCTGAAACTGTATCTAATGAATGTGAACACATTCTAATCCCATACATGATAATAATATGAGTAGAATTATTCATGTTGCGGATACAGTCAATGCAGACACAGTTTAATAAAAAAAAACTTTAACAAATAAATTAAAATGCAGACACTTGTTTTAAACAAATGAATCANACACCTTTGAATCTAGAATTATTCATGTTGCGGATACAGTCAATGCAGACACAGTTTAATAAAAAAAAACTTTAACAAATAAATTAAAATGCAGACACTTGTTTTAAACAAATGAATCAGAAATTTTCACAAAATTTCTAATCACTCAAAACCGAGCTTAAAGGCACAGGTTATTGTCACAAATTTAGTCACGTGTCAATGAACTTACAGCAAGTCTTGCGGTACAATTAACTCACATGGGGAAATTACAGGAGAATTTTGAAAGGCTTGAAATTTGCGTAGATAAGTTTCTCAAATAACATTTCAACAAAGTTAAACCAGTCGGAAAGATAGCGAACTCAATCTTTGAGGCAAAATGAAAGACAACCTCCAGTTAAATCACCTCCATTGTACCGACCAAACACACACACCAGGCAACAACCTAGTACTAAAATAGGGAATGTTCAAACTCAGAATCCCAGAATATATACACTACAATGTGACCCTACAGATGTTGGCTCGCACGAAATAAGCACAGATTGTTATATTGAGTCTAAGCCTAAACACAACCGTAAATTATGCNATAGATTGTTATATTGAGTCTAAGCCTAAACACAACCGTAAATTATGCGGGAACTGCAGGAAAAGGTACTTACCTGATTATCAAAAAACAGAACGAAGGCAAAAAGCCTAACAAAATCCAGGAAGACTCTGTACCTGAATCAAATATGTCCATCATATTAAGCCTCTATATCCGTTGACACCCCCATTTCCTCCACCAGTCACAAACGGAGTAGTCATTTCACCATCTGAAGAGGAACAGCATCCACATACGGATAGGTTAAACTAGCCAGTGCTCGGATGATATTATGCTAGATGTGCTACCCCAAACTTGAAGTGTCTATGACTTCTTAAGACCCGGAGAAATTAAGAAGAGAATTGGAAAATTCAGTAAGCACACACCTGGACTGCACTGCTGAAAGCTGCAAAAAGCATCAGAAATTGAGTAGGAAAGCAAAGTTTCAAGTGGGANAATGTTCAAACTCAGAATCCCAGAATATATACACTACAATGTGACCCTACAGATGTTGGCTCGCACGAAATAAGCACAGATTGTTATATTGAGTCTAAGCCTAAACACAACCGTAAATCATGCGGGAACTGCAGGAAAAGGTACTTACCTGATTATCAAAAAACAGAACGAAGGCAAGAAGCCTAACAAAATCCAGGAAGACTCTGTACCTGAATCAAATATGTCCATCATATTAAGCCTCTATATCTGTTGACACCCCCATTTCCTCCACCAGTCACAAACGGAGTAGTCATTTCACCATCTGAAGAGGAACAGCATCCACATACGGATAGGTTAAACTAGCCAGTGCTCGGATGATATTATGCTAGATGTGCTACCCCAAACTTGAAGTGTCTATGCCTTCTTAAGACCCGGAGAAATTAAGAAGAGAATTGGAAAATTCAGTAAGAACACACCTGGACTGCACTGCTGAAAGCTGCAAAAAGCATCAGAAATTGAGTAGGAAAGCAAAGTTTCAAGTGGGANCACACACCTGGACTGCACTGCTGAAAGCTGCAAAAAGCATCAGAAATTGAGTAGGAAAGCAAAGTTTCAAGTGGGAGAATTAGTACTAAGGCGAAATAACCCTGCAAGTTTTTTCTGGGGAAAGTCATAAAAAAATTGTTATTAATCTTTGAAGGACCATTTCGAATTACAGCAAAAATACAACAGAACTGTTAGGTGTCTTAAAGACGAACCAATCAGCAGGTACAATATTACGCAGTTGAAGCCATACCATCAGACCTGTTTATCTGCACAACTATAAAAGGCAGTAGCTGAATAAAATGTTTATTTAGCAAGCTAAAGAGCTCATCTACAGCATTTGGAATTTGACTGGCACATTTAGAGCTTATGAGATGCTGAAATAAATAATTAAGTCCTGGGTACGAGAAGCTTTGAGTTTTACTTGTTGCGGCTAATATTATTGTCAGTGCTATTGTTATTGTTCACGGATCTTATGTCTTGTATACGTTTAGGGTAATTATTGTGACTTCTTTAGGGAAGACAGAAGCATAATTTGCATTACTGCCCCGTCAAGTCGTTTGCAGCAAATGCCAAGTTTGGAGTTTGTCATGACAGGAAAATTATTTTTTTTCTAATAGCATTGTATTCTGTGGCCTAATTTCCAAGTTAGAGCCGAGCGCTGCTTGCTTGTACAGTTAATATAATTGTAGAGAACCATGAGAAAGTAACGGTAACAGGCAGAAAATATTGAGGTAAAACCACACAATTTATGTGATTTAGGGGCTATCTTCCACAAGTCAATATGCTGAAGGAAACACATACCGCCCTGACATGCATGCATGTTAGTGCTCTACCAAGTATGACCTGAGTTAAGTTTAGTACAGGTTAGATTTGAGTGTCTCTCCCGGGTTTTTTAAAGCCCTTCTATTTTATCTTTATTTCCTCCATTCTTTTCCTTATTTCCTCCCCTATTTCCTTTCCTACCCTCCCCCTGTCACCCACAATGTAATTGTCCTTTCCCAATCCCATTGTTAGAATATTTTGGGAGTGCTTCCTTTACTTCATTAACGAAACAATTTTTACAGTTTTCATTTAAAGCAAGCATAGATAAGATAAGAGCATCCCAAAGCTATTCTACTGCANAACGAAACAATTTTTACAGTTTTCATTTAAAGCAAGCATAGATAAGATAAGAGCATCCCAAAGCTATTCTACTGCATATACAAATTTGTATAACATTGGTTGCAAATTAGCTGTGTGTGTATAAAAAATAAACAAAACAGTAGGTTTGAAGTTGTAGTGATGTCATAAGAAAAAAAATAATTCAAGNCTGTGTGTGTATAAAAAATAAACAAAACAGTAGGTTTGAAGTTGTAGTGATGTCATAAGAAAAAAAATAATTCAAGAACTCTTAAAAACCTAGCAGTTACCTAGGAATGCCTCGTGGAAGGTAAAGGCTAACACACGAGAGCCTGTGCTTCCAGCATCGATGACTACCCCATGTACGTGTTTCTGCAACCCCAAAGCATATGCTACAGCATCCAGTGTGTTTGTGGCATGAGACTGAAGACTCCATGGCAGGGCTTTGTAGTAGCTTCCTGTAACAAAGTAATATGGAAGTATAACATACTCTAACAAAACAATACATTGCTATGCATAAATGTTATTTTGACCCATTCAAAGCCATGGGAATGAGACTACATTTACCAAGTAGGCTATTTTAAAGTTTTAATTTTTCTTGTTTTATTCCATTAACTACAACATGCATATATACACAGCCCTGCACTAAAACTCAACACCAAAATGTGTTCGTTCAACTTCACTTAATTTGGCAACCATTTAAGAGCACCAAATTTTTAACACACTTTTTATGATCATATGTTTGTACTTGCTGATTTTTTCTTGATTAAATGTTTGCAATTCAGCTTTATCCCCCATTAACATATTGCAAGGATAGACAAAATTCACAAAATTTGCACCTGGGTAACCTTGCAAGTGCTGAAGTTACTTCATTATTGGATGTACAAAAAACAAAACTCATTAAAAACACATGTACTTGAATAACAATTCATGATGTTCCAGTTGCAGAAAAATGGCTTTCTGTGTATGTATGCAAGTAAAATATTTGGCAATGTGTGTGCGAAAAAGATAGTTATAGCATTACCACTCTTCATAGAAGTGAACAAAGCTTACACATAAGTCTTTTGACCTATGATTCACAATTCAAGTGTCCAGTCTCTCAACACTGTATCATCCTTCTCTGCAACTGTATTTGCATTGCAGTATATTGCACTGTTATTCACAACCAAGTGTATAATTTATCTGCAATCTTGCAACAAAAGAAATGTTTGGTAAAATAGTATCATAAAATCTTTAAAGTAAACGACTGGAAAATTTGTTACAATGAGAATATGATGGAAAATGGGACTAACTGTATTATGGAGTAATTATTTTGAGAATCTTCTCAATGCTAAAAATTGCACAATGCATTGAGGCGGATGACATAGATCGGCTGCCTCCTTATAGCTCAGCCAATGGCAGTGAAGCAGGGTCCTGATTGGTCATGCAGCTTATAATGGGTGTGTAGGCTAAACTTTTGCTCTGGTGGTTAACCATCATAGGAAAAGCCTAACCTAAACACCTATTATAAGCTGCAGGACCAATCAGGACCCTGCTTCAGTGCCATTGGCTGAGCTATAAGGAGGCAGCCGATCTAAAAAGCAGTTTGTTTTTTCCACATATCACCGTCCATCTGTAGGTGTCTTTCGGACTCTGTGCCTAAAGATGGGAAAATATTTCAGCACCTGTTGTCGAAGGAGTCGTTCATCCCAGTTTTGTAATATCTTCATATTCCATACTTCTGGTTTGTATGTATGGCCACCAATTCTGGTCAGTTGTGTCATTTTTCTGGTGTTATCTGACTAAATCCCTGCTCAGAATTATATGTATGTTACATTTTCATTATGTTATGTCTTTTGTTTTCAGACTTGGTTCCTTCTTGGAATTATATGTATGTTGCATATTTTTCGACAAAANCATTATGTTATGTCTTTTGTTTTCAGACTTGATTCCTTCTTGGAATTATATGTATGTTGCATATTTTTCGACAAAAAGATAACTCTAGCTCATTCATTCATATATATTTTATTCATATTTTTTAATCTAAGTTTTTAAAGGTGCAGTTNCATTATGTTATGTCTTTTGTTTTCAGACTTGGTTCCTTCTTGGAATTATATGTATGTTGCATATTTTTCGACAAAAGATAACTCTAGCTCATTCATTCATATATATTTTATTCATATTTTTTAATCTAAGTTTTTAAAGGTGCAGTTANAAAAGATAACTCTAGCTCATTCATTCATATATATTTTATTCATATTTTTTAATCTAAGTTTTTAAAGGTGCAGTTACTACTAGTTAAACAGGAACATTAATTTTATTTTTATTTTGAGAGAGAATGTAACTGTTATTTTGTATTTCAGATGTTTTGGCAGTGTTGGTATATGTATTTGTCACGAGTTTGCTTTCCCTAAAGTCATAGTTAAAGTTGTGTCGGGGATTACAGATAAGGGCTGTTAGGATGTTCATAGATTTTCTTTAGTTTTGAGTATGTTCTGGAAACACAGTTGTTTATTTTCGGTGCAGTTTGGCTTGCACATGAAAGTGAATGTGACGCGGTTCGCGCCAGTGTCCGAAGGTACTTTTTGTACTGGGTAATGCCTTTTAAGGTAGCAATGAGAGTGCATGATACAGAGTAGCGCTACATGATGCCCTTATTTGGTTATGTTTTTGGCATAATGATGTGAGGGGTGGGGGTAGAGCAAGGTGGCATTATGAGCAGTGAGCATCCACCATTACCTAACAAAGAAAGACCAACCTTCAGAGAAGCAGCTTTGAGTGTGACCAATTTAGCTCACACCAGCCAGCATCCGCAACCATCTTTCTTTCAACCTCCTTTTTCGGCAAAGCATTTTCTACAAAATTTCTTCCACCGGTGTGGGAGGAAGCCAAGGTGCCAGGAGGGAAAGTTACCCCCTGCCGTCCTAAGATTCTCACATTGCGAGGTTTAATAACATGAACTGGAAATGAACTCTGTGATGCTGTTCTCGTAATCCGCCTGGCTCATATCGCAAACTGTTTTGTGTCTCTGCTATGTGAAGTATGTGAACTGTATAAAATTGAATAAATCTCAGAGAAAAATTACTCGACATTGGTTTTTTTTTTAATGGCAACTTTATTTACGTATCATGCTTCTGCAGATGCAGAGTGAGTAAACAGAGATGTGAGTTTCAGTTGTTCGTTTTTGACAGCTGCAACATAACAAACATGGCGCTCAACGTGGGGCGAGGATTGTAAACACGCTTGAGATGCAGCACAAAAATGGCTGGTCCACCTGTGGCGAAGATTTTCCACATACTGGAGAAAGTAACCCACTAAGAGTCCAACTGACTACGAGTCCACATGACATTTCCGAGCAAGGTAGCGATCAGTAAGCGGGGCGAGCACAAGGCAGCAGTTCCAAACAACAACAATGGATCCTGAGACCAGACAACGGAATACAGTAAACCAAGATGCCTGTTCCGCATATTGCCACAGTGAAATTAAACAATCCAAGCCGAAGGATTCACCAATGAAGCCACCAGTCCAAGTAAATTTGTTGTAAACAATCAATCTAGGATAGACATGGCACACTACTCAGTGCAATAATCCAACCAACAAGCAAAATTTGTGAAATTTGGCTCTTCTGTTTAACATCTAAAATGTCTAAATTTTTTCTTTGTAAAAATTTGTATAATTCCTTGAGATTTCTACATTTCCCCTGGTACCTTAAAATTCCCTGGCTTCTCCATGTATTTTAGATACCCTGGTTAGTTGCTGATTAATAACTTCAGCATAAAATCTTCATTTGCTCTGGTGTAACACATTAAAAAAAAAGTAAGTAAGATTTTCCTGTAAATGAAATTAGCTATGACTGTACTGTATCAAACAACATAAAGAAAAAAGTAAAGATAAACAATGGTTTTGTTTTCTTCATTCTGCAATTTTCCCCAGAACATATAGTTGACATCAAACTACTGTCCACAAATAACAAATATCTACCTGTGAAATATCAACCTATGCATGTTGCAGCTTTTAAATTGGTAGATTCCAAAGCATATGTAAAATGTATTAAAATATATTTGATGCTTTTTTAAGAACTGACTCATTTGATAAAGTAAAAAAAAGTAACATTATGCTACAATTCACAAGAGAACATATGTCCTAATTTCTGAGCTTTGTTTCAGTGGGCTGTAACATTTCTGGTTCATGCATTGTTTACTTTAAACTTTAACTGCTGAGGTTCTATTGAGAAAAGTTGTACAATGTGCTTATGTATATAGTATGTTTCAGAAGTGATGGTCAAAAATGTAGGGATGAGACATACGAATGAAGAGAAGCACAAAAGGTCTGGTACACATGGGTCCGGAAATTAACAGTTTATGAGATAATGGCATTTGTGTGCTGGTTGGGTCGCCAGTGAACTCAAAACACTTGGTTAATGTAATGCGGCAATGTTATGTTTATAGCGGCAACGGACATGCCCCGTACTATACAACCCTCTCCCTCATCCGCTATCCGGCCCCTTTCGCATTGTGTGAGGCTTAGTACTAAACGACACACAAGCAGTGTCTCGTGAACGTGGTGGCTATGAACATTGTGCATGAAAGGTCTGTGCAAACAGTATTCATAGAAACGTGATTTACCTGTGCAAAGGTGCTGTAAATATGGACCATGATTACAGCAACGTAACTTATATAGGTATTCACTTCATGTACTGCAGAGCCAACAGAAATGCACTGAAGGCTGCGCGGCTGTATGCAGAAGCGTTTCCTCACAGAAGGCATCCCGACAAATAAACATTTATCAGGATCCATCAACGCCTTAGAGAAAATGGGTCCTTCGCACACCACCAACGACCAGGTAGACCGAGCTCCATAGCTCCTGATGTAGAAGAACGCGTGTTAGAACATGTAGATGTAAACCCAGCAACTAGGAGGGTGATTATGCAAGAGGAAATAAGTGCAAGCAGTGTATGGCAAATCTTGCATTGCCAGTTATTGTACCCATACTATATCCAACGTGTGCAAGGTTTCAAGAACACAGACTTCCTTCCCAGACTGAATTTCTGCCAGCAGATACAACACCACCAAGCCACAGTACTCCAATTTTTAAAAAAATGTGCTGTTTACAGACGAAGTTAGGTTTACCCATGATGGCATTTTTAATTTCCACAACTGCCACGTGTGCCCACAGTCAATCTAATGCAGTGAAACAGGCACATCAAAAAACCGTCTTGTTCAATGTCTGGGTAGGAATACTCTGAGACTGTCTAATTGGACCCATATTTTCTACCACAGAGGCTAAACTGCAAATGGTTCCTGTACTTTGTGCAAGACAATCTTCCAACATTGCTCGAGGATGTACCATTGCAGCAACATCAGAGGATGTGGTTTATGCACGATGGTGCACCAGCACATTTTCTTATAGGTGTATGACGTAACACAATATCTAAACAGACACTATGGTGACCAATGGATAAGTAGAGAACTTGTACCGTGGCCGCCTAGATAACCAGATTTTAATCTATTGGATTTTTGTGTATGGGGTTATGTCAAAAGCCTTGTTTACAATACAGCAGACATTGCCACACCTGAAAAATTACAGCATCGGTTTGTACAGGCTTTCAAGCAAATAAAGAATGACCCTGGATTGAATGATCGCATTCGCGGATCTTTGCGGGGAAAAATAGACAGATGCCTTCAAGTGCATGGTCAGCATTTTGAACACCTACTGTAAACGTCTTCAGTTAACATGTTCACACACTACTGTACTTTGTGTATCCATAGATGTCAATGTTGTTCAATCCAAACCGTTGCTTTTGTGTGGTTCAATCACATTTCTGTGGTGCTGAAGCCACACTTATAACCTGCAATGTTTCATGATCATGAGTGATACATTGTAGTGACGCAGTATTCTTAATTTTCGGGACACGTGTTTCAATTTTGTTCGTTTTTCTTAAGCTTTGCTAAGCTTCATAATATTTTTATCGGGTTTGAAGTTGAAAGCCGGGGTGGCTCGTTTCCCATGATAGTTTGTTTATCGGGCGGACGTTTGCTGTTTTACGGTTATCAGGAGTCCGGTTGCCATTTCGTTTCAAACATCGTAGTTTTCAGTTTTTTGTGAAGCGTCCGCATTAATCAGCTTTTTTCAGAATGAGTCAACAAGTTTTGTTGTACGAGAAGTCCGTTTATGTTGACGGGACAGTATTAGTTCCTGCGGTGTAGTTACGATAACGTGTTGAGAGCGTGCGTGGCCAGGCAATTATCTGGGTAGAGGNAAGACGTGTGTGTCTGTCGCCCTCCAAGTCACTTCAAGTCAGTCGTTGGAAGCAGTCACTTCAGGTCGAGCAGTGCTTCACGTCAGTCTCCACTCAAGAATGCTCGCCTAGGCCGCGTCGGGCGGGACGATAACCCCCACATCGGCAACTAGACTTTATTTTATTTCTCCGCCGGTGTGGGAGGTAGCCGCATTTCATATTTCCTGCGATGCAAGTTTTGAAACATAAATAATCTGTAACCGACAGTGGCGCTGTTTCTGCACTTGTATGGTTATATGTGAACGTTCGTACTCTGCATATTATGAACTTCGGCTGTGAACCGTGTTATTAAATAATAAATAAAAGTATATAACAACTACTCTGGAACTTGGAACTTATTTCTTAATTAATTGGCATCAATTTTACTGAGTCTTGTGTTCCACCTTTGAGCTAGCCGTGGCAACGTAACATCGGCTGTAACTGCAAGCCGAACGTTACAACATTAAATGAAAGTGTCACATTTTTTGATGGCATTCATACGTAGTATTCTGTGGGTCCCAACCAGCACAAAACTGACATCTCATAAACGGTTCATTTCCAGACCCAAGTTTAATGGACCTTTTTTTGCTTCTCTTCATTTGTACAACTCATCCCTAAATTTTTGGCCATCACTTCTGAAACATTCTAAATATATTTACATTCATCATGCAAGAAAGCATCATTAACATAATAAATACTGGACACAGGTAAACATATTCTTATTATGTGGCAAGTGAATTAGGAATTTTCTAATTTACAACTAGCAATGCTATAACTATATTTAAATAAGTGACATAATAAATAATTGAATGAAAATAAATTTTTTTGTCACAGCAAACTATATATATTTTGATACAACAATACACTTACATAACTATCACAACTGTCACAAAAGTAATAAACTACACAACTGACTCAAAATTTGTCTTGTCAAAGGCAGGTACATAAATCAAAAATGTGTATGACTTTTGGTACATAACAATAATTGGTTCCTTTCATATTTTTTCACTATTTATTAAAAGTCTCAAAAAACCATTTTATGCAAGTCCTGCTGAAGCACTGCATACTGTAACAAATATTTTGGTTAGGCAGATGCCACCCCTACCAGTATACATACACTCTCTAGTATGATTGCATGTGGCTGGTGTTACCAACAGATGCACACCGTACATGTGTTCCAGGATTATCATTAGTCTGCCAAATGCATAAACAGGCAATGAAAAATCAGATGTGGGTAGCTGTAGGTATATCACTGCAAATTGTTTTAATGATTACAAATTCAGTCAGCAAACCTTACAAATAAAATGAATTTAATAACTTCCTCACAGGCCTTTACATTCTAAAAATTTAACAATAATCATTATGTTACACATCAAAAAAAGTTCTATTGAACATTTGCAAGAAAAAAAATAAAGGCTATCGTAACTTATGAATATCACATGTTTGGAAAAATTTCAGCAATGGAGTCTAACAAGTAAACTTCAATGTTTTGTTTATATTAACATTTAATTTATTTGTGTTTTGTCCTACAGGTATTTATTTATTTTGGTGACATCCTCTTATGTTAATTACCATATAGTACCTAGGATTACCATCCTTACACTTTATTGAGCCGGTTCATAGAAAAAAATCAACCAACTACCGAGAAAGGAAAAATTGCTATAACTACAAAAGGTTGCAACCTTGATGACTACCTTCATAGCGAGGAATGTGTGCATATGAATGATCCTTGCAACTTTAATATATGAGAGATGTGGTACTTACTTGAACACAACATAACCTATCAACACTGCCATAAATAGAAGAGAAAACTTGCATTCAAAGTAATTACACATTAGAATAAATATTTCTTAATTTTACCAATTGTGTACGTGTGCATGGATTAACAGAAAAAAATATAGGAACAGAAATTTACTTACCAGCAACCAATGTGAAGGCAACAAATGCAGTCAGAATGAGAAACCATTTCTGAAGACGTATATTAGTACTTCTGTTTTGCGGTCTATTAGCATTAGTCTTAAAATTCTGGTGTGCAAATGAGTCATTGTCATAGGTTAACTGAAAAGAAAACAGCATTAACACATTACTGATTTCTTACATTTCTTAAGTTATTACACTAAATCCCTTACAATAAAAACCTAACAGGCAAGTGTAGTTTTGAAATTCCAAAAAAAATAAAACCAACATGATTTGTTGAAGCACAGTGTACATGCATCACCAAAAAAATTGTTGCACCCACAAAGAATGAAACATGGTGGGTTTAATTGATGAGATGAGCAACTCCAAAGCGGTTGTAAGTGCAAAACATGAAACCTCTGCATCCACAGAAGACAGACATATATCAAGTTATTATGTTTGTAAGATTGGACCGTGTCCATTGTGACCTTGAGACTAAATAACTATAGCACACTTGCAGAACTCAGCGTGCCAAATAACTAAAAACCCTTTTACAAGACCACAGACAGATAATTACGGAAAGCAGTTTCATTGTGGACAGAAAACAAATATATACATATAAATATTTAAAACAACAAAAAGATGAACGAACAACCTGTTATTACAAAACAGGAGAGAGAACAAAAGAAAAGACAAGACAACACCTTGACGAAAACATCACACAAGTGAACAAAACAGTGCAGAAACAATGCCAGTGGACACAGCTGAACAATAAAAACTAAAACACACATAAAAATAGGACCAAAATCACAATAAAACACAAGTCAGGAAAAACTATTCCTTGCCAGATTATGAAACCAAATAATTCAATACTATAAACACAGGAACCACAAAACTAACCAGAGAAAAAAATAGATAAATCAACAGAGAGGACACAGAACGACGGAAAAAAAGATAACAATATAATAATTACAAGTCTTCACGACGTTTCGGGGCCTGGTAACTGTCCTCTTATTACGGTGAGACACTGGTGGAAAACAGGGAGTATATATACAATTCTAGCACTCTTCTGAGTGCACCAATAGCAGGGCAGTTAGTCTCTGATTGGAGAGCTTGGAAGAGTACTTGCTGATTGGGCCGAGAGGCAGTCTATGAGGTGTAGGTATTTTTGAGTGAAAATACAGGTCTAATTTAAAGTGTAATTATTCATTTTGGACAATAAAACTTTGTTTTTAATTATTGGTAGCAATATTTCCTTTAATTCTATGCTCTGTTGACTTTTGACATTTCTATTGCAGTTGATGAAAACTGATTCTCTGATTTTTCTTTTCATGGCATTTTGCTCTTTGGCTATATGTATAGAATTTTCCCAGAGAATCATACGATTATTTGACCAGGCGTGTTCAGCTAGTTTTGATTTTTCTGTTTCTCCCTGTTTAGTGTTATCTTGACACGGGTGGACAATGGTCGGTTTGTTTCCCCTATGTAGACACTTCCGCACTGACAAGGAATTTGATAAATACATTCCTGTGTGTGTTGTTGATCACTGGCAGATTTTACTTTTGTTAGTATTGTTTTTATTGTTGTAGTAGGTTTGAAGGCAGTGCATATGTTGTGTTTCTTAGCCAGTCTCCGCATTTTTTCTGATAGTTCTTTAACAAATGGAATAACTACAGGAGGTTCTGTGTTTTCTGGTTGTAATTATTGAATTGTTTGGATGCATCATATTTTTAATGAATTTGTGTGAATAGCCATTGCTAAGCAGTTCTTTCTTTATGAGGTCTAGTTCATTTTATATACTTTCCCTATCTGAGCATATGCTATCGGCCCTGTTTACCAATGTCTGAAGGATGCCTGCTTTTGTGCTGTATTTGTGGTTAGAAGTGAGTGCAAATACCGGCCAGTGTATTTCCGATATACCGTGGTGCTGATGGTATTGTTTTTTCTGCACATAAGAACATTCAAGAAGGGGAGAGTGTTATTGCTTTCGGTTTCATAAGTGAACTGAATAGATGATCTACAGGAGTTGAAGTTGGCAAATTCCTTAAGTTTTTCCTGACCATGCCACCAAATCATAAATGTGTCATCAACATATCGGAACCAGATCTTGGGCGGAGTGTTTCAGAAAGTACTTCCTGCTCAAAATTTTCCATAAAAGTATTAGCCATGAAAGGGGAGAGAGAAGATCCCATTGCCATTCCATTAGTTTGTTTGTAGATGTGGTGTTAGTGCACAGAGTTATTTGTTCCATTATGGTAAGAATAGATAAGTTAGTTCGGTCTTTCAGTTCTGGGTCTGCTTAAAGTCTTTCTTGTATTATGCTAAGCGTTTCAGGTAGTGGTACATTAGTGAACAGGCTCTGAACATCAAAACTCACCAAAACATCATTATCTGTTATTTCAAATGCTCGAGCAACTGACCTGAAATGTGAGGAGTTCTTTATGAAAGATGATTTATGTCCAACCAATATGTCCTGTGTCAAAGACTCATTTTAGCAATGGCATGAAAAACTAGGTCATCAGAACACCCAGCAAGTAGAAATGATGTTGAAGAAGCATAACATAGAAGTCAGTGATGAGGTCAATGATGTGTAGTGGATGCATATATGGAAAACAGTATCGTAAAAGTTTTGGTACAAGCAAGAACCGACCTGAAAAGGCAAAACTCATTCATGCTGATGTCTGTGGTCCATTGTAGAAAACACTGATTGGAGGATCACAATTTTTAGTTTGTTTTAAAGATAATACTTCGATTTCGCCTACTTTTCTTTATTAAATCGAAATCAGAAGTCAGTCAATGCCTGGAAGTATTTTTTAATGAGGCAGAAAATACAGGACTGAAAGTGAAAGAGATCATGAGTGACAATGAAACTGAGTTTGAAAATAAACATGTACAAGAGATTTCACAAAAGAGAGTCATAATCAAGATGAAGTCTATGCCCTACACTCCTGAACAAAATGGTGCGGCAGAGTGTGAAAATCCGACACTTGTTGAAAGTGCACGGTATATGATACATCCAAAGAATTTACCCCTGAAACTCTAGACAGAAGCAGTAAACACTGCATGCTATGTCATCAAGCAAACAGGACCTACAGAGAACAAAGGAAAAGCACCAATAGAATTATGGCTTAATCAATGCTGGAGGGATTAATCATCTCCATATTTTCAGCACTAAATTATATGTTCATGTCCCAAAAGAAAGAAGACAGAAATGGAACAAGAAGGGTGTTCCTGGAATCTTTGTTTGTTATAGTGATGAGCCCTAGACTTGATAGCAATCAGGTCAAGTAGAACAAGTTCCTACAAATTTTATTTAAATTTTTTTAAGACTGCCTATTATATGGTAAGGGGCAATGGAGGAGAGCTATCACCAGGGAAATTTATTGCATTAATCTGGACTAATTAAAATTTCTCGTAATGCTGTTCTTGGAACGTATTAACTTAGAGAAATTAATTTATTAATACTTTTGAGAAATTTTATATAAATCACAACCACCATCAGTAAGAAATCTAATTTGGAAGTAATTATTTCTAGTAACTACAGATGTTCACACGTGTCTTATGCTAATAGGTGTAACTATTTTCTTATCACAGTAATAAATGTGTAATTTGAATCAAGGTTATATCTGTATGATCTGTGTAGAATTGGAATTTTAAATCCTATTGTAAAGGATACCATTTGTGTTGCATTACTGTATGTTTTGTCACAGCATACCTCTACACCTGTTGGAGAGAACTAATGTATTTGGCAATTTATGGTTGTGATACAAATGGTTTAATGTTGTATCATGCTATGGCAAATTGGCAATAGTATTCTTGTCCTAAATCATTCTTGGTTGCCTATCAACTCCACAGAGGAATGTATTGATATCTTATGTGCAAGGCTTCTCTTTCCTATAATTACTCAATTACATTCTTGTCCCACATCATTCTTGGTTGCCTATCAACTCCACAGAGGAATGTATTGATATCTTATGTGCAAGGCTTCTCTTTCCTATAATTACTCAATTACATTCTTGTCCCACATCATTCTTGGTTGCCTATCAACTCCACAGAGGAATGTATTGATATCTTATGTGCAAGGCTTCTCTTTCCTATAATTACTCAATTACATTCTTGTCCCACATCATTCTTGGTTGCCTATCAACTCCACAGAGGAATGTATTGATATCTTATGTGCAAGGCTTCTCTTTCCTATAATTACTCAATTACATTCTTGTCCCACATCATTCTTGGTTGCCTATCAACTCCACAGAGGAATGTATTGATATCTTATGTGCAAGGCTTCTCTTTCCTATAATTACTCAATTACATTCTTGTCCCACATCATTCTTGGTTGCCTATCAACTCCACAGAGGAATGTATTGATATCTTATGTGCAAGGCTTCTCTTTCCTATAATTACTCATTCTATCAAATAAATTTAAAACTAACACAACAACAGCAAAACAAAACAACTACAAATAATTACAATATTATTATTACAATAGCTGTGCATTTTTAGAAATTTTGGCATCCAAAGTGGTGGCCTTTTACATATATAATACTGTTGAAGACATCTGCTCCAAGCAAGATGCCAATGTTTCCTGGCTGGTTGAATGCTGTGTCTGCCAAGTGGAGGTTGGTTGGAATATTCCATTGGTGGCAATCTACATATCTTCCTGGCAGATTAGCAGAAATCTTGAGTAGAATTAAATACTCAATTCCAACAGTATAATTTGTTACACAGGAGAGTACCAAAGTCTTAAAACTGTGTTTGGTTTTTGCAGTTACCTCATTTATTCCCTGTATTGGGGTTGCATTCTTCTGTAATGAAATGAGATTGGGAACCTGAGTCCAGAATAGCCCTGCATATTTGTAACTGGTCATATTTGTCTTACATTTTCACCAGTGCAGTTTCGAGCAGGATCTGCATTTGTGGCTTGATTTTGAGTGAGCGATAACTGAAAGTTGATGACTCTTGTTCTGTATTGCTACCTCAGGCTGTGTGGTGAAATGTGGTCTTGATTCTTTTTCTGCAGCTGGTTTTCACGATTGCCTTTAAAATGGGGTGCTTGGTCACTGTGTGTGTCAGTGTGAAGCAAGGTAAAGTGTTTCTCAGAGCAGATGCAACAGGTTCCTGATCTACATTGCCGAATGAGTGGCCACCTTGTAGAAAGTTCAGCCAGAGGTTATGTCTTACAAACTCTACACGCTGTTGAATGCTGGCCTTCGTGAATTCTTCACATTTTTTGTATAATGCATGCTGTTCCTTGCAAAATTTGCTCAGAGTATTGCTAACTACATAAGACTGTATTGTTTAACATTCTTAGTCTCAGAGATTTCAGGTTTGATGGCATGTGTAGGTTGCATGAATTTTATAACCTTACATCTTATCTCTAAGAATTTCAAGAGTTCGTCACGCTATGAGTTATGAAGCTATTAAATTGGATGCGCCCCTCCGTGCTGACTATGGCTCATGCTCCAAGAAGTAGAGTACACAGATTGTTACATAGATTCACTTTTTTGGGTTAAATATTTGTTGTACTTACTATTTTTATGTCTTATATTATTAGGTTTTTATCATTTTTATTGTATATTAAATTTAACCTTCAATATCCCTGGTTTTCGTGGCCCTCTTCACTAAGTAATATAACAATAAACTCAAGTAATTATGAATCGGTGTGCCTAGGAGTGTCAAAACATACCATTAGTTAGTATTAATTTTCACTTATTCAGATAAGCAGCTATATTAGAAAATTAACCTTCAGTTGATTACATTATAAACACACACACAGGGTAAAAATACAGGCATATAAAAGGTATACAATTTGGAGTAATTTGTAAAAACGTAATACCTACTATTAGACTTGCCCATTTTTATGGCAGTTTGGTGAGGTGCGTGTGTGATCATATTGCAGGACACAATTTAATTGTAATAAGTTATATTTTTTTTACCTTGCATTTATTAAGTTTGACTAATGTATGGATATGCAGAGCAGTTGGTAGCTTTATCTTAGACGAGGTTAATCTTTTTGTTTTGCATGAGAACAGATACAACAATTGCAGCAATACAAACAAAAAAAAATAAGTAGAATAGACATGAGATGAAACAGCAAATTAATGCTTCTGCACAAAGAGACAAAAAAATCTCTAAGTAAATAAGTAATCTACTGCAACCAATTACACTTAGAAAACAACATTAAATGCAATGAAGAGATGTTTAATGTTGAAGTTTGGACGATATTAAAACAAAGGAAATATTTATGTCAAACAAATTGATCCTATTGCCCTCGTGAAATAATGTTAGAATTTTAATCTGATTTTGAAAATATTCTTTTCCTTGCAACATTTGCTTAGGGAATGGGTTGGGTGATTAAAACAAATAAAATATTATGTGGCATCCTTAGTTACTGCAAAGAGAAATTATTTGTAACACCCCAAACAAATAATTGTCAATAAAATATGTGGGTTTGTACTCAAAGAAAAACTTGATTCAATTCTGAATATTAAAAAATAACATGTCCGTGTGCAGCTCATGGCCTCTGAGGTATAAAATTTAGCCATTGAATGATGAAATTGTCCAAATAGCATTAATAGAGTTTCAAGAGAACAATTTCTATCCAATAAATGTTGTTTACTAGACTTGAGCACATGTCAAAACATGTGCACGATCTCAGTGTTGTTTATAATGATTCCAGGAATGGTGCCTATATTCTCTGAATTTTGCACTGAAAATGTCTGGTGCTAGTCAATCACTAAATGTCTTGACATACACAGTCTCTTATTCACATTGATCTCTGGCCAGGATAAAATTGGCTGGCAGTGTGGCTCCACAAATGCAGACATTGAATCATTTGGTTTCATTGCTAATTGTTTATGGAGACATTTTATGTTAGTTGCAAAAGGCATTTAGAATGTCTATTTGCTCTAAGAACAGACATATTACAATACTTGATTCTGATTGTAGTAACAAACTTTGGTTTTAATAGCTTTTGAGCATTGTGCCATATTTTACAGCTTGGCTGTTATTACAGGTGGTCTGCAATCAGTGTGAAAGTATTTGGTTATCTCATGTTATAATGCATGGCTTTGTCCACCTGTCTATTTATTCAAGCCACCCTGCTGGTAAATTTCCGTGGAGAGAATGCGAGACTCATGCAGATTTTCCAATGTTAACTGGTGCTTTGTGTTTCCCTGAAAAAGTACCTGTGTACGAAATGGGTGTAAACTTTAGCTTGTGCAGAGAAAGCTATATTTTGATACAATCTGGTAGTTAAAGGTTTGATGTACGTTATTTTCCTACACTTCTATCAGAGTTATTTAGTTTTTTAATCACTGCTACATTTGAAATAATAAACATGACAGAATATTCAAGGTTACTGTAACAGAAAATATGAATGCAAAAGAAAATAAAACAATTTATGAAGAGTGGAAAATCTGTAAAATTAAGAAGTGTTGGCAAAATAGATAAGGACTGCTGTCCGGAACCAAACAACGCAATTTCTACTTAAATAATTACTCAAAGAGATTTCTAATCTACTTCTTACTACCCATTCCCAAAGGCAACATATGGCAGAAATAAACCTTTAATATAATATCAATAGCTTATATAGTTTATTTGAGAACAGATTTAGGTAATTAAGAAAGTATAAATTTACTTGCTACCCTTATCTTTACCAAAAGTATTTAGCTTATGCATGTCTACATTAGAGAAACACCACTTTTCGTTCAATATGTAATTTATAGGGGATTAATAACATGAAAAAAAATCTCTTGAAAATGTGTTTAGTATATAGTTGCTCATTGGCACTGAAGTGATTATGCTGATGTGATAATACTGAAGTGATAATGCTCGTACATAGCATCAGTAGTGAGCTTGAAAAGAAAAATTCCTCTCGGTATTTAAAATACGAGCAGTCCGTTCACATAAATGTGATGTCGTAGCCGGAACAAAACTTGGAACAATTTAATGGGACCTCTTTTATGTCATGCCCGCTCTCCCTGTCATAAACTCGCTTTCTTGGTTGCATTTATATTTTATCTATAGTTACGATGATGCAGTTAAACTACATTTAAAAACTGCTACAGAACATAGCAAATAAATGTTTCCTAATGAAAATGTATATAAACCATGCAATATTAATTTATGCATCAGTTGAAATAAAATAAAATAAAATAATTCTATACCTCACCTAGTTTAACAACGATAAGATGTGTGTGAATGAGCTATTTTTAGTTGATGGCGCCCCTAGCGGAGTCTGCAATAGAAATTGAGTGAGAAAAAACAAGCAGGCACATTACAGAAAACTGTAAAATGATATTGCTGGGTGAAACGTGCACCATAATTTCAGAAGTGTTCCAGAAAATGCAATTTTCGTTAAACTTCTGAAAGTCCACTTTAACGAAAGGTCGACATTTAAATGAGAGTAAGCACATATTCGGCATTTAAACATATATTAGGGTGCATAATACATAGCAAGTGCTTGAGAGAAACGAATGTACATAAGTCCCCACAAAATGTAAAAATTCATGTAATTACAGTATTTTTACACTGTTTTGTGCTCTATCAAGTAAACATGTTTTTATTATGGCACTTATTAAACCTTATTTATGTGTTTTAGATTTGCAATACAAGTACTACATTATTTAAGTGTAAATCATGTAGTGAAACTGTCAGTCGTCTGTATATTTAAAAAAATTTAATTGTAGACAGAAACATTGTGACAGACAACTGTGCATGTACAGCAGGTCAGTCATTGTCGGAAATAAGAGTATATTGCTGTACTGTGTTTCTTTATTAATTGCGGGATGCACACTTCAGAGGCAACTATAGTACAATAATTAAGAAAACCAAAGTGTGCTCGTGAAAATTTGTATTAGAAGGGAGCGAGTGTTGAGACGTTCAAATCTAATTTTACAGTTACCGAAAATAACAATTTTCATTGACTTTGAAATACATAACAGGTCTGGATGCATTCACAAAAATGGAGATGCACTTCCCAGAACACCATGTGAACCATTCAGCCATCGCCATGATCACCAGGAGGAAAAGGGGAGTGTATCGTGAAAGGCAGGGAGGACAAGAATTCAAGGCTTTGTATCTTGTGATGGGTCACCTACATGGGGTGATAAGGACATTAGAATTGATAAACAACTGACCCGACCCTACCTTCCATCCAATATTGGAGTGGAAAGAGAGAACTGCAAAACACAGCAACAGCTGGACACTTTGATGTAAATAAGACACGTAGATAGGCTAAACTGTACCCTGGAACAGTACCTGGTGATCTTCATGGATGACAACAAAAAGTATTGGGACTCCAAAATACCCTTTTTTCCTTGCATATTTTTCAGCAGACCACACGAATCAAGGGTAACACCTTCAAGGATGCTGTTTGGGAGAGAGCTCCACCTCCCCGGTAACTTGCTGTTTGTCCAGTAGAAGAAGCAATAGCTACCCCAGAATATACCAGTAAGAAAACTTTATATGACCGGAGGATGCCTGAAAGGGTTTTTCAAGGAGGACAGAGGGTGTGACTGGCCAACCCCCAAAGGCAGAAGCTACAGAAATGTTGGGAAGGCTCTACAGGATCCTAAATCAAATCATTGATGTGGTCTACCAGATTCGTCGACAGGGTTCTCTGACGAAGCCTAAGGCTGGCCACATTGACAAATTTGCAATCTACGAAGGTCCAGAAGTTGGAGAGAGTATTTGAGATGAACCGACTTGAGGAGGGGGCAGTGTTATGTGCATACCCCTATGCCAGACGTAGGGTACATACGGCTGTCCTATCGTGGTGAGTGGGGGATGTATTACTCTGATCTTCAGCCATTAGGTTGCCTGGCGGGCGGTGTGATTGATAGGTACTCGGACTGATGTCACAGTCCCCCCATCTTCCTGGAGAAGCCGGCAGCAGTGGGCTATTGAATGAACTTTCTGGTAATCTCCCTTGGCGTAACCGAACGTATGAAGAAGATTTTGGACCAGCACGTCTGTTACTATAAATACTACTTCAGCCAGAGGGTCTGCAGTTTTTGTGATAGCCACTTAATAAAATGTGACAAGCGATGAACAAAAAAGAGGACCAGCGGCGAAGGTGAAGGCGACTGCAGCAGACTAGTGCATAAGCAACAAGAGTACTGCGGAGGGCGAGTTCTCAGATGAGTAGATTGCAGCTGTGTACAGGAGCAGTCTGGGCGCTTGTGCGCCTCAGAACATACTGTACCGTAATGACTGGTGGTATCTGAACTGTAACAAGGTGGGAATGAATGGACGAGTGATGGGACACTTGATTGTAAATACTAGAACTGTCAATTATTAAATATACACTGGTGTCCAAAATGTGAACAACAAACTGACATTTGTCCCTCCCATGATCACATTGCCACAAGATAGTATCGGTGAATTACAAAGCATAAACAAAGTAAACATTGTAACATCAGTTCTTGATGAACTATCAGGATACTCAACACATTGTTCTGCTTTTCAAGAGTAAGTCACTTTTACACTCGTCCAGAAAACCAGTTACATCTGTTCAATATGGTGTATGATCACCTCTAGCAGCAATACAGACCTGATAATGATGTGACATGCTCAGAATATAATCAATCGTGTTTGTGCTATTTACGCCCATTCTTCCTGTAGAGCAGCTAGTAAACCCTAGAGAGAAAGTGGTGGATTCGGACGTGAAGCAACTTGCCTCCCTAGAGCATTTCATACATGCTCTATCAGATTTAATTCGGGAGAGCAAGTAGGCTAATCCATGAGCATATCATCAGTTTTTAGGAAGACATCAACCAGCTGTGCCGTGAGGCAGAGCATTATCAACTGTGAGTAAAATATCCAAGCCCACAGCACCTCAAAACAACCATACATGGCATGCCAAGATCATGTCGTGATACCTGATAGCAGTTCAACCTTGGCTGATTTTCCCGTACATCATCATGGGGACGTTCCAAGTGGTTAGCTTAATGCTTCCCTACGCCATCATTGATCCGTCTCCATGTTTGTCTCTTTCTACGAAGTTTGAGGACGGAAATTGTGTCCCAGGTTATCTTCAGATGTGAACCCATTGAAAATCACTCTGAAGACTGAATTTGGACTCGTCCGTAAAGGGAACATTGGCCCACTGTTTGACTGTCCAGTGGACATGTTGATGGCTCTACTCTAGATGTCTTATTCTGTGAACATACATCAGGTATACACATACAGCATGTCTCAGACAATATGGGCCCCTTTGCCCAAACTGTCTGTACCCTGTTTGCTTCAATATAACTGTTTCAGTGGATGCTGTGAAGTCAGATGCCTGCTGCTGCGCAGTACTACAACGATGCATCTGGTCAAATAACTGTCCTTTCTTTTTGAATTCACTCTTGGTTGTCCTTACTCTGGTCTTTATGATACAGTTCCAGATGCTAAAAACTGGTTTCAAGTGATTGATGTGTTTGATTTCTGTGAGGTGACCGACTATTGTGTAAATATTAGTTGTAAAAAACCATGGCCATTTATTGTCAAAATATTAAGTTGAGATTTTTCTAATTGTTTATGATTAAATTAGGAAATTATATTGGCTCTTTTATTTAATTAAGTTGCGCTACTGATGAAATTTTATTTTGCATTATTGAATAAAATTATTAAGTTGTCTGGTAAATAAAATCTGTATTTTATTTGCCCACTTTATTTACAACAAAAATAAAGATGTGTGTTCAAAGAGGACACACAAGTTGAAAGTTTAAGTATATATTTTCAACACTTCCTCTCATTCTAACTTTCAGCACCAATTAACCTTCGTAGTTCTTCAAAAGTCAATGCCTTTCTTTTGGGAACAAACTTTTGCAACCAGTCTGGCTTTGTACTTGATGATGCTGCCATAAGCTCGTGTATTTACATGCAATACCCAGCGACTGTTGATAACCTTCTTTCTCTCAGGCGGGTCTACCAATTCCCAAATTTGGTTCTCTTTTATGGATTGAATTTTTTTTTCCATGTGCAGTCCTCCACTTTGCAGCATCAGATGACCTCATTGTTGGACTATAGGAATCAGGAGTGATTCCGTCAGTAAGCAGCACGTAGTCCTTTCAGATATTATGGTGCATTTATCTCACATCTTAGACAATTACTAACACTGTTGTTCATCACTTCCTCTAAATCAGCACTGTCTTCATTGTTTGATTTTCTGTCTTCCTGTAAGACTACATCTCGTGACATGACGACCTCTTTTTGACAATCATGGGTGTAGTATTTGGCTTGATCTTCTCTTCCTCGAATACTACTGGCTTGATTTTCTCTTCCTCAAAGACTTCATCTCATGACGAAACAGGAAGTGAAAGATCACAAAGAAGCTTGTGATTTGTATAGAAAAGCGAATAGCTACGCTAAGTCAATGATCATTAGTACGGTTTCTGATGCAGTCTATCAGAAGATAATGGACAAAGATACTGCCAGTGAAGCTTGGGAGGCGTTGAAGCAGCAGTTTGAGGCAACATCAAAAGACCAACTCTTCAAAGTATGTGCAGATTTCTTTTCTTTTAATTGGACATCAGGTGATGACGTTTCCACTCATGTAGCCAAGCTGAGGAGTCTGTGGAATGAACTAAATAATGGTTTAAAAGAAATAAACGAAAAAACTCTCCCAGATCTGCTTTTGGTATGTAAAATTTTGCATATTTTACCATGTTTTTTCGAAAGTTTTAAATCTAGTTGGATGCTGCTTACCAAAGATGAAGTTCGTTCATTTGATGAATTGAATATGCAGCTCTGTGTTTTTGAACGAAATATGAAACCCTTTACAAGTAGTGAGAGTAATAAACCAGAAGCTTTAGTGGCTAGGTCCGATAGACAGAAACAGAGTTGTAATAGCTCAACTAATAAACATAAGCCAAATTACACTGCTCAAAAGTGGAAGCCAGGTAATTGTAATTATTGTCGCCAGCCTGGTCACTGGGTTCGTCAGTGTAGAAAGTGGATTGCAGATGGTCGTCCACGCCCTAATGCTGTTAGTAGTAATTCACAGAGTAATATCGCAGATTCTAGAGCTTCTACAAATACGATTGCTCTTGTGTCTATTCACAATGAAATCTTAGCTGCTGAGCCTAATGCAGAGGATTGGTGGGTGGATAATGGAGCTACTAAACACGTTACAAGTCGTTTAGATTGGTTTAGTTCTTTTAATGAGTTTGAGAACTCGTGCAGTATTAAGGCAGCTGGAGATGAAAAACTAAATGCTGTTGGTAGCGGTGTTATTGAGATCAATTCCATAGTTAATGGCAGGAGCCAACGTTTGCAGTTAAAGGACGTTTGGTTAGTTCCTAGGATTGCTAGAAATTTATTCTCTCCATTATCTGCACATGATAAAAATCCAAATAGCAAGTTCCAGTCAACAGTTACCTCCTGTTCGCTTTCAGTAAATGGTGCTCCAGTGCTGGTGGGCACTCGAGAGAAGAATGGAACATTATATAAGGCAGAGATTAAGACTGTTAGCCCGAGTAGCAGTAGTATCAACATTGTAGAATCAAGTGACCCACTGCAGTTGTATCATGAGAGATGGGGCCACCAAGATAAACGTCACATAAAAGAAAAGCTTGAACGCGAGCTAGATATTAAAGTCAAGCTAGATGACAAAATTTGTGAACCTTGCATTTATGGCAAGTCTCATCGACTGCCTTTTGGTACTAGAAGAAAGGCTTTGAAACCAGGAGAGCTTATGTCAACTGATGTTTGCGGACCTTTTGCTGAGTCATTTCAGAAGAAACGTTATTTAGTTGTATTTAAAGATAGCTACACTAAATTTCGGTATGGTTTTGTCATCAAAGAGAAGTCAGATGTCAAAATTGTTTTAGAACAAATGCTCGCTCATGCTGAGAAACAAGGTCACAACATCAAAGAGCTTCTAAGCGACAATGGTGGTGAGTTCGACAATGCAGACGTTCGAGAGATTTTGCTAAGTAGGGGAGTTACACAGCGGTTGACAGCCCCTTATACGCCACAGCAAAATGGTAGCAGTGAACGAGAGAACAGAACAATAGTTGAAATGGCAAGAACTTTTATGTACTCGAATTCTGATGTTCAGTTTCCACAAGCAATTTGGGCTGAGCTTGTTACAACAGCGGTCTACATACTAAACAGAACGGGGAAGTCGTCAGTAAATGGAGTAAGTCCTTACGAGCTTTGGTTTGGTAAAAAACCAAGAATCAGACATCTTCGTATTATTGGTTCAAACTGTTACTTTCATGTTCCTGTGCAGAAGAGGCGTAAGATGGATAAGAAAGCTCAAAAAGGTTACCTAGTAGGCTACGATGGTGAAGAGCGCTACCGAGTCTATATTTCAGAAGATAGGCGAGTCGTGTTATCCAGAGATGTTCGTTTTCAAGAAATACTTCGTGACTGTGCTGAGAAAGTAAAAGTACCTTTCCTGAGCACTCCATCAAAAGAACAATTGGTTGAAGAGGAACTTGTTCAGCGAGAAATTTCAACCAAAGATAAAGAAGATTCAAGTGGTGAAGAGTCCAGTTCCAAATCTAGGCCAGAGTCTGGATTAGAGCACACTGAAAGAGCAGATACCCGAAAACTGCGTGATAGAAACACAATCAAAGCGTCAACATATTATGATGATTTTGTAATGATCATGATAGCTGAAGAGGATCCACAAAGTTTTCAAGAAGCTGTAGGTGGCAAGTATGGTCAAGAATGGCTTAAGTCAATGAACAGTGAGATATCCTCTCTACTTGAGAATGATACGTATGATCTAGAGTACCTACCTAAGGGAGCTAGAGCCCTTCCATGCAAATGGGTATATAGAGTCAAAATGAAACCTGACGGCACCATCGAGAAGAGAAAATCAAGAATAGTTGCTAAAGGCTACGATCAACGTAAGGGCATAGACTACTCTAAAACATTTAGTCCAGTAGCAAAGTTGCAAACTATTCGTTTGATGCTTGGTGTTGTTGTGACAGAGAAGATGCACTTAGTTCAGTTCGATGTATCTACAGCTTTTCTTTATGGAGAGCTGGAAGAAGATATTTACTTGCAGCAGCCAGAGGGATTTGATGACGGCACGGGTAGGGTTTGGAAGCTCAAGAAGAGTTTATATGGACTTAAGCAGTCGCCAAGGTGCTGGAACAAGCGTATTGGCAAGTTTCTGACATCACTCAAATTCAAGGCTAGTGATGAGGAGCCTTGTATGTTCATTCGAGATGAAGGTAGTGTCAAGATAATTCTCATTCTTTATGTAGATGATGGCATCATAGCTTCTACCAGTAGAGTAGAATTAGAGAAGTTTTTAGATCAGCTTCAGGCTGAGTTTAAAATTACATCTGAAGAAGCGTCTTATTTTTTAGGACTACAAATTGAGAGACAGTCAAATTGTGATATAAGAGTGTGTCAAAAGTTCTATGCACAGAAAATACTTGAACGTTTCAATTTTGTCGGTTGTAAATCAGTTTCTTCACCAATGCTTCAGAGTCAAGAGAGTTTGATTTCAGGGAAAGCAACAGAAAGAGCACATCAGTTTCCATATCGCCAAGCAGTAGGCTCACTAATGTATCTGATGTTAGGCTCTAGACCTGATTTAGCCTATTCAGTCGGATTTTTATCCAGATCTCTTGAAAATCCTACTGCTGAAGATATTACCAGACTTAAAAGAGTTTTCAGATATATAGCAGGCACCCTTAATTATGGCCTTCTATATCAGCACAATGCAGAGAAAGGGATTCTTGGCTGTTTTTCTGATGCAGATTTTGGCGGATGCCTCAAAACAGGCAGATCAACAACAGGTGTTTTAATAACTTATGCAGGCGCTGCTGTTTCATGGCTAAGTCAACGTCAGGGATCAGTTACCGATTCTACCACAGAAGCAGAAGTTGTCGCCGCTAGTGAAGCCTCAAAAGAAATAATTTGGCTTAGTCGTCTATTGAGCCAAATGAGTAAGTTAAAAGAAGTTCCAGTTCTACAGATAGACAATGCTGCAGCTGTCAGACTTGCAGAAAATCCAGAAAATCATCGTAGAACCAAGCATATCCGAAGAAAGCACTTCTTCATTCGAGAGCATGTAGCAGAAGGTAGACTGGCTGTCGATAAAGTTACTTCAGAGCATCAAGTTGCAGATATCATGACCAAGCCACTAGCCGCCCTTCGTTTGCGGATGTTGTGTGACAAGATGGGACTTATATAGAGTTGTATTTTTTTTGTGAATTGTTATTTAACAAGNATGTTGTGTGACAAGATGGGACTTATATAGAGTTGTATTTTTTTTGTGAATTGTTATTTAACAAGGGAAAGTGTTAGAGTATCTAGTTTCAAGTGTTAAGTAAAATTCCTTATGATAGCGCCACTTGTCAGTTCTATCTCTATGGTTTCTTCTTTGTCACATTATCTTCTATGCTATCTTGTTTAGTTGTGTTGTGTTGTTCGTCCGGGACAGTACTTGTCCGATCGTTTATAATAAAGTGCTTTTAGTATTTAAGGCATTTTACTTCAATAGTTCTATGTGAAACACAATGGAATTTTGAGCTCCCCTTTGTGTTGTAATCATGGATGACAGTATTTTTTGAAAATTTAATGTTTTTTATTGCGTAGGTAATAGTTTGTTATATTTAGGTACAGGGATGGTAGTGTTAATATCTTGCCTCTGGAAGTGAGGTTTGCATGAGTTGGGAATTCGTATGCCAGATATTATTCTAATGATTTTTTTCTGTAGTGTAAAAGCTTTCTTCCAGTCTGAAGAAGTTCCTCACATTATGATACAGTGAAACCCTGTTAAGAAATTCCCACTTAAGAAGTTTTCCTGTTTAATAAGTTGAATAATTTTGCACCTTGATGAGTGTACATTTGCATAATAAAGGGCTACAACAGTTTTTATGGAACAAATTTTTCTGATAAAGTATAAAGCATAACGAAGGGAGTTGAGTTAACACATAAGAGTGAAATGTGTTCCTTCCAGTTTAGGTTGTGGTCTATCATCAGTCCTAATAATTTTGTTTTGAAGGATAATGATAGGCATTCACTGTCAATTATTATTAAGAGCTGAAATTAATTCTTTTAGATTTTTTGCTCTTGTAAGGGAGAAAAATATTAAGGAAGATTTGGAAATGTTAAGAGAGAATTTTGTTTGTAAGGAACCATTTTTCCATTTCATGCAGTGTTATTTGAGTGTTGTTCAGCAGAGTGGTTGAGCTTTTATTTGTCAATATGACAGATGAATTGTCGGCAAATATAATTGTATCACCAAATGTTAAGCAGGAAGGAAAGTCGTTTATAAAAATCAAGAATAACATAGGTCCTAGAATTCACCCCTGTGGAACGCCCATCGTGGCATACTTAACGTTTGACCTGTAGTTTATTTTCAAATTTTTGCTAAGTTATTGTATTGTGAGATACTGGTTACTTGGGTTTTGTTCGATAGATAAGATCTAAATAAATTATTTGCAGTACCTTTTATGCCATAACTATCAAGCTTGTACATGAGGATAACGTGATCAATATAATCAAAAGCTTTTGATAAATCAGCAAAAATGCCTGTTACGATATTTTATCTAGCGCTTCAATTACTCTGCCAACAAAACTGTATAATACCTGTTCAGTTGATTTATTGGCTAAGAATCCAAACTGACATCGTAATATATAATTTTTATTAAGGAATTTTATCAGTCTAGTATAAATAATTTTTTCAAGGATTTTTGAAACAACAGGTAACAAAGCAATTAGTATGTAGTTATTATTATTGGATTTATCACTTTTTTTTGTGAAGGGGGATAATTTTAGCACATTTTCATCTGTCATAAAAGTTACCCATAGAAAGACAAGTGTTGAATACGTAAAGGTAGACTCGCAACCATCCGTTGCATCCATCAGTCGCACGTCCGTCAGGCGGTCACATGATCTTTGACCAATTGCAGGGAGACCTTTTTTTTCTATCAATCAATCAGTCAAATATAGCTCAAACTTTAACTTTCGATGGACCAAAGGATCAGCCACCGCCTTCTGAAGACATTCAGTAGACGCAAATACGCACTTTGAAATAAAATGCAAGGCGGTGGATATGTGTATTTATCTTGGTGGTAAATTATGGAATTTAAAACATAAACAATAATTCAGTATAAATTTTTAACACGTAAAAATATTATTTCCCTAAAATGTTTCTCTTAAAAAAGTATTTCCAACCAAAACATACCTTCTACGAAAGAAAGATCACGATGTTGAGTTGTCACGCTAAAATTTTGCCGGACAGAAGGATTGAGGACAGAAGGATTGACGGACGACGGATTGTTGAGTGGCTTTCAACTGATGGACGAAAAACAGACTGATGACTGACAGACAGGCGACTGACGGGTGCAACGGATGGTTGTGAACACAGCTTAAGTGAGTGGACCTACTATATAGATATGCAACACTATCACTTTTACCAGAATGTCATCTAGGCCCACAGATTTGTTATTCTTTAATTTATTTACAATGTTGGAAATATTCTGTTTAGTTGTGTGTGAGAAAAACAATGAGCACAAGTTTTTTAAGTTCTATGTGGAAACATTGAAATAATAATTAAAACGTTTTTCTACTTCTTGGAAATTTTATATTATGGTTCCATTAAGATTTAGGCTCCCTCGTTTCGTTTTTTGGTTTAGCGTTTATTTCAATTTTTATCATATTCCCCATAGCCTTGGTCTTATTTAGCAAACTAATAATAACCAACACCCCCAATTAGGCTACCGCCCGGTGGCGAGCTTCCTCACCTCTCCCCTACCCGACCAAACTCCTCATCCACGCACTTCCTTCACTTTCCAACCCCCCTCACAGAAACCAATTCCTCCCACAACACATTCCACTGCCTCACAGACCTCACAAGCATAGACAGCCTACCCCGCTCCATTCTCCTCCACACTCCCTTAAGCTTCTCGCTGTTGTTTCCTTTCCCTCTAAACACCTCCTTACTTAGCTGGCAGCGTAAACTTCCTCACTCACCCTCTCCATTTTCAACCCTGTCCTGAACATCCTTTCAACTTTCCTCCTGTCCTTCAACGAGCTCCACCCCATTTCTTTCATCATCACTGATGGCCCTTCATCCTCACCATCCTGCCCATGTCTTCTCCACCTACCCTTCACCAATCTTGCTGCACCTAGCTCTCGCACCTCCACCTCCACGTACAGGTCCCATACTGCCGCCGCATATTCTAACATCGGCCGTACCATTGTTCCATATGTCATCTCCTTCACCTCACCGCTGACTGCAATACAATCTCTAGATACTTATATTCTGCTGCTGCTTCTATCTCTTACCCGCCCCATCTATACAAGTCCCTGCTTATCACCTTCCTTGTAAACCTCACTACCTTAGTTTTTCTTACATTTATCTTCATTTTATTCTCCATGGTCCACAACCATATCCTGTCCATGTCTGCCTGCAAGTTACCCCACCCCCCTGTCCACAGCTGCATATAATACACAAAATCATTTGCAAACAATCTTATTTTTCCCCTAATCCCCAAACCCATGTCATTTACTGTTATGGTAAACAACAAGAGGAAAAGCACGCTTCCCTGCTGCACCCCCGACGTAACCACTCCTTCCTCCAATATTGCCTCCCCCCTTTCGCCCTCAGTCTTCGCCCCCCTGAGGAAGTCCCCAATCCATTCCACTACTTACTTGTCCGGTATCAGTTCATCCACTTTCTTCACCAAAGTCCCATGGGGCACCTTATCAAATACCTTCTCAAAGTCTACGAAGCAGGTATCCACCTGCTTCCACTCATCAACTGCCTGCACCAGATCCTCTTAACAGCCCAGTTAACTGTGTCTCACATGAGTATCCTTTTCTGAAACCATGTTGTAACTCCTCCAACCAAATCCTCTGGTTTATAACATTCACCACATATTGAACCACCAGCTTATCCATTACCTTTCCTATACTCTATGCGAGACTCACCGGTCTGTAGATGCCAGGCCTCCCCCTATCCGCCCCCTGCTTGTGTATTGGGATCACCAACGGATACTTCCAACCTTGTGGCAACTTACCCTCTCCTAAGGACTTGCTAGACAACACCTCCAAATATTTCACTAACTCTCTCCCACCAAACTTAGTGATGTGCTCCCTATCCCATCTGGTCCCTATGCCTTACTGCTGTTCAACCCCCTGATAACTATTGCCATCTCACATTCCTTCATCTTAAACTTACTAAACAACCCCCAATCCCTATTCCAATCCTCCTTCGATTCACACACTGACAAGTACTGGTCTTGCAGCATCTCAGATTATTCTTGGTCATTAGACGCAGTCCTGCCAAACCTACCTTACAGCAGAGGGATCCCTTACCTTCTTAAGATACCTACACAATTTCCCCCATTCCTTGCCTTTATCCTTCTTCCACCATCTTCCCTAAAAATTTATTCTTCGCCTGTTTGTCATCCTTTCAAGCTCCCTTCCCATTTGTTTCATCAATTCCTTAGCTCTTGTCATCCCTTCATTTATCCACTTGGCATGTAATTTTCTAAACACTTTCATTTTACAATTAAATTCCCTATCATTGTCAAGTATTTGGCAGCATTTATCATTTTATTGTAACATTTTTAATGGCTCTTGTAATTATTTACAGTATTTCTATCACTATTAGTTTTGTTTTATTTAACATTTTGAGCATATTGTTACCAAAGAGGATTTTAAGTCCTTGTTTTGTCTCAATACTTTTTTTTAGAAATTTACTATTAAAATAAACCATAAATTTGTTCATGGCAGCATTCCCTGCGAGATTGGGATCAATTATGTTGTAAATTTCATGCCAGGATTCCTTGTATAGTAGATTATTGAAAATATTTATATTTGTTACACTAAATAGAAGTGTTTGATGGGAGGATTATAACGCCCCTGGGTATCGGTAAATTCCGACAGTACAAATACCTATCAATATATTCTAGAAAAATCTTTAATGCTCACTCATTTATTACTGCCAAAAAAAATTATATTGCCACACCATGAGTCCAAAATGCCTACGCTAACTACAAAATACTTTTTAAAAAAGTTCAATTACCTAATTTACTTTGCATATGTACGTACACTCACATAATTCATTAACATTTACGCCTGAGAACACTTCGTCGAACATCGACTACACTAACACAAAACTTTTATTCCTGCGTCACATAAGTATTTCAATAAACAACCAATAAGCATCTACTCCTATCATTTATATATAATTTGCTTCGTGGACATATAAACTAACGGTACGTAAAAGCAAATTATTAAGGACAGTGCTCCCTACCGGACACACGTTCAATCCACTAAAAATGAACATTACTTACGACGTATTTTAAAAAATAATAAAAAAAAAACCCATTTTACCCGTACCTTCCTTTGCCGTATAGTCGGCATTTCATCGGTTGTCGATACGTAGTACACGTACTAAAATTGAGACAAGAATAATATGGCAAGTTGTGTGATGAGGGATTATATTGGCAAAAATATGTATAGTCATTGTTAGCAAATACGTAATAAGTTATTTTTTTTTTTCCGGAACGACCTTGCAGCACTTATCACTTGCAGGTGGCCCACAGTCAAATTCTTGTCGTCTCTATAACATTAAAATTTTAAAACGAAGTACATACGATCATAAAAAATATTCGTTCAACAAATAGGATCAAAAAATTGAGAATGTATTTGAACATCTGTCATACAATCTAATATTTTAAAGGGAGAGTTCAAATATAATTTTCCAAGTGAGATACTGCTTTTGTGTTTGTGCATGGCCCACTACAGAAAAAAAAAGTAGCGAATGTTGCGATTTAATTTCGCTTCTTTATAAATATGCATTTTAATTACCAGGGTGGCCATTCCCTAACCCTGCTACTAACCTGTGGCTTTTAATAAGCCTTAACTTTCCGCTACGTAAGAGTAAATGTTCTCTGCTACAAACCATAGCTTAAGGTATGGTATGGGAGACGGTTTTGGCTCGCTATTGGTCTTAACACGTTCGTAAAATTGTGGATTTTCTTGTGATTGACGTTAATTCTCCCGTGAAAATGGTTTATTTTTAGGTTTGTTTGTTTTATTGAATCCGCTAGATATTTTTCCATTAAATAGCTGTACAAAGATATTGGCCGAGTCAAATAAGAGTATACAAAGTATATGCACAGTACGGCCACACATCTATTTTCTTCATAATGTTACTAAATTTATTCCAACATGCTGTAGGCCATCATCGTTGTACTGAAACAGAAGAAAACGTGTAAGTGAAAAACCAGAAAAATAAATGTGAACAGTTAAGAGTTATACGGTAATTTATTAATATTTGTAGTTTTGATACTCATTTATGCTATAAAATTCGCATCCAATAAAAATACTTTTGCTGTTCCTTAAAAAGTTTTAGATAAGAGAAGCAATTTTTTTAAATTGTTGAGGTAATTTATTGAAATGTTGGCTACCAAGTTAGGAATGCACTTTCTGGACTAGTTAACTGAAACCATGTGTTTTTTTTTTTTTTTAAATTATAGTGTCATGCTTATGAAAGGGCTCTTTTTCTGAAAAAATTTGGACATGAATAGGAGTACTGAGAACATGAACTGGCATGTAAATGTTCAAATTTTTTAGCTAATGAAAAAAGGTTTACATGAGTATGGCATTATTTTGCCACTGATTATTCTTAGGGATCTCTTTTGCATGTGGAACACTTTTTTTACTGTCAATGGAATTACACCAAAAACTTTTACCATGACACATGATGGAATGAAAATATGCAAAATATACCATTTTTGTTGCATTTTTTTTTGTCAAAACTTTTCTAAATTTTCATAGACCGAAACAAGTTGAATTTAGTTTAGGTAAAGTATACACAGTGTTAGATTTCCAGTTAAGTCAATTGTCTACTTTTAAGCCAAGTAACTTAGTCACTGCTGTTTCATAAATATTGTCTCTGTTAGTGTTAACAGATGAATTGATGTTTTTTCTGTTCTTTGTAAGGAATTTTATAAGATATGTATTATCGAGGTTCAGGTGAAATTTGTTTGCTATAAACCATACATTTAGCTCTGTAAATGTTGTGTCTGTTTTTTAATAAGATCATTTACTGAATCTCCAAATGCTAAGATTCTGGTATCATCTGCAAATAAAATTTGAGTAGTGTGTGGAGTTAAGATATGTGAGGTCATTTATATAAACTAGGACCAGTAGGGGGTTTCATATTGAGCATTGTGAGACCTCATGCTTGATTTTTCCTTGTTCAGAGTAGAATGACGTATTTTTCCTTTAATCCGAACTTGTTGTCTGTTTGAAAAGTATAACAGAGACACCATAAAACTTTAATTTTTTTTATAAGTATGCTGTGATTTACACAGCCAAATGCTTTAGTGAGATCGCAAAAAATTCCATTAGATCGCATCTATTTATTAAGTGCGTTAAAGAATGTATTTATTAGTTCGAATAATTAATAATTTTTTGATGCGTTTTTCCTAAAGACAAACAAAAAATTTGATAAAATTGTATAATTCTCAAAATGTTCCAGCAATCTCCTGAGAATTAGTTTTTCAATTACTTTTGTAAAGGAGGTAAGATTGGTAAGGAGGTAATTGGTTTCATCGGTCTGATCACCTTTCTTAAGTAATGGTGTTACCATAGCCCATTTAAGTCTGCCTGGAAACAATTCTAAATTGAAGATAGCATTACAAATATGGATTGATGGAACACTGAATTCAAAAGCTCATTGCTTTAATAATCTACAGCTAATGCCATCATAGCCACTTGATAATTTTGGTTCCAAAGAATTTATTGTTTTCTCCACTTCTCTTCGAGTTGTGTAGGAAGAGGATATAGCAGTTTATTCAGTAACCTGGTGTGTAAGAAAATGTTTTCTAATTTGTTTAGTATTTTTTAAGATCATGTATTCCACGTCATTTAAGAAGTATGGATTAGATTTATCTGCGACTAACTTAAGGTCTGAATATATACACTTTATTTTTATTTTTTGACTAAACATTGCTTTTAACATTACCTAAACAGTCTGGGATAAAAATGCGGACATCGTCCGGCGACTATGTAACAAAAATCAGAATATTACACAAAATTCCTATTTCGAAAAGAATGGGCGCCAGCTCACTGGGTGAGCACAGTCACAGTTGTCAGGATCGTGGGCCGATGATCACATGGCTGTATCCCCCGACACACAGAACAGATTTATACGAAAACATAATATAAAACCGGGGTATTCAGGCTCCCCAGCACGCCCTAATATTACCTTTTTACCTTATAAATGAAGAATTCCTTCTCGAGGCATCGATGACTACCTGGATAGGGCAAGGGTCCAGAAAGCAAAACTAAATGAGAACTCACTAGTTTCGCTTAATACAAGTAAATTTTATTGCCGAAGAGTGTACACAGTTACATGTATACAATGCAAATTAAAGCGGACCTGACTCACAAAGCCTACCGGCAGCCATTACAGTTCAAAAAGGCTAAGAATAGCGCAAAAACTTACAATTGTAATTAAACATCCGGAGTCAGTAAATTGAGCTGACAGAGGAGTGTTGCGAACGAGGGTAAAGACTGTTGTAGAATAAATAACATTTCCGGTAAATTACATTAATCTATTGCAATTAACTTTTCAGAAGAAATTATGAAAGTCCCACACGATGCGATGCATGTGCCGCACCTAAGACCCGTGGACTCAGACAGCCGGATATGGCGAGGGTGAACAGCGACATTGCCGATACCCTCTACACTTCGCGAGGTAATTTATTTAACTGAACTCATTAACACAGAACTTGAAACATATGCACATAAAATACTTGAAACGTTCTGAGTGAGTTTTCTTAATCCTGTCGAGAGTTAAGAGTTCTTAATTAAGCGCTGATTTAAATACAAAACATGAATATGTGGTACCTTGCAGAAAATGTGGGAAATTTAGTTCTATTCAGTTTTGGGGCACTCTACGATCAGAACAGTAAAGTTGAAAGAAAGAATTATTATTTCCTACGTTACTAATTGGCTTGATTAGACACACAACTGCACTAGGAAAATTATATAGAACACTTCAAATACCCTAACCTTGTACTCTACACCTCATTAAATATGCACATGGTGTGCATTTATTTTACGTTTACTTAAAATCCCCTAAGGGCGAATTTCACGAACATTTGCCAGTGGGCGATAAATTCTATTGCTATTCTAACAATTTATTCCTATCCTAATTACACAGATAACTCTAGTGACACCACAGGCACTGGGTTGGATCACTCGGTATCAGGTCAAGATCCGTTCCCAAGTGAACGATACGACAAGTCGTCGGGACGCAGGATATGTATGTCCCGCTGGCCGTAATAATCCTGTGACTATGGGCCGATGACGTGATGACAGTGGCCGTGTCAAACCACACAGGGGTGGTCTACATCACTCTGTTGTTCTTCCTGTAGTGTTTTTTTTTTACAATATTCCCCATAGTTTTTGTTTTGTTTTGAGAATTCAAAATGTGCCAACAGAAAATTTTTTTTTTGCAGATTTTATGACCTTATTTTTAATTTTGCAGTATTTTCTGTAGTGGTTCATTGTATCGGGGCTGCTGCTGGTTCTAGTGGTCTTGTACAGTTTTTTTTGTTTACGCAGGAATTTTTTTTTCCTTTTGTGAGCCATAAATTTTTCTTTGGATTTCTATTACTGTGGGTCAGTTTGAATGGGAAACATTTTTCAAAGCAATGGAGAACTTGGTTAAGAAAATACTTTGATATTTAATTTACTTCGGTACTAGTATACAATTTTAACAATTGCTACCAGCTAAGCTCACTTTTGAATAGTTAGGCATTTTACAGCGAAATATTTCGCATTTACTTATAGGAAACGCTTTGGGAGGGCATTTTTATGGAAGATATAAATAATATTTGTGCATCATTACCCGATAAGCAATTTATTACAGGGAGACAGTGGCACCCTACAACTGCATTATTTCAATGAAAATGTTATCAATTATGGTCTGACTGGTTCCTTGTATTCTGGTAGCAAAGTTTATTATGCATTTAAGATTGAAGATACAGAGTANTTTTTTTTTTTTTTTTTTTTTTTTTTTTAATTATTAGTGTTAAAGTCTCAGCAGAGAATGATGTCTAAATTGGTTCTGTAAATGGTTTAATGTTTGCTTCAAGAAATTTTAAGAAGTTACTAAAGTTGGCAGAAGGGGCTCGCTCTATATATAGTGAGAACTCCCACTTTTTTACAGTTTTCAGTAATTACTTCTATATACCTGCACTCAAACACTTGATATTCGCATGGTTAATGCGTGTTAATTTTATAAATTATATATAATGAAAATACAGGTATCATCCTTAGTCATGCTATCACTACAATAAATGGAACAGAGGGAATAACCAGGGATTTTAATTTGCTTAGCGGAGAATTCAGTAAAATATGTTTCTGTTAAACATAATATTTGTACGGCCAAGATGTGTTCTGCAAATAATTTGTCCAAACACACAGAAACCTCATCGATTTTACTTGTCAAACCTGTAATATTCTGAAAGAACAAATACCAATTATTTCCATTAATTATCGTGGGTCTTTAATATTTGAACAATTATTGAATGTTTCTGGTATTGAGTGTAAAAGGGAAACTTCTTTGCTTTATGAATTAGGCTTTATGGGTATTCTTTGGCCTTAAAAATTTCCATGGTTTCCACCGATTACCTCGATTATTTTTAATAGATCCATGGTCTGTAAGAATCCTACCCGCAATGAGGTCAGCGAGTTACCATTTGCCAACACGAATTAGATGCAGACCATGTCTCGTGTGGTCAGCCCTGGTTATTTCCTCTAGTCCAATCACACTAATTAGGCTGAGCCTGCCAGAGATTGCAAATGCACAGCACCGCAGGGAAGCATTAAATGTCTGCACCTTCCTTTGTAAGATAAGCTTGTCATGCTGTTGCAGTGCCTCACAGACCAACATATTGGTGTGACTGGTGGCCCTGCCATGTTGCTGAGTCTCCTCCAACTAAATAATTGTTGTCCCGGTCAATGCTGTTGCCTATTCCCCTGACAAAACAATCTGATCTGACTTGCGAAAAAATTTACTAAAGCTTACATCTTCTTCCACATTGCCAATGCCTGCATTGGGTTTACAAAACGTGATTATGTCAAAACCCTGGCCCTGTGTGACTGCTTCCAAGGATCAGCACTTTCATCTTGGCCCTTGCTGGGTTGTTGGACGCTGGAAGGGGGGTGAACTCAACTTATTCTTCTTCCTGCAGGTCTGCGAGGCCAGTAAAGTTGTTGCTACAATGTGGTGGTGTCTCGGGGACCTGTGAACTGACGAGTAGTGAGAATGAGTCACAGTTTTTTTTTTCTCCCTTCATTTACTTGTAAAGACTCTGTAATTACTACTAGCTTGTTGGGAGGCTGGCAATTCAGAGGATGGACAGATGTGGCGACAAATCAAATGAACCGTGGATCCATGAAGTTTGTTTACCATACATTCATAAATGTTGAATGTGACCACCATGAGCCGCCCGAACGACATTTACGCGATAATCAAACTCGTTCTACACTCTGGTCAGCACGCCCTAAGTTACGGGTTGGATGGCGTTCGCAACTCTCGGTTTAAGGTGGCGAGGGGCAAGCGAGCTCGCATTCGACATGTCAATGCGAAGGGAATGGTATGATGTTTCCTTTATGTGCCCAGAACGAGGTAGACGATGCCTTAATGTCTAAGGTGGTTTTTAGCGATGAAGCAACGTTCCACACAAATGGCAAGGTGAACCAGCACAACATGCGGATATGGGGTCAGGAGCATTCACATGAAACCACCGAACATGAGTGCGATTCACCCAAGGTGAATGTGTTTTGCGCTGTATCCAAAGAAGCGGTTTTCGGTCATTTATTTTTCACGAGCCCATTGTTACTGGAATCCCTTATTTGGAAATGCTTACCGAGTGGTTGTTTCCTCAATTAGAAGAGGCGGCGGGGGACTTCATTTTCCATCAGGATGGTATGACATCCCATTGGAGCCTAGCTGTTTGCGGATACCTGAACGAGATGTTGCTGCACTGCTGGATTGGTCGAGGAGCAGCTGGTGAACAGGCTTTTCATCACTGGCCCGCAAGAAGCCCGGACCTTAACCCGTTCGATTTTTTTTTTATGGGGGTACATATATGATCAAGTGTTTCGTCCACCATTGCCGGCTAACATTGACGACCTCAAAACGAGAATTACGGACGCCATCCAAACCGTAACAACGGACATGCTGACAAGAGTGTGGAACGAGTTTGATTATCATGTAGATGATGTTCGGGCCGCTCATGGTGGTCACATTGAACATATATGATGATATGGTAAACAAACCTAACAGTTCCATGGTTCATTTGATTGGTCAACCAAGGTTGTAGGTTGTTTGGTTTTGATATTATAGACCTTCAAAATTAGGGTATTCTTTTATACTCATTCTGTACTTAACTTACAAATAAATACACGACTAATATGTTACAAATATGCACTTAGTAGTTTAAACATGGCAATCATATAACATGCAAAATTTGTAAATTAAGTTATTAAAAAATTTTGCATTTTGATTAAAATAAAAGGCAAAATGTTTTATTTTAAATATGTTTTAAAACATTATATGGTTATAATGCAAACAGTTGTATGAAAGAGAAAGAAAAAATAAATACAAAGTGAATCAAATACTTATAAACCATTATGAGTTGTAAATTAAATTATGAGTGATAACCTAATGTATTGTATTTTACCATCTAAGAAATTGTTAAGATCAATTGTATGAAATATTTTGTAGGATGTTCTGTACTTGTAAACTGGTAGTATTTTAAGGGATGCGCCAATTTTTTTCCTGCTTTCTCGTCGCGCAGCAACCATGATCATCTTCTCCCCTTACGACACGCACCAAGCCCATAAGTACCCCTGGTCTGTAGGGCTTTTCACTACATCAACACGATTTTTCCCTGCGCACAACATTTTATACGAATAAAAAAATTTAATGTCTTGCGATGCATAACCTCTTTGCAGTTATTTTTTACAGCTAGAAATAACATTAATATTAATACTATATATGACTATATAATAAGCCACCCCCTTCACCCCACCCTGAAAAACGACAGCTGTAGTATGCGATTGGCCGAATAATCGACAGCCGATTCCAAGGCGAAAGGCGAGAGGTTCTCTGCTACATCTGATTGAGGCTATACCTAGTGAATCTCCATGCATTTGCAGCACTTAAGGTGGAAAAATACACTCTTACAGATGATGCTTACATATGTATTTCTACTGCGAGGTAACACAGCAATAAATGATTACAAAACTCAAGAGACCGCCCTACTCATGTATTACAAGAGGTAACTTTCTTAATAAGTGGGTAGGCGATCCGAAACTGTGTTTACCCCAAAGCCACAGCTATTGGCCGCAATTGGAATTTTTCGTTGCATCCTCGCAGCTTGCGCAGCTAAATACGACGCAACGCACCACCGGGTGTTGTTAACTGGTTGGTAGGCCAGAGCTGAAGAGACAAGTGCCCCAAAGTGCCATCCAGTAGTATACAGAATTTTTACAAACATATTGAACACAGTCACCGCATTCACAGCTACGACCAGGGGTGTTTTTCATTGTATAAATGGCAATCAAGCATGGCATTCCACACCCCTTTGCCCAGGTGGACTCATTCAACCCTTCAGGAGACAGCCACCTGGCAACGCTGTAGCCACTGTAATTCAAACACGGCCAACAGTCTCGCCATCAGATATAGAAAGTGCAATCGTAAGTAAGCGACATCCATCAACAAACTGACGGAGGATTACCAAGGTCCCGTGGGCTGTCGACCAGATGACCCTCATCATTATCTCACAACTGAGTTATGGTGCTGTGCAATATAACATCCAACCAGGCCTGGTTAACCTCGCCGACATCAGCAAATTTCCTACCTATCTGTATGCTGTAGCGTTTTCTATTAATGCATGCAGAGATATTTAATTACTTACTGTCGAAAGGGATATTACGGCACCTAAGCCAGTTTTTCCCTTTTCCTTCTTAGCTATAGATTAACTATAGGTTAACCTAAGGAAGTAGTAATGTCCCAAACGTAGCCATGGCTACCAAATCTCTCACTGTCGCGAAGCATGCCTCCTTGCATGGTTTCCCACCCCTGTAGACATAAGGGGCTCACCTCTGAGATGCATTTAGCTCCTGTACCTACCTCGGATGTACATTTAACACTTAAAATTAAGGTAGGTTAGGAAAAAATATTTTCCAGCCCACACTTTTATCATATGAGAGAATGGTAAAATCCACTGTCTGTAAAATTATGTGAGATTTGCTATACTTGTAAACTTACAGTATTAAGTGTACGAATTTTTTACTTTCCGTAAGACTATACAAAACATTATAGAGCACTACTTTTTATGGGAAGAGAACGGAAATAATAATCTTTCTAGTTTGCAATGGACTTAATACCACAATATAGTGTTAATGTAGAAAACAGGTCTAACAAGAAGGCCACAATGCTGTGTTGCCATATATATAACAGAAAACCTCGCGATTGACAAGAATTTGTGAACAACACCACGTAGTGAATACTGACTTTCACTGCCAAAAGTTACTGACTAGTCGCCATTATAATTTTTGTCATGCACGATTGTGATTGGCTGAATTATCAAACATTAAACCAAAATTTATAACCTGTCAAATTTTCAAAAGAGGTAGGTGGAAACTGGAGCCACGATAATGACGTATCAGTGATGTAACACCCTTCAAACTTTATCTCACCAAACTAATTGGAAGCAGTGTGTCAGAATTGTTGAGGGGCAGAGGAAAGATGTCAGCCATGGAGAGTTTGTTTTTTTGTAGCGAACAATTATAGGCGAAGTTTGTTTCCTATTTTCTACTGTCAACGGTAGTGCGACAATACAAATATTTCGTTCTAATATACTGGAAACAACGGTGGTAGATGGAGCAGACACAACTACCTCTGTAGCAGTATGCCAATACTTACCCATTCTGATGGGGGATCATACATATAACATTGAAACTGAGGTGAGTGCAACTCCTCTAGTCAATAATGCCATTTCAAGACAGTGCAAATGCATGCCAAAATTACAAATGAGCATCCCTTGTTCTATTACTATACATTGCATGATGACCAGTCCTCTGCACAAGACAACTCATGTTATATGACACTGTGCTGCAGGCCATGATTGGGACCAATCATCACTTTTATTGAGAGTACAGACAAAACGATATGCTATCTTCATCTAATATAAAAATTAAAAATTTCCAAGATTTATCTCAGGACATTATTGAAATTCAAAGAGCGTATCCAAACAAACTCAAATTGACAATAAAAACAGTACAATCTGCCAATGCTCTCACATACCTGACAAGGTTTGAGGTGGTAACAGGGTTCTACAGGTGAAATTTAAATGTACGAATTGCGCCAGCTAACCAGTAAGGGAATCCACTCGGGTTAGCACAAGACACTTGAGATGGGCTGTGGATGAAAAGTCCGAGCCAAGGACACCTGTGCCCAGGTTTTACGATGTTGTGGGGGATGACTGATGTATTACAGCTCATCAGCTAACGCACTTCCTGAACTGGGGTACTGTGGATACCCAGCAAACCACTCCAATGCATAAAATGAACACTTCAAAACCAAATTATATGAAACTCACATAATGTAAACACGATCAGGTTATGTATGGCTGAGAGGGTCCATCGCCCTTAAAATCCGTGTTAATAAGTAATAAAGTTCACACACATTTTGATTCAGGAAACGACTTGTATTGTCAAAACAAAATGAGGTCTATAGTAGAGCATCCAATGCTCAGCAATTTGTAAGTATCCACAGTTCAAAAAAAATTTTGAGCATCCTCAGTGGCACAGAGTTTCGCGTTAGTGTATTCCACTGGCATATTGAAATCCACATGTGCCAGTCCTTGGGCTATACTACACTGAATACACATGAACTTACCAGTACATGCACTAATGCATTCTGCAACACTGAGTGTGTCCATGAGGTAGGCTTTCGGGCAGTGTGTACAGGATGCCAGGTCTCGCCCTGTCTCTCGCGCCGGTGGCGATTGCTGCGGATTTCGTATGTGAGTTCGGCTAGTTGGCCAATTAGTGTTGGCGTTGAAGTGGCTTATGTTGGCATGAGAAGGCAATGGCAAATATTCGCTGAAAGTTGATACTCTGTAAAAGGGCCACTGTCCTTTGCTTTATGGCAAGCAATGCAAATATAAGCAGGCCACCAGTCCATCTCGAAACTGGTAATGTGCGCAGGTGCATGGGTGGTTGCTGCATGGAATATTTTCGCGAGGGTTACGGCCCTCTCGGTCGCATGGGTGTCTCGTATACGTTGACATATCGTTTCGGTGGTTGTCGACATGGCAGGTGTAGGTGTGAGGCATGCACGCTCTTCCTCCTCTACAAGGGTTGGTGCGGCCAACCTGAGGTGTGCTCGGGGTCATCAGAAGGGGAGAGAAGATGGTCGTTCCCACTATCCCCTGGAATGTAGCACTAAGATGATGGTATTTCACTTCCCACATGCATAAACAGCGAAAATGGTGGCTCCACGAATGGTCACCCTCATGATGGCAGAATTTTGCCATAAGGAAGGATGCCAATTGACATAGTTCAGGGAGGTCACAAGGTCCAACAGGTAAAATTTAGATGGCCGAAGGGCGCAAGCTAATCAGTAAGGGATTCCACTTACCTTAGCACGAGACTCCTGAGGTGGGCCGTGGTTGAAAAGTTCGGGCTAAGGAACCCTGTGCACCATGCCTTATGATGTCCCAAGAGAAAGCTGACATATCAAGGCTCATCAGATGGTAAAGTGCATGAACTTGCCAACGTGGGGTAATATGACTCCCCAGCATGTCATTCCAATGCACAAGACATAACAATTCTAAACAAAATTACACTGAACTTTCATGATGTAAACAAGAGACAGATGGTGGACGATTGAGAGGATCTGTGGCCCTTAAGTTCCCGTTGAAGAAGAAATAAAGTAAACACACACAAACACACACTCAAACACACACTTTGATTCAGAATGCACGTTGCATTTTCGAAACACAATGAGATGGTAAAAACTTAAAGAGAGCATGCGGAACAAGTCCCCACGCTGCTGTTCACAAAGTGTATCGCATATGCTTAACAAGTTATTTAAAAGGAAATAATACCAGAGGTGCTCGAGTATACATCAAGCGGGAGGTAAACTCGGTGGTGTACAAGGTAAATTAAAATGTTCCGATAAGAATTAATTCTAACAAATGCTATATGGCAGACATAAAAGTTGCTGAGCCATATGATGCGCACCTGTCCTGATGCCTGCTCTCGCTAAACTGAAGAAGGGTTAGTGCGGTGGTGGTAACGTAGCTGTCACGTCCCAATAATAACATTATTCACTTGACTAAACTTAAATTAATGAAACGAGAATACAGTGCACCTGGAAAAGCGTTATGACAAACTGCCGATTTATATGATCGTTGTGTTAAACCTCGTCCAGTTAGAGGTACCATTGGGTTTGAAGAGTATGAACATCTGTGAAACTGAAAGAATCTCCCTTTGATGGTAGCGAGTTCGATCGTGAATAGGTACACTGTATGATATTTTTTTTACGTACACAATCTGCCTGTTAAGGAAGGAACACCTTACCCAGTACACCCTAAGCTTGAACATATTACTTGGTCGAATATGTGGGTGTGAAAATATTGTTTGGTTTGCACGAAAGTTCAGGTTCATAATTTTTTAAACTATACTTTGCAACACTTGGGTTCGCGATACAGTTGCTTAAGGGGCTGGTATTACCAGCGCATTTGCAATAGCATGTGCCCGGTTCATATTTAGCCACCTTGGCTTGTGGGATGGGGCAGAAACACTGCCAACGCAGAGGTATCGGGATGCCTTCATGGGTCAGGCCAGCCATTGTTTAAGTTCGCGACGTGGCAGCCAATCCCGGCTCTTGCTGTGAAGTTCCCGTCGATGTGAGAAGGTTCAGGATGAGGGGGGTGGGGTGTAACACCTCGCTTTTGCAGTATGCCCGACTTGCTGCACGTGCCCTGCATTGCTGATGCAATGATAGTTGCGAAGCTGGTTTTGGCATGCTTTTCCACCCATGTGTAAGGGCGTATCTGGGCACCATTCTCACATTGGGTTGGAATAATATCGTTGGCCCATAATTTTCACGGTGCTTCCAAGGCATAATTTTCATGTCGGGTGGAAAATGGATGGGAAAATTGTTGAGTAAAATAATGAAGTTGAGGAGATATTTGGGATTCTCTGCATTGAATTTTCTTGACAATGGAAAATGAGGGAAGGGTTCGACCCACAGAATGGCGACAATTAATGCGGGTGCGGGGGCTGTGAAGGAGTGAGTGTTGTGGTGACATGTCGTGGTCTCAGGAGCGGGGAGAAGTAAGGTTAGACTTATGGTACCAAGGGTTGTAGTATTTGTAAATATGGTAAGGGGACCAGAGCATGATATACTCATCCAGGGATGTGCGGTTCACCCACATGGCTTCTCCTGATCTCACCCTGCGACGAGGTGACATTATCGATAATATTTTAGAATCCCGCCTATCGCACCTACGATCGTGTAGGCCCCCTCATACGCCACTAATTATTTTGTGAGACTGATAATCTGTCATCATACATGCCAAAAACACAACAAATCCATAATCGGTATGGGTTGTGCACCAGTGGGTAGAATATTAAAAACAAACAGGTTAAGCAACCGATAGTGAAATAAAACAATTAATCACTTGCATATATTTTAATCATTATATATTCTCTCCTGAGAGGTACTTACACGGGTATAGCGACAAGGCACACTAGCAGCCGACTCAGAAGAAAAAGCACATGGCCGACGGAAATAATTATGGTAAATTACACCCCTGGTGTGTTTCAACCTGGCGGGGCTGAGAGTGGCCTGGCCCCCTGGCTATGCAAAGAAACGAAGTTAATTAATTTTCAGAATAAAATATGTTATTATTAATACAATAAAAATCAGTGCAAGATGTTGAAGTGCCCGGAGGCACGCAACATGTGTCCAACCCGTCAGCGCATGCAGAACCAACTGAATGAGCATGGCGACTACACTAAACACTCCTGCTCGAAAGCCTGCCAGTTGCATTGAGAAAATACATTGGCACTGTCAGTAGAGAGCACATCGAAAATGCACTAAGTAGCAGGACGAACGGCTTAAGATAGGACGGACGCAGCTCGCGTCAGTTGAGAAGAGTTACCCGACTAGACTCCATACACAGTTGATAGGCGGTTTCTAGTTGAAGTTGTTGGTACTCTCAGGGTCGTGCGACTGACCGCCCGGACATACATCATTTCCTTACTTGTTGCATTGTTGAAAACACCACCAGTGGCACTGAAGAAGGCAGATTTCCTCGTACTAATACTCTTGTCCAAATGAAGTGGACCAATTCAGGCTGACCCATACACATTCAACTGTGATAAGCACTGCATTAAATGAACTTTACATTCATAACTGGCGAAGACAAATTTTGTTGCGTGTTGCAGGGGAACAATATCGCGAAATGCCTTGTGGGCGGAGCTCGGAAATGAATCCCACATAGACTGAAAACTGACACATATATCCTTGCATGGCACACTAAATTCATTACAAAGTGGAGTTTGTGTGTACTTTGGTGGCACTTATGCCATATGAGTTATTATGTTGAATATCGCATACATGTGTGGTTAAGAATTAGGTGAACATTAATGTTCCAAGGCTATGCCAATTCCTGGGAAGAAGGGTTGGCGTTTCCAGGTGCGAAAGTGAAAAAGTTCCGGTAATTTAGTGATTCTGCAAGCTACATGATTGGTGTGAAAACGTGAATGCACACGCGACGTGATGCGACCCATGCTGACCCCTCTGTTTGCTGGACAATGACTAAATTTGGCAGACACATGCAGGCGCATGCAGTCGCGACTTAGTGGCAAGCTGCATGCAGGAACAATTATCGGGCTAAATGAATGAGGGATATGCATACGTGCTCTTTCAAAAACACATCTGAAAAATATAATAATAAAATTTTCGAACATATACACTTGCATTAATAATCAAATGGTGGTGCGAAATGAGAGCGTAGATACATGTAACTCCCATAAACATTAATAAAAACTGAAAATACTGTGGGGGCATCTCTTGCATTTTGTATGTGTCCCTGCATTTCATTGAAATCAAAATAAATTGGCTTTTAATTGCCATGGAGCTTTGGTTGAAAAAAAAAAAACCTTTTGCAGCACACTTCTCTGCCGAGGAATGTGCGGGAAATTGCGACACTGCCTTGGTCTCACTTTCACTACACCTTACTCAGACTCTGCATAAGGGCGTCGTGCTCTCGTGCACGCCGTACATGCTGATGCGATGGCGTGCGATATGGTGTGGTAGATGGTCTAGATAGAGGACAGGATAGTAGTAAAACGCGATGCACTGATGGTTTTACTCAAAAGCAACCCCGTATATCAAAGAAACACTACGTGACCATCGCCTGGGACCATATCTCCACGCCCCAAATGGGAAGATATTTTTTTTTGTGGTGACGGATTTGTGCACCAGATGGTACGTGGCTTATCCCCTCCACAGTTCACATCTCAAAAATGTAGTAGGAGCATTTCAGACAGATTTCTTCGCCTACTAGGGTTATAGACCCGGGTGTCTGCTGTGTCCCTAGATATGTGTGTAATTAGGAAAGGAATCAAGTGTTGGAATGTGTATTAAATAGCATTAGATTTTATCGCACATGGACAAATGTTAATGAAATTAGCCCTTAGGGGATTGCGAAATAATCTCTGAATAAATGCACGCCACATGCATACTTAATGAGGTGTAGAGTAGTGTGGCTGGAATATTTGAAGTGTTCCATATAAATTTTCTGAGTTCAATTGTGTGTCTAATCAAGCCAATTAGTGACATAAGAAATAATAATCTTTTTTCCAACCGGACTGCTCAGGTCGTAGTGCCCCAAAACTTAACATACCTAAGTTTCCCACATGCTCTGCAAAGCACCACATAATGTTTTATATTAAAATTAGTGATTAAGAATGAACTCGGAACTTCCCTCAACCTAAGGGATGTCAATCCCAAACTTTGAAGTGTACTTTTGTCTGTATGTTAAACGTTTTTATGTAATGAGGTCAATAAACTAAGATACCTCGCAGGATGGCATGAGCTATCGGCGAGGACGCGGTTCGCTCGCACTATCCCTGGGAGTCTGATTCCATGGGTCTTATTAGGTGCTGCATGTGCGTCGCTTCATGGGGGACTTCCATACCTTGTTCTGAGCACTTAACTGCATAAGGTTTACGTAACTTACTTGAACTTTTATTTAATTTACTAACAGTCTTCCTTGTGTTCGCAACACCCCTCCATCAGCTCAATTTGCCGACTCTGAAGGTATAATTACTATTGTAAGTTTTCGCGAAATAATTGGCCTTTTTGAACTGTAATAACCACTGGTAGGCCTTACGAGCCAGATCCGCTTTAATTTGCATTATATACATGTAACTGTGTACACTATTCGGCAATACAATTTACTTAAGTTAACCGAAACCTGTGTGTTCTTATTTAGTGTTGTATTTCGGGACCTGGCCCTATCCAGGAAGTTATCGACACCTCAAGGTGGCATTCTTCATTTATAAGGTAAAAGGTAACACTAAGGTGTGCTGGGGATCCTGAATACCCTGGTTATATGTTACATTTTCTTGAAATTTTGTACCTTGTATGTCAGGGGAAACAGCATCATGGTCGTTTGGTCCAAGATCCTGAGAACTGTGACTTCGTGCTCACCCAGTGAGCTGGCGCCCATTATATTCGAAATAGGAATATTGTGTAATATTCTGACTTTTCTTAACATAGTCGCAGGACGACGTCCGCATTACTATCCCCGAAGGCTGAGGAATACTGCACATTTTTCTGTAAACAAACATTACACATTGAGCTAGTTTGCAATTACAAAACCTCTCAAAATGACTCCAAGGACAAGGTAAATTCTATAAAATACTCGCCAGATGTTGAAAAGTCAGATGGAAACACTTCTGAACCTAACGTTTACCAACTATTGAACATAGGAATGACAGAGGTGACTGTAAATGGCTATCAAGTTGAAATTGAAGTAGACACTAGCCCCGTACTCTCGATAGTGGACGAGCCTACCTTTCACAGGACATCCCACCACCAGCTTCCTATGTTAAGTAAGACAACTCGTATATTACAAGATTACAGCAAAAATGTAATTGAGACTTTAGGTTCATACAATGTTCAAGTACAGTATGGCTCACAAAAATGCAAATTTCCATTCATTATTTCAAAGGGTCTCAGGTGACCCCTCTTAGGGAGGAACTGGATGGATATCTTGGACTCAAAAGTAAAGCTGTTTTAGGCATAAGCAAGCTCTGTAAGGATATTATAAGTGAGTATCCAAAAGTATTCAGCAGAGAGCTGGAGAAGTATACAGGGCTGCCTGTCCAATTCTGGCTTGACCTATCAGTATGGCACTTGCGGCTGAAACCTCGCACAGACCCATTTGCCCTTCTTCCTAAGGCAGAAAAGGATCTGCAGTGCCTGGTTTACCAAGTAGTGTATACACCCGTTAAACATGTTGATTGGGCCAAACCAATTGTTATAGCACTTACGACAAATTGACATATCAGGATCTTTGGGGACTACAAATCACTTTAAATAAAGCTTTACACAAGATTTTACCCCATTCCACTTGTTAAGACAGCTGCTAACAAAACCGAATAGTGACATGACTTTTTTTTTGTCATAATTGATCTTGTACAGGTATTCCAACTGCTCCGTGTTGATGAAGAGACTGCCAAGGCTCAAACCATAATTTCACATGAGGGTGATTCGGCTGCAGTATGGTGTGCATGTGGCACCTAGAGTTTTCCAGCATTTTGCAGATTTGTTTGGACTAGATGATGGTGTTCTATATTTTGATAATGTACGTGTACAAGGATCATTGGTTTAAGATCTTCGCAAGAAGGTGAGGCAGGTTCTGCATCATTTTAAAGATGTTGGTATCCATGTGAATGCAATTTTGTTGTGCTAGAAGTGACATTCTTGGGTTATGTGATTGACCAAGAGGGTATCCGACTTGCACCTGATAAAGTTTGTGCCAAGCATGAGGCAGCAATACCTTTAAACAAAGAACTATAGACCTATTTAGGACTTCTCAACTTCTTGAAAGATAAAGCAGAATCTTTGCATGATCTCTTACGTAATTCGGTGAAGTGGGAGTGAAAATATGGTATAGCTTTTGCTGCCACCAAGCTAATCCTCACATATGCATCTTTGCAGGCACATTACAACCCAGAATTACAGCTGATCTCTGTGTGTTGCATCTCAGTATTGGAACAGTGCTGTGTTAAGTCTAATCAATAATAAAAGTGAAAAACTTCCCATTTCATTTTATTCCTGTACAATGATCACCAATTAGTGCAAATAAGCCCAGATTGATAAATAATCATTGGGTACTATTGCTGGGGTGGTAACATTCCACAATTTCCCCTATGGTAGGAAGTTTGAGATTCGCACAGATCACAAACCACTCCTAGGATTATTTAGAACAGACACGCTGATTCCTAACATAGCATTATGCTCAGCGAGTATAATTTTGAAATGAGTCATCGCCCAGGTCACAGTATTACAGATGCGGACGATATTAGCTGCCTTTGCCAGCACACAACTGACTAAGAGGCTCCAGCTCCAATGGAAGTCGTCGTCCTCCACGAAATATTAGATGAACCTACATTCACAGCTCAACAGATTGCAGAATTGATTAGAGCAGATCCAGTATTGTAAAGGGTTTGCACATGGGTAATGAAGGGTTGATCACATGGCAACGAAGGAGAGGAGTACGTTCCACTTGTAAAATGACAGCATGAGTTGACTGTCTACAAGGGATTTCCCTTGTGGGGTACACATGATGTCATGCCATTGGAGGGCCAGGCCTTCATATTGCAGACTCTACATGCTGACATGGTCGAGGTTATCTAGAGCTGGTCGAGTGTTGGATTGCCCAGTGCCATAACTCAGTGGAGAGTTAACGATGAGGGTCGTTCAGTCGACAGCCCAGTGACCCCTGGATATCTCCATCAGTTTGTTGAAGTTGTCGTCACGTATATACTGATGCACTATTTATACCTTATGAAGAGACTAGGCTGTCTCGTATGCCTGAAATATCCTATGAAATGATGGGTGATGCTAAAAAGGGTGGAGTAACCCACAACTAACCGACACACGTTTAACTTCGTAAAGCGGTTTATTCACTGTGAATGCTTGCAGGGAAATAATGCATGAAAATGTGACGTGAACCACATGCCGATGAGCTCCTTGTGCCCACTCGTCCACCTCAGTCACAACTACTACACCAGCTACACAGGACCGCACCAACCACATCAGGCGAAGAGTGTATAGTGCAGGTCGACAAGAACGGAACTTGCACCTTCTTGCCGACAAGGATTACATAAATCAAGAGACCACCCTACTTTTTTTATTACAAGGGGTAAATAGGTGGGCGACCCGAAACGGTACTAACCCCAAAACCACGGTCATTTGCCGCACTGACAATTGGTCGTTGTTTCGTAGCAGCTTGCACAACGACCTACGACGCAATGCACCAAGTGGCATCGAACTGGCTTGTATGCCGAAGCTGAAGTGATAAGTGCCCCAAAGTGTCGCCAGTAGTGAGCAGCATTTTTACACACATTAAACACAGTCACCACATTCACAGCTACAGTCAGAGGTGTGTTTTATTGTATTAAGAGCAATCAAGCATGGCATTCCACACCCCTTTGCCTAGGTGGGCTCGTCCATCCCTTCAGGAGACAGCCACTGGCAACACAATAGCCAGTGAAATTCAAACACTTTTTACAAGAAAGCCTAATCACGTATTTAACATGTATTTATGTAAGAGCAATTATGTTTTCTAAAAGGGAGATTGCCTAGAAAGGCCTCTATCCTTGTAACGTATCATTTAGTGCAGTGACACACCCCGTCAACTTCACAACTTGAATCTTAATAGACATTTGTTAATAAACAGGGGTGTCACCAATGTGTGTATCTAATTTATACAATTTTTCACTATTGCAATAATATCACATAGTGTTCATGTTATGTTTCATCGTTCACCGTTTGACTTCGGTTCTTGTGACAGAAACCGAGGTCAGAGATGGGGGTAATTCCCAGTGCGGGATACATAATTGTCTCAAGACGAGCTTGGTTTTGTTTCACACTAAACCAGAGTCATATCTCAGACTTCATTTGAATGCCAAGAAAATGTGTCCAACTCCCTACCCATAAGAAAAATAATTCCTGTTCTTAAATTTTAATAGTTCTGTTCTCTTCTTTGCAAATTTTGTGATGCCTACAGATTTAAAAGCATTTATTAGGAAAAGCCTTTTATTTCAATCATTAGTATTTTTCCACAGTTGCACCAAGATATAAAAAACCTTTTCTACTTTTTTCCTCTCACATGAATCCTTAAAAATAAAAGTAAGATAACATGTGTTCAAAACACTTAAAATGCACATGTCAATTATTTACGGCCTACAATTACAAACATCTAGTAGTTCCCGACTACCAGTATGATTATCACGACGCAGAAGTTTTAAAAAACTGTTGTTCAATTTAAGAGTCAGAATATATTTACATAATTGACAACAGTTTCACACACATGTCCCCGCCTCGCACTTTTAACTTCCTTGCAAAAATATTTTATTACAAAAAATTTAAAAAGTTCGTAAAATTTATTTTGCACAAAATACCTAATAATGAATTAAAATTTACAGTTATACTTATAAAAAAAAACAACTATTTACTGCAGTCATGAATTATTACAAGTGTACATAAATAGAAATTATTACATTGAAACAATACACAAAATGTTACAAATGAGAGCACTACTAACAAGTATATTTTATTATGAATTAACATTGACACAATATGATGAACCATATGAATCTGGGGCATGTACAAATGTTCTGGACCTCCATGCAGCACTCTGTACTTCATGAAGCTATTTTTTCATCAATTCACTTAAAGTTTTTGCTAGGGTGTAATTGCTCTCTGCCAATCGGTCAAAACCTGATGACACAATTGACGTCAGGTTGTCGATGGAGTCTGCTATTCTCGCAAATGCATCTAATTTCTTCTGCATCGTATAGCCACCAAAAAGTTGCTGCTGCGCTCCATTACTGGACCAAAATAAAAAGCACTCACATTAAGTATGATTTATGTCAACACAGCACTAAGCATGTAAAATATACTGCTCAAAATATAATATCACAATTCAATTACTGCGAATAATTTGCGTGAATACCTTTCATTCTCAAAGTTATTCAAACTATTAACACTTTACAATAATGAACGAATATTGAATTGATCAAAAATAGGCATAGCTGTGAAACAAATTTAACTGCATTTAGCTCATTTCTAACTACCTACAACAGAAAACAGTTAGGAAATTACGAGTTAAGTTCACATATTACAAAGTATGGTTATAGATAGAAAGCGTAAAGACAACAAGACCTTCTAACTGAAGTACAGTGGAACTGCGTTATAACGATAGTCGACAATGGCAAAATAAATTATCGCTATGGCGAGTTCTCGTTATAACAAAATTTACAGTGACAAGTTAGTACAAAAAAATCTACGTCTGACAGCAGCATTATGTAACGACCAGCAGACGAGACGCTGTTTCCTCCTCCATTCTTCTTCCCCTCCCCAAAATATGAGGGGAGTCGGGAGGGAGTTAGTTAGTTGCCTACCAATCAGTGCGCTACTTCACTCATTGTCTCTCTCTCTCCCACACACACACAAAGCCTGGAGATCACTGAAAACTTCCCTCCCATGACTGTGTTCAGTCCTCGTGTCAAGGTTAAATGTAGGTCGCAGCACAATATCACCATCCACCGCAGTCACATGCATCCTCAAAGCTTGCCTCTTGTCTTGCCGCAAAGCAGAGCTTCCACTTGTGTACGTTTCCCCTCCACTCCCTTTCCTATTCATGTTGCCGTTCAATAAATTCCTCCAAGCCTTCTTTGTTTCCACGTATGGCAGAGGATAGCCAACCTCTCAGGTAGTGGAGAAGGGAAGAGGCGACATGACGTTTTTTTGTGAGGGTTGACATTCCAGCACGGAAAAAAAAAGGGAAGCCAGCCGCCCACCCTCAACCACGTGTTTTTGAGCTCCACCGTTACTTTGCCATCTTCCTTTTCTGAACAACTGGTACATTGCCATTCACCAACTGGAATTTCAGTCTCATTTGTAATACTACATTTAGAAAAATATACCAAGTAATCGCATGATTCACAATGTATGCCATTCCTTACTTTTCTTAAGCACTTACCACATATATCATTAAAAACTAATTTTTGATCATGATGAGGAGCTAACACAACCTACACGAGGTGCCTCCATCTTGTATCTTATCTGCATGTATGTACCACTACATCAAATTTTTTGCTTGTTTAATTTGTAAGTAGTGCCAGTGGTGGTATCTTCTTTATTCAGTCGAGATCCAGAAGCAAAGATGAGGATACCACATAATAATTTGGAAGTCATCTCTATACCTTTCTGCTTAGTAAGTTTTATTTATTTGTGTGGTCACGAGTGGCACTAGAGAGGACAGGGTATTAATTGTCCCTCCCTGAATTTAGTAAAGAGTGCCAGAATGAGAATCACAGGGCATCCAAACTGTGTTTGTTCGCAAAGATGTGTTGATATACTGTATTCAATCTCTAATGAATTGTTATAACATATTTCTGATACTTCTATACATCTTCACTTCTAAGTTATAGATTTTCCTCTGTATATTTTGTGCAACATGTAATGTAGGTTTTGTTCTCATCAAAATGAAATTTATAAGAGAAACAAAAATGCCTAAATGCATGTCCCCTCCTAAGTTGGAGATGTTTTCGTACTGACAGCCACAATTCAGAATTTTTTGTTCTTGTAAAGTAATTTTATTTTGATAACACAGAGCACTTTTGGTGATGCGACACTACGTGTGATTTGCATTAGAGAGGAAGGTCACGGGCTTGATCCTCCAAGTCACACTGGGATTGTTCTATTCCTAAATGTTTCCTGTACTTACTCTGGAGATAGGCACAGCGTTTGAAAGTACACTCTTGACACGAATGATGTGGCACGTGTGCTCCCAAATTTCTTTTTACTTTGTTATTGAAAACTGCGACATGTTTGTATGTGTATTATAGTCTGTCTCACCTAAGGTTCCACTTTTTCATAGACCGTAAGGAAGTATTGCCCAATAAACAGACTACATACCTTCTGCCACCATCAGGTTTCCATGTGACTGTCAAAACATGTCGCCAAAGGTCTCAGATACTGAACATGAGAAATCTATTGATTTGATTGTATACTAAATGTTTCATCACTGCAATGGAGGGATAATGAACATGTTCGCTGATGGAGCTTACAAATGAAATTATATTTATGTAAAATTTTGAAGTTAGTTTTCTGCGATTACTTAATACTAATTCTAGTACAATTTCTGAGCACTAGAGGGTGCTAGATGAAACAACGTTTGTAAGTCGGCTGTACTGGGTTCCGGTGATAGCTGTATGCTGTTTGGTGCTTATAAGTGTCACCAGCATTGAATATGTTAAGATCCATTGTTTATTCACATGAAATTATTTGAAAAGTTGCAGCTTTCTTGTCCAGCACACATAAATAATATATCCTAATGATGTCTGTTCATGATGGTACTAAATTTTTTCTATCAAATACAGTTATATGGTAATAGTATATTTGACACATTACCATCATCCCTATAGAAATTCAACACCATAAAGACCTGAAAATTTATTAAAATTGAAAGACAACTTGTGTTTGCAGCACTTGAATAAATTTCATTGCATGCACTTACTACTAGAGTCGTGTGGCTAGGTGTGTACTGTAATTGAAAGCATGACATAAAACTGTGGAGCAGTGTTTAGTATAGGCAGAAAATTTGGTTTAATGTCTATAATAAAATGGTAACTGTTGTTCTTATGCAGTAGCAGTTTAGATGTTACAGCATATATTTCAAGGCTGGAAATATTATTAAGAGTTTGAGGAAATTGTCCAAACACCACACTTTCATTCATAATAATAAAGTATTCCAGAAATTAATAATGGCATCTACTCACTTCAGAGGCGAGGTCAGACTGCCTAAAGTTAACACAGGCAACAAGGCTATTTATAAATAACTGCAACACTAACTTCACCCAGATGACCAATATATCACATTAACACAAATATCATTTGTCTTAAAAATAATTCCAACTCAAAACCATGCATTATTATAATTAATAAATAACATTTATTTCCACCAAGTGTTAGCTGCAAAGAGAAGAGAGGGAAGGCAATATACAAGAGGGAAAATGGCGACCATGACAAAGGCTCTATAATTACACACCAAATAGACATTATTTGCAAGGAGAATCACTGAAGAGAGAAATAGGTTAGTTTAAAAAATATAGCGTTTAAGGAAAATATAAAACTCTAGTTATTCATTTCTATAATTATATTTTACACATGGAAAAAGAGTCATTTTGTGGGAAGGCTGTGCTTGGGAAGCATTCTGGTCAACAGGTAGCAGTGTCTGCTACTTTGTTCCGTAAGTATAAATCATGGTGATGGGGACAGTGTTATGGTATGGAGAATGTTCTCGTGGTATTCTCTAGGTCCCATCACTTGTGTGGAAGGCATTCTTGATCAATTTAGTTATGAATCCATCCTCGGCGATCACGTCCACCCGTACATGATGATTGTCTTTCCTTAGGAGGATGGGATCTTCCAGCACGATAATGTGCCTTGCCACATGGTTAGAAGTGTCCGCACGTGGCTCGATGAGCATGATAAAGACTTCAAAGTTCTTCCCAGACCCCCAAACAGTCCCGATCTCAATCCAATTGAACATCTGTGGGACCACCTCGAACGTTGCGTTCGCCATCTGCCTCCTCCGCCACGCAAACTTCAACAGCTGTGGGATGCACTGCAGACAGCATGGTTCCAGATACCCGTGGAGACCTATCAGCACCTGACTGAGTCATTGCCTGCTCATTTTAGCTGCTGTCTGTGCTGCGAAGGGCGGTTACTCTGGATACTAGCAGGTGGTCATAATAATGTGATTCGACTGTGTATACTGTTCTTTGTATTCTCTGTAGGTATAACCATAAATAAATTGAAGTTGTAAATTTTATTTTTCATTAGTGCCTAAGCACAGCCTCAAATGAAGAGAGTAAAGAAACTAGAGAAAAGGGAGATGTTTTGAGAAAAGTTGTAAAGTTGGCAACACAAGTCGTACAGTACCTGACAATAAAAGGGAATAGGTAGAACTGTAATAGCACTGAAGTGGCAGGCATGAAAAAGGTCAGTGATGCCAAGTGGAAAAGAGAAGTAAAAGTTGGTTGGCACATTAAACGAAAATGGGGGAGAATAAAATTGAAGAGCAGAACAAAGCTTCCCACCAAACCATAACAGGTCTTGTATATGCATGGGACTTTGCAATAAATATCTTACACTCCTACTAAAAATAATTCAACTGGAAGCTCACACTTAAAGACACAAAGAAAGTACAATGTAACAACTTTTGTACCAACATTTAACTTACCCGACATTTGTGGCATCACCACCTGTATTTTCACTCAAATATTCATCATAGTCTTCATCATCATCATCATCATCATAGTCTGCGTCCTCTTCATCTAGAACAGATTGCAAGGTAATAAATAACTAAATTAAAAACAAAGAAGTGCTGAAGATTACGGATTCAAATTTTATACCTGACTGCTTACTGATGCAAAGAAGAAAATAATCACATCAATGAAAAATTGGAGAAAAAAGGGAGAAACGGCATAATGATGTCTCTTAAGGCTCCCGCCTACCTGGGGATTTTTTCCACGTTTGAGGCAGAGAAGTGCGGGAGGAATAAGGATGACACTGCCATGTGCATCAAGTGCACCATCGCCAAGCGCAAGGCTCTGAACTGGCGTGCAGTGTTCTAGTTGCACTGCACGTACCTATGGAACTTTCAGTGCAGGGNACCAAGCGCAAGGCTCTGAACTGGCGTGCAGTGTTCTAGTTGCACTGCACGTACCTATGGAACTTTCAGTGCAGGGCCCTTGAGTAGTTTTGTATGCATTTGATGCGTATATTTGAGAAACAGCGCATTGGAAAAGCAGTTTGTAGTTGTTTTGGAATACTTTGTAATGGTGCTTCTAATGTGCATGACGTTTTGAAAGTACTCAACAGCTCTTGTCTGAGGTGTGTGTTCTTTTAGAAAGAACAGCACACTGGATGCACGTTTAATAGTTTCATGGAAAAACGTGTATTTCAAACATTCTATAACACAGTTCAAATGTCTTGGGATAGGGACTGTGAAAATTTTCTGGTCATCACCCTACCCCCCAATCAGCATGACTTGGGGTGCAAGGAACCTTCTGGACCAGGCCAACTGAGATATATATGTTGTGACGTGCCTGTGTTGGAGAGTTTTGGAGCAATATGGATGGTCATTAGCACCAGTTGTGTGGTACCATCGAAGTGACAACAGTGACCTGTAGTCTGCT
>NQII01000156.1:737605-754051 GCA_002778355.1 Clitarchus hookeri | reverse complement strand
AGAAGAGGGGGAGAGGGAGACTGACCAGCTGGATTATGGGATAGCGGAACTGGATGCATGAGTGGCAGACATGGAATAGTGGTAACGTATGGCAGTAGAATTTTGGATGTATAAGTGTAAATAATAAGTGAGGATTAAGCAACTGTAGCTAGTATAAACACAGTGATGATTAATTAGAATAAGATAAGTGAAATAGTAAAGATAGGCAGTTTAATTCTATAAATAATAGCCATGTGTATTTTTATAACATTGAAAAAAAAATTAAAAATTTAGCTTTAATTTTATCAAGACCTTCAACTGTCACAAACTCCGAATCATCCCTCGCAATTTGTAACACTAATATTTTTATTAATTTATTTATTAAACAACACAAGCGTGCACAGGGTTATGATTAATAAGGGTGTAACAATCTAAATTAAGTAGAGAAGGAACACCCCATAACCAGTAAACTGGGGAATGGGGTAGTACCAAATGACGACAAGGTAACTATGAACAAAGTTGGAGTTCAAGAGTTTCTCTTCATTCTAAGTTTGAAATTTTAAGTGAAAAATGCAGCTGCTTAGAAAAATATATTTTGGCCAAAAACATACATATTCAAATGGCACAAATTCAATTTGAGGAGAAAAAAATACATCAGCAAACATTATCACAACCATAGTAAAAAATATTTATCACATTTTGAAAAAAAATTTTACCCACATTTGCTTTGAAATCTGCAAAAAATTATATATGAAAGTTTGCATACTTACTAACAAATGGGTAAAAATTTTAAGTTTTATATAAAACAAATTTGTTAAGAATTTAATAAAAAAACTAAGCTACATGGAGTGTTTTCTCCCATTGTTGGTAGTGGCAAAAGCTGCTGGCTGAACAACACTCTTCCTCACAGCCTTCATTATGGGCCCAGTTTTTTTTGTTTCATGTACCAGCTGAAATCTGAGTGGCAACAATACAATAGAGCCTACAAGTTGTCTGGCCACCATGATGGCTGCAGGGGTTGAAAAGTAAGAAAGAAAACACTACTTCAGTAATTTATGTTTAGGAAAGCAGTAATAGATGAGAAGTTCACCAGCATTTGGATGTGATTGCTGATAAAGTGTAGCTAATATTTACAGTCAAGCATTTAGTCTAGCAATGGTTAAGAATGGCAAGTGCTGAAATTAAGTTGCACAGTAGAACAGACCGAGAGGAGTGCCAAAGTTTAGACCAGATGTAGTTTAACTGAAAGGATTACAGGGAAGCAGGAATTGATGAAGTGAATGGTATTATGTTTGAAGCCTCTTAACCAACAACATAGCTACTGTATGGTTCAGCAGTATGCTCTTGGAGCTGCAGCAAAGGAGGTTGGCTCAGAGAGGATGGAGAACAATAGAAATGAGTGGAGCCCTCCAACTCGCAGGCATATGTGGAGGAGGGAGACATTTAACAGTTTCTTTATTCCTACAACCTCTTGAGAGGTGGTCACATATCTCTGATGTGTGTAGTGCAAACTAAAGCAAAATGAAAGATTCTAGAATGGGATGAGCTTGTGACAGCAACACTAGCATAAACTGCACCAAAATATTATTGTAGATCTATTTTCTTGCTTGCTTAAATTATTATTTTTAAATGTTTACATGAAATTTTTGTTTTGTCAAAGCTAAAAGGCAAGTTAAGTAACTTGGCATCTGCAACTGTCAGGATACCAACACACCGTAATTAGTTAAAATATTAGGGTTTTCTAAAGTTTTGGGACAAGGCACTGAATGTTTTGCTCAGAAATCTTCCACTGTGTATGCTTTTTAAAAGGATGCATCTGTCTGGTGGCAAAACTATTTTCAAGAATGTTAACAGGGGTGGTTCTTTTATACAAAGAAAACAGAATGAAACGTGTAATCTGAATACATAAAAAAATGCTTAGTTTCACTTTTAGACTTGGAAAGAGCACAAATGAGCGTATAATAAAACATTACAATTGACACATAGCACTTGAATATACAAATTAATAATTACAATGGTACAGATTGGTGCAACACTGGCAGGTGCTGGTACCATTCCATGAGCTGTTAGAAGGTGTTGTTCAGTCCATCTCATCTAATGGTTTTTGGGAGCAGGCTGTGGAGGGGTTATATCCTCTGCAAAATCCCTCAGCTAATTGCAAAGGCCCAAAAATCTCTTCAGCTTGTAAAGTTCCGTCATTATAATATTACCGCCTCACAGGTAGGCGCCATATTGTAACGTTGCGGAAGTATTACTTGTTGCCACGGCTTGCTCATAGGTAGAATACGAGACTCAGTACCAGGTGACACAGATTAAGTAAAAAGAAGAAGTTCCAGATTAGTTTGCTTTATACTTTATTTATCATTGAAGTTTCACAGTGCTGCACAGACGACTTTCCAGTTTGCAGAGTACGAACTTTCACAATTAGTTATCCCAGTGCAGAAAACAGCGCCACAGTAGTTTACAGTTTGTTAATGTCTTAACTTGCATCGCAAGACTTAAGTTCCGAAGGCAGGAGGGATGTTTGTTCCCTCCTGGCACCCTAACGACCCCCCACACCGGCGGAAATAAGTTGATAGAATTTAAGTGACGTTAAATTGAAAAAGAAATGCGAACAAAAGATCTTACGGTCACGGGTGCTTGCCGGTGTGGGTGAAATTCTTCACGCCTAACGCGTCTTCTCACGCCCGATGCGCCTTCTTCGACGGTTGGTGACTTTCTTTCTTAGGCGATAGGCACCACCAGTATATATTAGGCAGGCCTATCCCCCCTTTTCCTAAGATAAGCGCAAGGCCTCCGGCGATGCCAGTAGCGTCATCCAAACTACGCTGTGTCTCGCGCTCACAACATGTTGTTGTACTCGCAACTGCGTCACGTCGCAGCCACATAACCAAAACAACAACTTTCGAAAACCTTTCGAAACTAGACGGTAAACGGACGTAAACAGCAGATGTCCGCACACGTCTGCTCGACCAACAAACACGGGAAACTAGCCACCGCGGCTTTACTTGATAAAATATTACAAGGCTTTCCAAAGCTAAATACACACAAAAGAATTTACACTCGTGTCCCGAAAAATTAAGCATATTGCATCATTACAAGCTGATGCCAGCTTGTAGGAGCCTCAACTTTGGTTACCTCTTGAAGGAGAAGGCAGTTAGTGCGAGAGGCAGTCATATCAAGAGGCTGGAGTTCAGATCCCGGCCGAGTCAATTATCGCCAGCCGAGACGGGAGTTGTTCGGCGGTACAGCCGCGAGATGAGTTAGGTGTTCCGCTGAAACGTGAGGCGAAGCAGACACGGGAGTAATCAGTCGTGTGACGAGAACAGTGCCGAGAATATGAGTAAATTCCCGGAAACGAGTGGCAGCCCCATTCTGAGAGGCACCATTCCCCGAGAAGGCATAGTTGGGCGCCGTATGGCGACGAGGCAGGCAGTCAGTCAGTCAGTCAGTCAGTCAGTCAGTCAGTAAGTCAATAGTGACGTCACCGAGGAGAGAACCCAGGCACAGCCGAAACTCCATGTGTAAATTCCTGAGACAAACCCAGTAAAAGTGCAGAGAACTTATAGAGTTCATTTCCGAAAACGAGTGGCAGTTTCCGAGGTGGGGAAGTCAGAAACGCGAACCGCAGCCAAGGAGACGCACTCTCCTACAAGTAACGCCAGCCGAGGTCGCAGAGAAAGCAGAAATCCCGGGAAACCCATCCCGGATTTCCAAGAGAGTCAGTCAAAGCCGCAGGAAGAAGACAGCTGAGTACAGCACGCCAACGAGAGCTAGTTCGAGAGCCTGAAATAGGGCCACCCAACTCACCATGCCTCAGCTACCAATGAAGACAACTCACCAAAAGCCGCAGTCACAGATAAGTAGAGAAACGTCTCCCTTCAACAACCTTCCCCGACGCATAGTATTCAGCCCACCAGCCCTTCAGGCCTACGACTGGTAGGGGGCTCAGTCTCGCCAGTGTGTGTAAATACCTATGTGACCTTTATACTAATAAAATACTGGTGTGTTAAATAACGGAGAATACAAGTATTTGTTTACCCCTAACGCTGATGTGTTAAATAACGGAGAATACGAGTATTTGTTTACCCCTAACGCAACAACCACAGGTGCCCTTAGTCTGCACCAAAGTAATTTAACTACGTTACCTACTAGCCACCATCCTGTATAACTCAGGTGGTCTAGTAGCGACAAGCTGGAATGGTATCCTACATTGATTGTAGCATTTGTTTACAAATTTGTTTTCTTCATAACATAGAACAGCTGTGGTGGAAGGATACATTGTCACTGCGCTACATATATAGATCTGTCAACACTTTGTGAACCTTTGTGAAATGGAGTATAAAAGGCTGATCAGGATGCAGCATAGTATGATATTTATAGAGGACATAAATGTAATTAACCAAAACTTTCATTTCTCAAGTTTACTTTTGAATGTTGGTTTTTACTTCATTGTTCCAGCCAATGAGTGCCCCAAAACTCAACAGACTTACATTTTCTCAAGTAGTACGTGTTTTATAAGGCCTTTAATGAGCGTGCAGAATATGTAAATAATCGCCAACTGGCTTTCAGAAGTGTGTTATGTCCTATTTAGTTGTTGTCAGCCTAACTAAGTAATTTTTATAGAAGTTTGTTCCTTATAATAATTGACGTAACAAACACACTGAGAGCTCAATAAGTATAATAAGCATCCAACAAGATGATCAAAGGGTAATTTGTAAATGTGTATTACTTTTTCTTCAATAAGATCACAAAATAATTTCCCTTGTGTGTTTGGTGCAGGTTCATGGGATGTTTCGCTGCAAACCCCCACCAAGCAGGCAGTCTGATTCAGTAGGTCATAGGTGCTACATGTCTGTGTGGAAGGACTTACTACTTTATCCCTATCGTATTCTTCAGCAGTAGTTTGACGCTTCTGGGAGGGTAGTAATATGAACATGACATTGAACCATTAATTACTACAGGCATGCAGTTTAATTTCTATGTGCAGACTGCCTGACATGGCTTACGGTCTTGTGGTTGGCATTTTTTGACTGGGCTATGCTTTCCCCAAAGTTCTTAGAACTGTACCAATGTACAAAATTATGCTGAAACACTGATGTGCCGATTCATCAATGTGCTGTTGATGAGTGAAAAACATATTTAAGTTGAATTTAAGTTACCATTATACTTAAACCATAGTATTGATGAAGTGCAAAGCAATTTTAACTTATTTCAGTTTACAGTGTTTAAACAAAAGTACGTAGTGTAATAAAAAATCATAAGTTCAAGTGAACACAAAAATAAAAAAACAATAAGTCAGTCTATATTCATAAAAATAGTTATTTGTGAACACACAAACAGTAAGTATTTGCAAGGTTGTTTAAATGTTTTTTTGCTGGTGACAGTCAAGTGATACGCTTGAAACCAAAATGATGGATTGTTTTTATCTATGCAATGCTTCCGCAATAGACAGGATTAATGTTACTTGCAAAATGTGTACTGTAAAACCTAATTCTTTCAAAAAACAAAATGTAGGCTGACTGATGTTTTGTGTTTTGGAGCTTTACATGAAAATGTTACTAAAGGCTGTTCACGGAAAATTGAGCACTTTAGGAATCCCTGCGTAAGATCTACTTTTATGGATATTGCGTATTCTTCCACCATATGTAAAATAAACACTTTAATCATGCCTCAGTCAAGTGAAACTACAAAAGTATTGGGAAAGTAAATATTTTACAAATTTGTTCATTTTTACACTGACATGCATTTAAAAAACAGAAAACCAATTAATTATTTTCAGGATTCACAAAAGTTTACCCAAAACTTTTAATTCGACGTTAAAGGACGGAACTACTTCCCCTCCATCGTTACCTATTTAACTGGGCGCACGCCACCCAATGTGCCCATTAAAATATATGCAGGTAGGGGCAGTAACATTATTCAAAGGTTGATTTCAAAAGTGCTCACTTTGCAGTAAATAATATCCTTTAATGAACTCTTAAATACAGTAGAACATTTTTTATAATGAATCGGAAGGGAACACTTTCTATGTTCACTATAGAGGGGAAACTTCACATGTACACTTTTCTTGAAATAATATACAAAATTGACGTGCCAAATTTGCAAATATTGAGTACTGTACAATCCTAATAATGTATGGAAAAGCTTTCATAAAAAAAAAAGTTAAAACTGAAATACAATGTAACCTGTATGGATAGTTTTCCAAGTGACCAAAATACAAAACTGATGCATGTTAACAAGCAATGCATGCATACTTGATCTCCATCCAGACAACATCTGATCCGCTGTGTGGGTGGGTGCAATTTGTCAAAAATTATAGCATATTCTGTAGTTGATAAACTTTAATTAGTCAACCGTGTTAAGAAAAGAAAGGGGAAGTTACAAACATATTTTGAGACAGAAAATCCACATAATGTTTGTGTTATCTTCTCATGGTCAGTCACCTTCCTCTTACATCAACTTTTGTTGATGGGGTCGTGAAAACAGTTGCCTTTTACCTTTCTCCCTGACATTCTGTAACATTGCATGTCACTGAAGTCACTGGGATAATTTAATCCCCCCCCTCCCAAAATTAAGGGTAATTATTTTCAAATGCACTTTTTAAACAAATGGTTATGCCTATAGATTTATATAGGATAAAAACACAAAAGGGAAATTGTCAAATCTAATTTTTGTAAAGGGTAATATAGGTTATTTTGTACTAGCAAATTAATTAAGTCTGTTTGATATTGCGAGGCACTCGTTTTAAATTTTTTGGGGCTGTATAATAATATTTTTCTGCTGTAACGTTTAGTTTGTTTTGCTGTGCAGATAGGAAAAAATTTGTTAGAATGGCACTACGCCATCGGCAGGTATTTGCTCATTCGTTGATGTGGGTGCCTGGCGCCATGACGTGGGTAACAGAAATCATTGGGACACCAGACCATAAAGTCGTGTTGTAGTGTACCAGTGAGGAACAATTTAACTCGCATAGGTTGAAGGCTGCGCCAAGGAAGTTATATTGTTTTGGACACGTGTGCATGACTGGATGCATAAATTCATAAGTTTCTTTAACCCAGTTCAATTGAAATGCAGTAATTTGGTGGTGCAATTTCTGTGACTCGGCACGTGCCTCGCAATAAAAGTTTCATCGTGACTCCAAGTGAAGTGTTTCCTGTAATAAGTGTGATTTTTTACAAAGAAAAAATTAATTAACTTTGAAGGAACAATGAAATTCCTGGTCGTTGTCACTCAAAATTTATAAAAATTAATAATCACCCAGTGAAAGGTAATTATTGCAGCATGGTTAAAGTGTGTGCTTTGCAGCAGTTGGTAAAACGGCTGTAAAAGTTGGAATGAACTCCGTCATTATTATCCTCTTTCATTGTACACTGCTGGCCAGGAGGCCGGCAATGTAATGATTTATAGAAGATGGGATGTTGGGTGGCCTTGCATCAGTTTTTTGATGGATGGTAGGAATGATTGTGGCATGGGCTGGCTTAGACCCAGCAATGTCAAGTTGGTATACTGTTATCCCACAGCAGGGTGGAGCTTGGGACAAAATTGCAAACTTTGTTTGAAAATACAGTGGAAGTTGTGTATCTTTTCACTGATGCTTACCTTTCCTACACCGAAGAGCCAAAAAAAACTGGTACACCTGCCTAATATCGTGTAGGGCCCCCACGAGCACGCAGAAGTGTCGCAAGACGACGTGGCATGGACTCGACTAATGTCTGAAGGTATGCAAGAGGCATTGAAATCTGCGCCAATTTGAGAAAGGATTGCACGTCTGTCACGTTTAATGATTCTCGTCAGTCGTCGTTTGTCCCGTTCGTTCACGATCTTTCTCCGGCCGCAGCGATGTCGAAGATTTGATGTTTTACCGGATTCCCGATATTTACGGCACACTCGTGAAATGGTCGTACGCCAAAATCCAAATGTTATCGCTACCTCGGAGATGCTATCTCCCATTTCTCGTGCACCGACTATAACACCAGGTTCAAACTCACATAAATCTTGACAACCTGCCATTGTAGCAGCATTAACCGATCTAGCAACTTTGCCAGACGCTTGTTGTCTTATATAGCCGCTGCCGACCACATCGCGTTACTCTGATTGGTTCCATACCTGTTATTTGCATAAGCACGCCTATACCAGTTTTTTTGGCTCTTTAGTGTAGATGCTATGTACTGGTGGTGAAAGTGCTTTGGTAAATAGGAAAAATTTCAGTGTTCACAAAGGCAAGACTTATCAATTTGACGCATCCCGAAAGATATTTTTTCGTCAGAAGAGACACTCTGTCGAAACTCGCAGGCTGGCTACCGCAATAAATATTAAGGGTTTGGCGAGCGTGCTAGAAGAATGACGCCAGGATTCCGCAGCTGCGTCTCGCAGCTACAAGGGGACGCTAAGCTCACACCAGCAGCTGCGTCTCTCCCAAGCCGGCTACCGCAATAAATGATGATAGCTTTTGGTGAGCGTGCGAGAATAATAGCGACGCGATATCCGGAAGCAGAAGAAACACTGCGCCAACCAAGGGGGCCACCAAGTGCTCCAGCACGTGCAGAGCAGAGCAGTAAACTTCAATGCCAGAATCGAGGAACGACGCTGGGCCCACGTGCGGGTAGCCGGAGCGCCGAACACGCTTTTACGACCCAGAGGACGCAGCGGTCAGCCCGGCCACGTGAAGAGATGATGCGAGTCTAATATGGCAAATGAGCATACAAAAACACGAGGAAGAGGAAGGAACGGGGCAGTCGGCCGATGTGAAGAGCGGAGTGCGGAGTGGCGCCGGGAGGAACACGTTCGAGGGAAAGCATCGAGACGTCAATACCAGTCGGCGAGGACCTGTCGCAGCCCAGGCGTCGTAGCCCGTCTACCGAGAGACGGAGCGGTCCCGAGGTCGCCGGCTGGAAGATGGACCATCGCCTCGAGACAGCTAAGTAGAGATATACAGGAAGTGTGACGAACCTTGCTCCCCATGACACAAATCGCCGCGTCAAGCCCTACATAGCCTACGTAGCTANACATATGTTAACTCACAAAGAAGGTGAATTTATTTGGTAAATTGGACCTAGGGATAGTAGCGTCAACATATTCCTACGCCCTGACACTGAGTGCTAGCATTGATTGCTGGCGCCTTATGCAGAGAGCAGAATCAATACCTACTTATACGCCATAGCGCTGGGGAGGTATCAAATTATACACACTTGAGAATAACTCAGAACTACCTGCAACATTTTACATTAGTCATATCAATGAAAAATTATCTGTAGTGTACACATAGGCAGAAGCGCCAATTTGGCAAACATCGGTAAATTTGTAAGAAGCAGATACCAATCAGCACAGCTCCAAGTTTTGGTTAGGTTCTGTACTGCTCCTTGTCTCTCCTTATGGCTTTGGGCTGATCTAACTTACATGAGTGCTGAATGCACTGGTTGGACTTAACTGTCTTTTTCCATTCTCCCCCGCAACTGGAGTATGGCATATGGTAGATGTTGGTGTGAATTAAACAGTGAGGTGGCAGGTAGGGGTCAGCAAGGTAATGCGGTAGGGGGTAGAGAAGGTTCCCGACATTCTGTTTCGCAGTTTCCTACACTCCCCCATGTACAACCAAAGTCGGTAGGATAGGTTCTCCCTTCCTCCAATTCTCTGTCTCCAGAAAATCGAGACGTGGTGGATAAAACAAAGATGGGTGAGATGGGTTTGATATCCTCCCTGTGCTCCTAATGTGCCAGGGACCTTGGTGTCATGAGCTCTCATCCTCCAACACTCTGTCCCCAGCAGATTGAAATGCAGTGGATCAAACAGAGATTGCTGAGTAAGGAGGCATGACTCCTGGGTCCTCTTCGTTGTTTCAGGTGATAGCGGCCAAGTATCATACTTGCTCATGAACACTGTCTGAATGACCGAGGGTCAGACGAGGACAGCCTTCATGGCCACTGCACCAGGAACACCTGATGTGGAATTGACCCCCTCCCCTTAAGGCTCCTGCCTCTCACTGTCTTGAATTTCTACACTGTTTCCCCTTTTATCCCTAGCATCGGGTACTGCCTGGTATGATTGACTGCGGTAAATAAAGTTCGTGAAATCGCAGGTGCGAAACTGCAGTAAACTATGGTTATAAAGGGGTTTGAACTGCATTCATGCTACTTATAATATACACCAAATTATGGTGGAGACTGTTTTATTACCCAGAAGGCAACATGTTTGGCACACAACGTCCAAGTGTCTATTTGGTGAACAAACTTATTGAATAATTTGCTCCCTATCACTATCTAACTAATACACAGTGTGGCGTATACTGAGGCAGGGCAGCATTCACGGCAGTTAAGGACTCTGAAAAATTGAACTGTTATGGCTAAGAGGAATCTTTTCCAGGGTTGCTAGGATATGGCCCCTATATGTCAACAATGATGTGTGTCCAGGCCATTGTCGGTCGTCTGGGTTGGTAGCTGGGCACACAGCTGGCACTACTCAACATAGGCCCACACATTCTTCATTAGCCATTTTCATCTTTTGCGGTCCGAGATGGTCTGAATGGTTGCAAAAGAGGCTAGGGGTTCAAGAACTCCGTCACTGTCACATGCCCACACCATGCCTCCAACCCATTAATCACTTCAACCATGATTCCCTAGTTGGAATGTTAAAGGCTACTAGGGTGACTTAAAGATCTCTTAAAGAGGTAGAAACTTTTGTGTTACATGCAAATATATTTACAGGCATTCAATTCTTTATTTTTTTACATTCTCCGCCCAAAATACAAACTTGCTACACAACAGCATTACAATACTGATATCTCCCCCTTAATTTATACCAAAATCTAAACACACACTGATTAAAAATCTTTCCTTATACAGAAAAAACATGGCTAGGAGTTTTAATTAAAAGTGCTGCTTTACAAAATTTTGCATGAAGCTAAATAACATCTTTGATACTTAACTTCAGCAACAAGTACTAAAATCTTACAACAAAACCCTACTTGAAAATCCTACATAATTATAACATTAATTTTCCATTCCTGCAATGGCTAGCACACACACCCCATCATGAGACATCCCGTGAGTGTCCTCCGACAACAAGGTTGGCGGGGTTTAAATAATCGTGGGTCTGCAACAGACACACTTGCTTCAGACACGGAGGAACCTCTTAGAAGCCAAAGGATGTAGTCTTCCAATCATTTCAAAAAGATTCTGATAACAAACCAGGTGATGTCAGCAACTTACACTTCAGTCACATGGTAGCACCAAGGCGAAAAGAAGGGAAGGGACTGTCATTCACCCAGTCTCGCAAGATCCAAGATGCAAGGCATCATGCACCAGCAGACAGGCCCTGTCAAACAGACATCCAGGGTAGCAAACAGCAAGTCAACTTCATGTAATCCAGCATCATAGCCACTATTATGCATGCCTGGGGACGATGTGACAAAATCCAGGTAACTCCATTACATGGTCTCATGAATCCCTGGGTGGTCTGCAAGCAGGTGATCATGATTGTATTCACAGGCACTTTTGCAGAGAGCATGTGGGGTCCAAATCTTCCAATATTTGAATTGAGCATGTGGTCTGGCCCTCACTACTTCCTTGTCTAAACGATAGTTGATGGGTTTCTTTGCCACCAGTCTTGGATCTCCAGGTCCATCTACAGTTGTTACAGGAAAAACTTTTGCACTTTTGGAATCGGATTTGCTGTAGTACTTCTGAGCTCGGCCCCACAAGGGTTGACTGGGATGGCAGTAGCATCCTCTCCCAGTCCTCAAGTTCCCATACCATTTCTGTGTTTTAAGGGTAGTGGAATAACACCTCTAGTAGATTGATTTGTTTGTCTGGGCAATGTTCTATGTCAAAGACCAACTTCACCAGGAACACGGCCCACCTGGCTAGTTTTGCCTTTTCACTCCTTTTCGACTGAAGCAATGTTAATGTTTTGTTGTCGGTTCTCAGGATGAAAGGTTGGTACTCCAAGTGGTATCTGTACTTACGGGTAGCCCAAATGACAGCCAAACACTATTGTTCGTTGATATGGTATTGACATTCTGTCAGATTGAACATAGTGCTGGCATATACTATGATGCATTTATGACCTTCGGGGTTTTCTTGGTAAAGCACTGCCACCATCCTGGTGCTGGAAACATCTGTTTGTAGAATAAAAGGTAAATCAGGTACAGATTGGTGCAACACTGGCAGGTGCTGGTACCATTCCATGAGCTGCTAGAAGGCCTTTTGGTGTTGTTCAGTCCATCTCATCTAATGGTTTTTGGGAGCAGGCTGTGGAGGGGTTATATCCTCTGCAAAATCCCTCAGCTAATTGCAAATGCCCAAAAATCTCTTCAGCTGATGCCAGCTTGTAGGAGCCTCAACTTCGGTTACCTCTTGAAACTTTTTGGGTTTAGAGTAGTTCCCTCGGTGGGGGGAGATGGTATGACCTAACTAATCCACACTGGTATTGCCGAAATGGCATTTCTCTAAACAACAGGTCAAGCCATGTGGGGTGAAGTGTTCCAAGACCTTTTACAGGTGTATTCGATGCTCTTCCCATGAGCTAGAGTAAATTATGATGACATACAAATAGGCATAGCAGAATTGGCCTACTTAACCAGTAAGGACAGCAGACATCAGCCTCTAAAAGGTGGCCAGGGAATTCTGGACTCTGAATGATATTACTCAGAACTGAATCATTTCCCCTTCCAGTGCGGTAAATGCGGTGTATTTATGTAAGTTGGGATGTGCTGAAATATGCCATTATCCACTCCTCATATTCAAGGTTGAGAAGATTTTGGCTTCTACCAGGTCTTTGATAGTATGGGCAATGTTTTAATGCCTGGGTAGCAATTGGATGGGTGATATCATTAAGGAACTGGTAATTAACACAAAATCTTAGCCCCCCACCCTTCTTGGGGACTAAGACCACCCAGGAATTATTCATGTATCAGAAGGTTTAACTACCCCTGTGCTTTCATGTCTGTTACCTACTCCAGGATAATTCTTTGCCAGGGTTTAATGGCTGACCAGGTCAGCAGTGTATAGACAAGTTGTGTTTAAGTCATATCTCATGGATAATGGAGTATGCTGAAGAGGTCCAGCCTTTTCGAAGATGCCACATGTCTATTTAAGATGCATAACAAGACTTCCAGTTGTTCAGGAGCTAACTGGTGGTGTACCTGCTTGCTTATAATTTCCTACTGCAAAATAGGGTTGGTGGGGATTTCCCAGTTAACTGTTATACAGTCATGGTTCCCAAGGTATATGCGGCACTGTTTACAATCAATAATACATGATTCGGTTAGCTGGGAATGCCCAAGGATTATTTCCTCTGCTAGATACAGAGCGACAAAGAACTTTGTTAATATAATTTCGTTTTCAGTTTGGGTAGTGACTGTAATTACACAGTTAATGAGGAGTTGCCACCCTGGTTGGGCTAACTATACGTCTTGGATGTTGGGCTTTCAACTGTTCCTGTTGCTCGGGGGTTAGTCAGGCGGTCTGAATAAAGTTAGCTGAGGCAGCTGTATGCAAGACTGATTGGTAATTCAACCCATTTAAAGTGAGGGAAATTCATGGTGCATGGGGTGTACACCACAAAACCCTTATCTCCAGAGGTGCCAACCATTTGCCAAAGCTATCAGTAGTATTTTGTATAAAAATCCATAGTTTTTAATCATTTTCAGTAGTGATGGTATTGATCTCAAAATTCTCGACATCTACCATTAACATGTGGCAGGCAACTAACCTTACTGCACATTTCGCAAAACACATAAGGAGATACATCTTAAACAATTTGACGGTAATAAACACATGTTATAATAAATATGTTTCAACTCCTTTAAATAGGCCTACCTACCTTGAATGAATTCAATCATGTTTGCCAACATTAAAGCCTGATATATGAAGACATGTAATTTTCGTGCACGTCTATTTTGCTGTTTTTGCAGCCGGTAATGAAAACTTGCTATTTTCTGCAGGATTGTATGTCATTTATTGAAATTTCTTAAAAGCAACATTATAATTATACTGCAGTTTGTGCTTATAGCAAATACATTCTGTGTATCATATACTAATAAACATATCTGGTACATTACATATTTTACTACAAGTCACATTTTAAAGTCTTTGGTTGTAATTTTCGGCCCTATCAGTATTTAGAATATCCATTTTACATCAATTCGTCAGCAAGTGGACGACGTCACATAACATAAACACACGCCATTTTAACATCTCTACTATTGACGTCTCATTTGATACTCTTGAATTGATTTCGCAGCAACTACCGTGATAAATTTCTTGAACCAAATACGTTTTCACTACTGCACATGGTTTTATTACGTTTCTTTACCAATTTTGTCAATCACCGATTTATTTTGCACAAATACAAGAAATGACTAATATTTCCAATTTTGCGCACTGCTAAGAATCTGATTTCCAACACTCATTGCAAGTATACTTCAGAAAGCCTATCTGCAGGATTTTTTTTTTTTGTAAAACTGAAAACGTAAAAATTTGTATTACTTTAGTTAACATCCGTAGTTCCATAGCGAAGCCACATAAATCGTACAACCTACGCAAAAATCCGTAGTACTTGGCACCTCTGTATCTCTTGTATGTGTGTCCCCATTTCTGACTTCCCCAGGACTGTGGGATAGTTTGTACCTCTGTCTGTCTTGTTTTCCGTGTACTTTTCTGGACGCTTCACTAGAGATTTTTCTTCCCCCGCTGTGTTCTTCACCTCAGGATCTGTCTTTCCCGTTATTCTGTCCTTTACAACTGGGCAGTCCTGGTGGAGATATTGCCCCGGACAATTCCAGCACTTGGGAATAAAAGGGGTCATTTTCCCTTTAATAAGATTGCAGCAGGTGGGCCATAAAGTATTACCTCCTTATTCCTCTCATGCTCCTCGAACTTGGGGTTATCCAGCTCAATTTCACGTACATTTTTTGACTAATTCGTCAATAATGGTGGCGTGGAGGTTCTTAAGGGAGTCCTAAGATTGAAAGGAATAGTTTGGTAACTATGCAAACACGCTCGCTTTCGGCCTTGTTCGGTGCTGTTCAATTGTACACCTGAGCCTTACGGTAAATAAAAATCTCTACCTTGTTCGCAGCTGTAAAATTTCTGGGTCAGCGTGGCCAATCACAAAATACTGTATATAATTAATTGCAATCCGACACAGAATGCAAGCTAACCCCAACCTTTCAAACCCTCTGGAAAAAAAAAAAAATTATATGAGACAGAATGCAAGCTGAATTTAATTGTCTTGTACACACACTATCAGCACATGGATAGGTTATTTACCACACAGTGTGTTCATGGCGGGCAAGACTGAGACGGGGAAGCCCTAACGGCGGGAGGAGTTAGTGTGCCAAACCAGTTGGCACACAGAGGCAAGCGCAAGGATGCCACGCTAGTTCCCACCTTGCCAGCCATATTAGGGGAGGAAAACGAGCTGTGCAGAGTATTACCTACGACACCCGAAGCTTACGCAATCCAGGCAGCATTTCTACATCAATCTACACTTACGTTGGTAATACCGTGCCTGCATGGCAAATGGGTAGTTGAAGTAATTTATAGTAACAGATTTAAAAAGTCCATAGATTTTCCTGTACACTTATGCTTGTTGTGAGTTACACTGCGCTCAGGCTTGGTGCTTACGCATTATTTAACAATAAAAGGTGTCGAATAGGGCCTTCCAAGAAATCAGTTGATTTAGAAGATGTGTGTCTGTTGAAATAAATTAACATATATCCTCCTATCTCCCTGCAAAAAGTTACTGAAAATGAACTTTACGCTTGGTAATACAAGTCGCTCGATGTTCAAACAATTTTTGGTGACAAGGGGAGGTCGAGAATACGCTTCTGGGCATATCTTAATCGGAAGATGATGCCCATTGAGTTAAATTAATATTTTGTATAAAAAACATGTTGATTTTATCGCAGATACGATTAAACACCAACTTTACAGGAAAAAATACCTTTAAACACAAAAGAAAACATCTTTGCAAAAATTAATGATTTCTCGTTGAAATGTATTGTGTAACATTTTCAGGCAAAACCATTTGCATTGAAATACTATAGTTATGATAGGTGCAACTATTTTGAGCAACGGATAGTCTTGATCAAATTTCTACGATCTGATAACTGTTGCATACTCCTGACTGCCACCTTGTTAGAGGTCAGACTCTGCGGAGCACTTGGCCGCTCTGTGGTGCGGTGTGTTTAACAGGATGACCATACATCAAACTGAGATCATATCATTAGTTTTATTCTAAACTTCATTAATTTTTTTGATTGCCCTCTTGCCAGGGGTGTAAGGGGTGGAAGCAAGAACGTGCAGCTAAGAGAAAGGACAAAGCTTTTTTTTGCTTTATAACAGCTTTTTCTCTTCTTAGCATGTAAGGGGAGGTAGAAAGGTGCATGGCTGAAAGAGAAAGTCAGAGGGAGAGAGAGAGAGGGAGAAGACAGAGGGGGATGATATAGGGGAAGAAAGAGGGGAG
>NQII01000156.1:706118-737473 GCA_002778355.1 Clitarchus hookeri | reverse complement strand
GGGGGAGGGGCAGGGAGGGATGAGAGAGAGAGAGAGAGGGGAGATAAGGACACAACACTGGTTGCTTGGAAACTGCTTCCCTCCTTGACAGGTATGTAAGGGGAGGTAGCAATGTCATGCTTGATTGCTCAACTCGCCAATTCCGTCAGCTGAACTGGAGAGCACCGAATCACAGAAATGATAAATTGCAATGCGTTTAGCATATTGCACACCCAGTTCTTAGATGCTTGCATAAACAACCAGCTTAAAAACAATTGTCCGAAAGATATTTTGATCAATGCAATATCAGATAAACTATAAAAGCAAATAATTTCATCATTATTTACAAAGGAATTTTGCTGGAACTACTGAAAATTAGCAATGGATACCATTTTTTGGTACATGTATTTTCGGTACATGTATTTTCAGTACTTTGAGAGTCCACTGTACATAGAAGCAATGTCTGTGTGGGCAATGGGCACCCAGGATGGTATATGAGCACGTTCCATCGCATTGGGGTGCATTGCACTGTTCTAGGCTTCGTTCAACTAATTCGCTTCAGGATTGAATTTTTACGTTTGGTTAATGTGATCTCTGCATTCCGGCTAATTGATTATTTATGGGCACCACTGGGTTCTGATTCAGTCTTCCAGAAGTCTCAGTTGCCATTGTTTTAGATATCTGGGTGTAGAAACTCTTATTACCTAAGACGTGGAGTAGTCTGTCCGGCTAAAGCTACATATGCAACTGTTATGACTCATGACACCCCACACTGGGTGCCAAAAATTAATATTGATGCCTCTGGGTTGGTAGTAACACAAGTTCTGAAGCTGTGTGGTATCAAACAACAAATTACTACAGGCACGTAGTTTAATTTCTATGTGCTGACTGCCTGGCACTGCCTACGGTCTTGTTACTGGCATTTTCCCACTGGACTATGCTATCCCCTGAAGGAAGTTCTGTTTGGGTTCTGCCCTGCTCCTTGTCTCAGCTTATGAAGTTTGGCTGATCTGTCTTATGAAAGTGCTAAGGGCACTGGTTGGACCTGTCTTTCTGTTCTCCCCCACAACTGGAGAAAGGCATAGGGTATATGTTGGGGTGAAATAAAGGGCAATGTTTGGTTAATAAAAGGGTTAAGTGGTAGGTATGGGTTTTGCAAAGTAATGGGGTAGGTGGGTAGAAGAGGTCCTTGACATTCAGTTTTGCAGTTCCTTACATTCCCTCCATGTACGACTGAAGTCAGTAAAATAGGTTCCCCTTCCTCCAAGTGTTCCAGGTGTGCTGGGGCATTAGTGCCACGAGCTCTCATCTTCCAACCTTCTGTCCCTAGCAGATCGAGAAGCGGTGGATCGAACAGAGGTTGCCGAGTAGACAGGTGTGACTCCTGGTTCCACTTTGGTTTTGCAAGTGTTGGCAGCCAGGTATTGTGCTCTTGGGCATTGTCCAAATGACCAGTGGTTAGAGGACAGCCTGCATGGCCACTGCACAGGGCACCTGATGAAGAAGTAATCCCCCCTCCTCTTAATATGCAATCTCTCCCACCCATCATTGTCCTGAATCCCTATGCTGTTTCCCATTCTGTTCCAATTGTCAGGCCCTGGTATTGCTGGTTGCAGTAAATAAGGTTGACAAAATCACAGGTGAGAAATAGCAGTAAACAATGGTTGTAACGAGGTTTGAATTGACTCGTACAACCTGTAATAACATACACCAAATTATGGTTCAGACAGTTTTATTGCCCAGAAGGCAACAGGTTTTGCACACATGGCATGAGTGTCTATTTAGTGAACAAACGTACTGAATAATTCTGCTCCCTATCACTGCCTGATTAATACATGGCGTGGTGTATACTGAGGTGGTGCTACGAGCACTGCGGCTGTGAACTCTAAATAAGTGTAGGCCAGCTCAACTTTGCTACTGCTGGATTCTCTAGGCGAAAGTTTCCAGGCTTCTCAAGAAGAAGAGGGAGCTCTGGAGGTGAAGGTCACGGAAGATAAACTGGTGTTTTTCAGGTTACAGTGCTTTATATAGGCACTGCAATGGGCCAGGTGCAGGCGGGAATCTCTGCTAGCACAGCCATTGCCACTTTTTTGCTGCCAGACTGCGCATGAAAAAGGGGTGGCGGTGGGTGGCTTGTCTAGCCGGTCCTGCGTGCGGTCAGGGAAGTAGCCTAGTATAGGAAATATCAATGCTCACTTAGGGGCAACACTCCTTCACCTATCTTTCCTGAGCAACTGCACTGACGTCTGATAGAAGTGCAGGGTTAAAGAGGAGTTATCAGCAGCGGGGTTAATTGTCATGAGTGTGACATGTGTCAAGTTTAAATTTAAGTTAACAGATCATTTGTAATTGCTTTTCATACCCTCTGTGATAGCAGTACCCCTCTGTCGAACTTACCGGCCCCAGATTATTCACTTATCAAACTATCTGTTTCGCAGTATTCATACTTAGTGCAGTTACGGCCACTGGCAGGCCTTGTAAGCCAGACCCACTTTACTTTGTGTTTCACGTGTGTTAAATGCATATGTGCTTTCATCTCAATACAGTTAATTGCTGTAATCACATCTTTTATTCAGTAGTATTGAGTTTAGGGACGTGGCTCTATCCAGGGGACTATTCCCACTTCAAGGCATTGAGTGGTGCAAAGTGTGAACTGTACTTTGACCGCAAAAATGTACCAGGTGAGCCAGAACATACTGTATCAACTGCGAATATATTCATTTTAGTGCAACGTGTGTAGGGGAGACAGCCACGTGGTTATAGAGTCCACTAATCCTGAGACCTAAGAACTCAAACTCACCTGATTTAACTGGTGAGTTGACACCCTTTCCAATTACTAGAGTTCCACATTATCTAATATTTCGAGATTCTGTTTAAGTTCTAGTTCAAGTGATATATTCACTTTCTAAGTACCATATTTTATGTGTACCTGCTAGCATTCACCTGTCCCCCTCTGCTCAGGCCACGTTACATCCAAATTTAGGTTTAACATAAAACACATTTCCCAATTAATAATATGAGTAACCATAGCAGGAGTGAAAAGGTTTCTCAAGATAATCTTATTTAATATCCTCATTATCAACCACCAATTCAAATATATGGAAAAGCTATCACAACTGAAAGCCCTACTATACGTGCATGAAGAATCTCTCAGATTAAAATATAATGAGATTACCAGCAGCATTGGCGCTGTTGTACATTTGCTGCATGACCAACGATTGCTTCAACACATCCAGGTTATTGGTGTGTTTGGCCCCAACAGCATGCTTCTCCAGCTCACTCTTGCCTGCATTCAGGACTGTGTTGCATGCTACACACCGTGCCTTGCAGATGTTATCTGGGTCTGGAGCAAGCCAGTCCTTGAATATGTCCATCTTCAGCCACTCTGGTCTGAAAGGTTTCATCTTACCACTACGTTTCGACAAACTCTCATCAAGTTCTTCCATTTTTAACCTCTTGTTGGCCATCGCTGTGCCCTCTCCCTGAGTCCTTTCCCGCTCTCGCTCCACTGAGGCAGTCTTAGCAACACTGCACAAATCAACACATGCAAACAATAAAATCACACTAACATTTTACTTATCCCCTGAAAATACTTTTGTCTCATTAAAGGCTCCACCTGGCTGGTGCATGAAGTGCATTGCAGAGGTTTGGTAGAAAACACATAATTAAAAAATGGTAAGAAATTTTGTATTGGTGTCTAAACAAGAAAAGCATTTAAGAAACATTTTTTGCTCAAAGACAAGTTTTAAGTTACTTCAACTCAAAGATTATTTTTGCCAACATATTTCGAGGCCTCAAACGTACAAACTAGCTGCAGACAGGCAGAACCCTTAACATCAGGTACGAATAAATAAACAGAGCTAACAAAAATGACCAGAGAAAATGCAGCAAAAATACACAAGGATCTATTCTTAAACAACTCATAATGCAAATATGTACAACTATGAGACACTATATACACTTCAAAGGTTTCATATTTTGTTCCCTGTGCTTACATCTATGGGAGTTTGTTCTTTTGCAGTAACCAGGGATTAGTAAAATAATATACATTTCATAATAAATTTTTAGCAGTAACCCATCAAAATATCTCAAAATATTTGCACAGTGACTCCAAAAAGTTTAATTTTGTGCACTACACAGCAATTTGTGACTAGAAGCATTTTTTTACATTTTAATAAGTATAAGTATGTTTAAGTCAAAGGAACAGTTAAACTTATTTTAGAAATTTTTTTTAATTTAGTAAATACATTTAATACAAAGCAACAGTTACACTTAGTTTTGGACACGACAAAACAGTATAACTTTGGGTGTAATCATTCAGAAACCAATTTTTCCTTGTCTTTATTTATACTTCAACTAAAATATATTAATATAGCAAAAAAATAAACCAAAAATTTAATGTCATTAATAAGACATTATCTTTCAGTGGTCATCCCTTCTCAACCTGGTAACTCACATTCACCATGTATAGTTTTACATTGGTGGTGTCCAACCCACGGGACGCAGGCGGCCCGCTATTTCATGTCATGTGGCCCGCAGGTTCATTTTTTTTAAATACAAGCACTATTCCATGTATGATTAATTCTTTCTAATATGTACAGAATTTTCTAAAATGTATATATTTAATGTGATGAAATACTGCATTGTATTAATAAAAATAAAAAACTAGACCATATGTATTTTTATATACTGTTATATATTTTTATGCTTATGGTCTGTGGACAAGTCCACAATAAGGGTAGCAGCCCTTTGCAAAAAATAAAAAGATAAAGGTTGGACACCACTGTTTTACACCTTAGTTGAGGAACCATAAAATGCAAAGTTTTTAAATCTTACACGGTTCCATACAGCAGAGATATAAATATCCTGAGCCTCAAATAAATACATGTTAATCAATTGGTGGTCAACCCACCACCACTATACTGTTGGTATACAACATGGGAATCAATATTAATTAATGTGGTATAGAGAAAAACATACTGCAAGACAGTTATAGAGGAAAATATGAACATGACTAGTCTAAATCTCACCATGCAACCGTACTTCTTAGAACTGAACAATCTGTTAAAAGATAAGGATTGGTAGCATTTGAATGTCACCTAGTGTTTACAAACACTTATGAATGTAAAAATATAACAATCTTCGAGCACAGACCAGTATGCACTATACACTGCAACAAAACAATTATTCCTTTTTAGTAAAGAAAATTGAGTAACCTAAAGCTGGTATGCATACAATTTTATTTATGCCAGTGCTTATGTGTGTCAAAAAAGTTTTTCACTGCTAGTAAGTAAAGTTTCACACCCCAATCATGCCAGCACCCAGTTAAAAAAATTAACCAGAGTAACCTGAGACTAGTTAAGTCACACTGCTTAAATTGAGACACTTTGGTACAAGCAAATTTTTTCCGACTTGATTCACTATTATCGTTTGTAAATTTTTTGAGATATTTTCTCACGATAAAAAGTAGCCAATATCATCTTTCAGCCCTCCAACTATTTCTGTGCAAGAAATTACGTTGCTCGGTTGCGACATTCCATTGTTGACGTTGCATTGTTATTCCGTTTGTGTACTTTTTCATTTTCAAATAAGAATTTCCCCGAGGGAATGAGATATTTTCTCGGGATAAAAAGTAGCCTATGTTACTTCCCGGCCCTCCAACTATCTCTGTGCAAAAAATCACGTCAATCCGTTGCGACGTGAAAAGACAAACAAACATCCACACACACTTTCACATATATATATATATATATATATATATATATATCACACACACAACCATGGGTAGCAAAGGCCCGTTTTAAACAAAACATCGATGGCGGGATATCAGTGCGCAGTGTGAATTTCCTGTGTGTGTGTGTGCACAAGTACAGGGGAGGATGGTGACTTACACTTAAGAAATGAGCATGACCACGTATACGTTAGATCCAGAGCCATCTGGCATTTATTGCAAGGTAAAATACAAACTGCGCAGGGTGCTACACAAACTCAAAAGGAAATTAATCAATACATTATTTACCACAGCGGCATAAAGAAAACACTTGCACAAGACCTCGCCTGAACCAGGATATATTTACATAGTTGCATTAACGTCACGTTTGTAAGCGAAAATAATTAAATACGGGCCCTTTAAATCAACGAAGGGCCAGGACCGGCTGCAGGTGTAAAATAAAAGGTTTGAGATATTAATGTGCAGACAGAATGACTAGATAAATGATGGAAAAGTTGAAACCCCAGCAGGTCATGCGGCATGCAGCAGACTGGCTTGAGCTCCGAGGCGCGACTGCCCAATGGCCATTGGAATGGGGACACTTGCCAACGCTGGAAGTGGAGTGCAAACTATGATGAGTACAAGAACGTGAACAGAAGTGCACAGTAAATTTAATACATCAATACTTACGGACCAAATTACAGAATGTGCACTGGAGTACACAGCAAAACAAACATAGCAAGATCTTACATGCTAACAAAAGCCTTTGCTGGTGGCCTCGGTCGTTGTTACCCACAAGAAGTGCACAAGAGTGCGGGCTAACAGATACATCAAAACCTTACAAGCTAATTACAGGACGTGCACACCCGTGCCTCTGCGACCCATGATGGGCTTACAGCGGTCAAGGGATGAGGCCGGATGACAACTTTGTATGCTGGTAGTATCCACTACAAAAACCACATGATACTACAGTGTCTTTTTTTTTTTTGTCATTTTGTATGAGCACCCCATAAAAAATAGTTTTTATATCATATTTTGGGAAACAATCAAGCAATTCCTACCAAATTCGTCAAACAAGATTAGGCCGTACACAAATCCACAAAAAATGACCGACAGGGAAACGTAGCAAGTGGTGAGAATGATCAAGAAAGATGCGAAAGTTAACTCCTTTGCATTATCTGTGAATGTGCTAAAACAATTAGGAAAACAAGTAACACCAAGAACAATAAGACGACTTCTCTATCTTGCAGGGTACAGAGCCAGGGTTACAAGAATGAAGCCTTACAAAAGCATGACGAATCAAAAGAAGAGGTTAACATTGGCAAAAGGTTATGTAAGGAAGTATCAGAACTTCGGAAACAATTTTTTTGTTCTGGAAGGAGAGTAAGTTTAACATTTTTCACAATGATGGCCGCATTTTGATATACAGTAAAGGAAACCCAAGACTGAACTTGACATCCAGGATATGCAAACTACTGTTAAGCATTCCAATGGTAGAGTTATAGTCTGAGATTGTATGGCTGCATCTGATGTAGGGGAACTAGTCTTCATAGAGAGAAACATGGACAGATATGGTTATATGGACATACTTATATAAAGAAGGGCATTGAGAAACTGGGTTTAGGAACAGAGTACTATGGCAGAATATCAAATATTATACTTACGACTGTAACATATCTACACGTTTGTATGATATACTAAATTTATATCTCTGAAGTACAATTATAATTGTTCTATCCTAGAGCATATAAAATATTCCCCCACACAAATTTGCCTTGCAGTGGCGAAAAATGGAAACTGAAATTCAACAGGAAGATTTGGCCTTGATTACATCTTTTTGCCAAGCCTCCACTTGGAACACAGTATGATTTTGCCGACAGTTTAATACACCCAGGCGACACGGGTGTTGTAAATCTGCCACTCGCCACTGCCGGCCGCCACAGCAGACATGGCTGTGAGGTCCTAGTAGTGCGACGTTGCCACATTGACTGCTGGTCATGAGAGGGAGAGACTAGAACCTTGAAAATCATCCACTGCTCTTGTTGCTCTAGTACTCAAGTGTCGCGTCTCCTACGAATGTATCTGGCCTAGAATCATTTTCATCTCAAATTGAACTGTAAAATATAAAAGTAAGGAAAGTGAGAACTTGTAGAATAAACAGACGAAGTTCAATAATAATATTAACAACTTTTGCTGCGAGAACTCATGGTCTGCATTTAATCTTGGGCTTTAAAATTTAACTGCCATTATCACACATTGCAGGAACAACAGAAACTCATCACAGTGACTTCAAAAATAGCATATTTTAATTTCGTGTAAAAGCCAACTTGTAAGGTGGCATTGGAACAATAAAATAAATGGTTAGTGAAATTGTGACACAATGAAACTAAAATTTATTTACTATCAATCGGATAAAACTTAAGTTTTTCCTACAAATAACACGTGAAGTATGTAAAGAAAACTGATATAGTATTATGTTTGAAAAATAAGAGAGGTACCTGAAAAGCTACTACACCCAGCCATAGACAATATCCACCACAGTTCTCGAAAGCGAGTATCCAAACTGTGTTCATGCATGTTCGAGATTCAGATGCAATGCTGCGAGACTGGTACTGATCGGTGCACTAATCACTAAACCATAGAAACTCCTCCTTGAACAACCACGAAAAGAGCAGTTAATAATAAACAATATTTAAATTTGGAAAATTATCTTGAAAAAAGTGAATTATTTAATTTTCTGAATCATATACCTGGAAAAGATTATATTATGTGAGCCACTGAAATAACAAGGCAAATTAGTTTTGTAAACACTTTTAGTTTCTGATCAAAAACATTGTAAAATGAAATTTTAAATTGATGATGAAAAATCATAATGGTTTGTTAGAAAAGGAAATTAATTAAAGTAACTTAATTTCAATTACAATTCTACTACAATACACATTTTTCAATAGGCCTACGACAAGCTCTAAGCACCAGCAATAAGCACAACAAACTATTCTGCAGTTTTATGTTCACAGCAATAGTAGCCAAAAGGAATGATAACTGATATTTTTATAGACCATGACGTAACACATGTAAAACTGTGGACTACATTTAACATATGACACAAGCAAAATGTAAAACTGCACAGTATTTTGTACTGTCAAGCAAACCACAAACTGTCAATATAAAACATTTGTCATTATTAAAATGCCCACTATATTTAGTATTGTAAACCAAGTTTTTGGAATGAAAGTACATGAAGTAACCATGATTGAGTAATCAACAATTAAAACTTTGTGCCGGCGATATACCGTAAAACACGTTCACAAAAATTACTGCATATAAACTCCCTCAAAATGTTTTATATGTATATCCGTTCCAAAGTGATGGCTGCTTAATTTACCCCTAGCTAAACTTACAGTTATATGCAGTTTTACTGATTCTTTACATTTGTTACTTGTCTGTACTGTCTGAAATGAAATAAATTTCTCTATTCCCAGTCATGGAGGGATGTTACCATCTACAATTGGGTTCAAGTCCCAGACACCACAAAATGTTTATTACTTCGGAATTGAAATTGCAAAATTTAAACATTGACTATCGGAAATATGTTTATTTCTTATAATGATTTCCTTAAATTCAATATAAATAATATTTAATTTGCTGCATGCTGTTGGCTGTAACTTATTCAATTAGTGAAATTGTTTAATTGAAACAACCAGTGGTTTTCCACCTATTCTAAGTGGAGCCATTTTCACTGATTCGAGTAGTTGAATTTCACTGTGAATTAGTGGTTTTCCACTGATGCAAATGTAGAGAGTATATGTTGCCATATTTTTTTAAAATTGTAGGCTAAGCATTTATAAATGTTGTATTTTAAAACATTCGGTAGATTTCCAAATTCATTAAAGAAAACTGGCTAATTCTGAGCTAAATAGACTGATGGAAGTTGTTTGCAGAAAAGGGAAGCCAACAAAGAACTGAGGAGTGAACACTGTTGCTTCAATACGATGATGTGCTGATAGCTATGTATGTCCACTGTTTATAAGAAGTGGAGACAGATGACTTAGTCTTGGGCAGTGATACTGTGGTTTAAGTTGTCTGTTTTGTGTCATGTTGTACCTCACTGAGTAAAATTAAACATAGNTCATGTTGTACCTCACTGAGTAAAATTAAACATAGCTGATTTCCTCTTTTCTGCCTTTAGGCTAGGTTCATCTATGAATTTTACTAATTATTCNAAGTAAAATTAAACATAGCTGATTTCCTCTTTTCTGCCTTTAGGCTAGGTTCATCTATGAATTTTACTAATTATTCTCTTTCACTGTCCTTATACTTTTGTCCATGATCGTATGCACGGGGCACTATAGTTAAAATGCTCTATGGTTATTTGTTTTTTTTTTTGCAGACTGAAAAATTTTTAGAGAGCAGTGATGGGCAGATGCATCTATTCAATCTGATATCAGTAGTCTCTACTGTCTTAAAGTTGTTCAGATTATGAGAATTAAGGTCACATTGCGAATGCAACTAAATCGTTATTGTATTTGAAGAATACCATGGAATGCATTTTCAAATTTCTCTAGCCCTTACTAAATGTTATTTCGTATATGTATACAGTGACGATCACAAGTGTGCATACCTCCTGCTCTTTTCACATACATGTGTCCAACCGTAATTTTGTATTCCATTCCATCAAATACAACGAATAAACATCATTCCATATAAAAAAAACACAGGAATCCATTATGCAAATGTAAATAAATGCACATTTTCAGAATCAGAAACATTCATACACCTTCGTACGAAGGTGAATGAATGAAGGTGTATGAACACAATAAAAATTCTCTATTTAATATTTAGTAGACCCTCTCTTTTGCTTCAGAACACTTTTCAGACGTGCTGGCATTGACTTTACTAGTGTTTGGGTGACACTAGGAGGGATATTATCCCACTCAAAAAGGATTTCCTCAAAGTCCCTCATGCTTGAAATATGGGATGTCTCCAAAGATGTTCTATTGTGTTTAAGTTTGGGGATTGGGGTGGAGTTGTCATTATACGAGGACAATTGTACAGCAGCCACATTTGTGTTGCACAAGATTTATGCTTAGGGTAACTATTAAGATTAGGGGCTTTTCTGAAAAACACAAAAAAAAAANCATTTGTGTTGCACAAGATTTATGCTTAGGGTAACTATTAAGATTAGGGGCTTTTCTGAAAAACACAAAAAAAAAATAAAATTCAAAATTACGATATATTACTACTCTACTAATCATGTAGAACACAAATATACTAGGGGCGTAGCTTTAAAATAAGTACAACATATTAAAAAAAATTGAACAAAATGGCAAAATGAGCAGTATAGCCAGTTTGTTTACGTTTCTGAACGAAACGTCCTAGACCAACAAAAGTTGCATTAATGGGTTCTGCACAACTTGCCTTGTTCATATTCAAGAGGGCGTAATGTTAAAATAAGTTAAACATATTTAAAAAATTTGCGAAATTTGTTTGTTTACATCTATTAACGTCTATCGCCATTAATAATGGCAGCGCATTGCTAATTCCACGCTACCTAGCGGCCACGGATGTCATTATGGGCAATTTAACGGTCAATTAAAAAAATATCAGTAGCCATGGTGTCTTTCTCGGTGTTGCTTGTGCCGTCCCAATCCGACGGATTTAAACACGGTGAAGCAATAACGGGTGCTTCTGTGCGTTATATTTGGCTGTAAACTAGTGCTTGAGTGCATTTTATTCGGCTGTAAATAAGTACTTCAGTGCAATATATTCGCGTATGTGGATTTTATGGAACATGGTGTTTCGTTGAGTCGAGGACAGAGGAATTATACCAGCCCCCTACCTAGGTGAGTCAATTTACATTCTTTTGGTGTGTTTTACGGTTCCTTTAAATCCCTAAAATCTTACAGTCGTAGTTTAGTGAAAAACCCAAACATCGTAGGTTAGTGTAAAACCCTACAATCCTAGGTTAGTTTAAAAATGTAAAATAGTGATTCACCCATCGTGGAGTTAGGTTCTGTTAGGTTAGGTGGGCACATATTACAAAATTAGTCGTACGTTAATGCCCCTAGTATATTCGTGTTCTGCATCATTAGAGTGAAAATATACCATTTTCCGTGATTTTTTTTTTTTTTTACAGAAAAGCCCCTAGTAATCGTACTTTAAACTATTTTATTTAATACGTTCTACTTATTTTAACATTTGGCAGACCGTCATGACAGAAAACGTTGTATTTGCTCTCATCTGGAAATATTACATCAGTCCAGTAATCATTGTCATGATGTAAATATACCTTCACGAAGTTAAGTCTCTTTTTCTAATTACATTTGCTTATGTAAGATTTCTTCCGCTGTGTTCTTGCATTATAGCCACTATTTCTGAGCACTCTTCTCAATGTCATTGGTGACCATTAATTAGAGAGCGCGAGACCAGGCGCCANACTATTTTATTTAATACGTTCTACTTATTTTAACATTTGGCAGACCATCATGACAGAAAACGTTGTATTTGCTCTCATCTGGAAATATTACATCAGTCCAGTAATCATTGTCATGATGTAAATATACCTTCACGAAGTTAAGTCTCTTTTTCTAATTACATTTGCTTATGTAAGATTTCTTCCGCTGTGTTCTTGCGTTATAGCCACTATTTCTGAGCACTCTTCTCAATGTCATTGGTGACCATTAATTAGAGAGCGCGAGACCAGGCGCCATAACAGTGCCCATAACTCATCCTAGAAAGTATACTTAGAAAGTATTTCGTAGGTCTCTTGCAAAACTGGGTGCACTGGTAAAAGGTTTCTGACAAATGTTTTTCACAATATACCTTTCCTCTCTACACGAAAGTACTTTTGGCTGTCCACTCCTCAGTTTGTCAGCATGTTTGTACTTTCATATTGTTTCTGGTACATTGCACAGTTGCCTGAATGGGAAGTACTGCGGGAATCATATGAGCGTATGAAAACATTTCTTACTTGTAACAAAATGTAAGAATTCTTTGGGGTTTTATTATGTTTGTTTTTGCAAGACGTAATAATAAGTTTGTGTATGTATGGAGACTACGTATTTCTCAAACCTACAATTTATTGGCTCAATAAACAATGTTTGATTCACTTTAATTTTTTTTTTGCAAATCTTTCCTGCACAAGTTCTTTGAAGTATACAGAATGGTGTGGTGTTTGTAAACTATTGATCGGCACTGAATGTCTTTTCTACCTCCCACATTACAGGCACTGTGATCGAATGCATCCATTTTAACTACACAAACACCCTTGCCAAGAGCCTTTATTTTGTAAGTTGGCAAGTATCTATCTATGTTGTGGTTGCCTACATTGTAGCAGAAATGTACGTAAGTCAGCATGCATGCAAGAAATAAACAATACTTGAATTAATTTCCACTTTCTTTACAACGCAAACTCGAGTCACTTCACTTTTGCCGTATTTTTGCTGTGGTTATGACAGATTTTTGCTTGTTCTCTTTTTCCATGTGCCAAGGGGCAATTAAAATGCCTTGTCACTCACCAAGTGCCTCACAACTTGGAGTATTGGGTTGTCATAAGCGCCAAGCATTGACTCATCGGGTATGTACACCTGGCAACCCTGCACAGTTCTTGCTCTCTGTACGCCCTTCCCTCTCTATTATCGCGTATGCCAACCAAGTTCAAGTAATCAGTTCAGCTTTATGACCTTCAGAGTTTACAATTTTTAGTATTTTGGGAATCCTATTAGAGATATGCTCTCGCTAACTTTTTTAAACTTCATTTTTAGTAGTATATTACTATAAAAGTTGTACCACTGAATTAATAGCGTGTTTTTTATTTCCAAGAAAACTGAAATTAAAAAAAAAATTTTATGTGTTACATTTAAAAAATTAAATATTGAATTCATTACTATTGTTTTTGTTGTGAAAATCTTGCCAAAGTTGTTGGATTCAAATTGTAATCTCAAAAAATATAAGAATAATAGGGATCACAATTTTTCTTATGATAAAGATAAGAGGACAAAGAACCGTAAGAAGAAGCTTGTCTGGTGATAGACAAGGAGAGTAGAACTCCTCAGGGTAATGGACTGCTTAAACCATTTTTAAAACTGTGTCCACTCATTTGTACTCCATTTCTACCCCTTCGAAAAACTTAAGCAAACCATTACAATTACTTATTATATTGTTAATGTTGCTCAATTCTAATTACATCAACTGCTATGGCGACTGCCAACTATTTGTCTATTGACTCCCAAACTACAGAATAAAGATTGTATAAACTAATTTTTGTTATTTGAGCATTTCTAGTTGTAATGCTACTGGAATATATTCAAGTTACGTTAAATATTATTGTTGTGTATGAAAGCTCAGGTTTGTTGGAAAACTAAACATAAACAAATGACCTCACCATTGTTATAACATATTATTTTAGCAATTCTCTACATGATTCATGAATTTATATTTTTGGCAGTTCTTTTTCCAAGAAATCAATTAAATGTTGCTGCACAAAGATGGTTACTGTGCAGATGGAATAGGCATTATATCCCAATTCAATCTTCATCAAAAATGACATGTGAATTACTACTGCGGCATAAAGTGTGATCTAAACACACACACATACAGAGAACCTCATAAGGGAAAAAACATAGTATGATGTATTTCACTGACTATTTAATTATTGATCCTGTTCGGANCAGGTTTGTTGGAAAACTAAACATAAACAAATGACCTCACCATTGTTATAACATATTATTTTAGCAATTCTCTACATGATTCATGAATTTATATTTTTGGCAGTTCTTTTTCCAAGAAATCAATTAAATGTTGCTACACAAAGATGGTTACTGTGCAGATGGAATAGGCATTATATCCCAATTCAATCTTCATCAAAAATGACATGTGAATNAAGATGGTTACTGTGCAGATGGAATAGGCATTATATCCCAATTCAATCTTCATCAAAAATGACATGTGAATTACTAACTGCGGCATAAAGTGTGATCTAAACACACACGTACAGAGAACCTCATAAGGGAAAAAACATAGTATGATGTATTTCACTGACTATTTAATTATTGATCCTGTTCGGATCGAATAACTTTTTTTCTGAGAATGTAAGAATTTTCTTTTTTTTCAATGAGGCAGAGGCGTCACAACGGAGATAGTTGGAGGGCTGGGAAGTAACATAGGCTACTTTTTACCCCAAAAAAATATCTCATTCCCTCAAGAAATTTTTTTTAGTAAAAATAGCACTTGGGGTACAATGCTGCGTCAATGTAAGTTGTTAGTGTGGGACGAAAGCACAATGTCACACAAAAAAGCGATAGAGGCCATAAACCGAACTCTACAGGATATACGAAACAATACAGACATTATGGGAGGAATGGTTGTATTACTTGTTGGTGACTTCCACCAAACTCTACCGGAGAATTCAGAGGGGCACACCTGCAGATGAAATCAAAGCCTGTCTCAAGTCATCAAGCTTCTTGGCAAATGTCAGGAAATTAACCTTGACGACAAGTATGAAAGTGCACCTCTACAACGACGTTGATACAGGACATCATGCTGATACACTATTAAAAATTGGAGATGGGCGGTTAGAAACAGATGCAGAGGGCTGGCTGCGTGTCACTAACAGGGGATTTTAGTAATTTGGTGCAGAGTGATACGGAACTGATTGCTAGTGTTTACCCAGATCTACAAAGAAATATAAATGACGACCAGTAGCTATGTAAAAAAAGTGATTCTAGCACCAAAAAATGACATCGTTAGTGCCCTGTTCTGTATGTATGATCAGTGTCTGTCTACTAACAAATATTGTTATTTCGCCCTATAAGTTTGTTACTATAACCATGCAAGCAACATTCAATGAGAAAGTTTTTCACCTTGCACTCATTGAAATTGACAAACAAGTGCAGACATTGTCAGGAAAAAGTATAAAAAACATGGAATTTTATTTTTAAAAAAAACCTAAACAATAATTATCTAGTCTACACAAGCCGAGCCGCGGGCACAGCTAGTAATATTATAAAGAAGAGGTTGTCCTAATGTTAAAATGCTAACCAACACCAACTGAAAAATTTACAAACAATGTGTTTAAAACCAAAATGCCGATTCAGTTCAGAGTAAATTAAATAAATAAACATAAGAGAAAATACTGCTTCGCTGCACAACATGGCATCAGTCATTCCATTCACAATATCACTTCTTTCCACTTTTGGATGTAACACCAAACATTATATGTAGCCTCAACTATAAATTACAAATACAAATTTTCAAGAAAGAACACCTTTAAAGGAAAAGTTCTCTTTACAATTATGTTTGTTTATAAATAGAGACCAATAAAAAAATATGGAGGTGGCAGGACAATTTTTGGAACTGAATGCACTGAGTAGTTACAGAGAAGCAGCAGTCTGTAGCACAGCTAGTTGTGACTTCACAAGCAGTAAGATGGAAGACCTACTGTACAGCATATATCTTGTCTACCGTTCAGCACAGTTATTGGTAGTCAAGTGTACCAACATGTCCAGCACAGTGATTTGATTCTTTTATGGTTCTGAATTATACAATGTGAAACTTTTTTGGTACACCATAATACTGCTTAAACACCGACTTGTAACGCATATTGCGAGTAGAAGCCTCGCTGACCCCCCCGCGAGCGCCTACCAGCTGACACGTGGACAGCCAGAACGGATCGCAGTTACACATGTCACGGTTGTGCCGAGTAAGAGCTGGCATATCGCAGAAGCACCTGGAAGGCGCTATATAAATACGTAGGAAAGGGGGAGAAATCGCAGAGCCCAGCAAGAGCACCTTTAGCTTCACGCCAGAGAAAACGGCTGACCAATTGAAAGTGGGGCCACGAACACTCCTCACTCCTACCACCCTTTAAGCCAAACCGCGGAAGAATAAGCTGACAGGGTAAGTTCAAGGGGCAGGCCACACTTCCCCCCCCCCAACCTACATGAACCAAGGCACGTGGTAGAAGAGCTTTGTATTGCAGGCCACCACCTTCCCCAACAAGAGACACGTGTAGACACTTAGGGAGAAAGGCTAGAGAGCATATAAGCCAATTTTGCGAGAAGAGGGATTCAGTTCATTATCAGTTGCAGTTGCATCGGGAAACCGCGAGAGGACGTCGAAACGAACCCAGAGCAGCAGTCCAGAGGAGACGGCACCAAACGCTGGCCTTATCCAAGGCCGCCTACATCGCCGGATCTCATCCACAGTCGACAACATACCAAGCACTACCAGCAGAGTTAAGTATCAAGTCATCGCCCAAAGAATCCCCCCTCCACCACGACGTCGCCCACAGTTAATCCGAGTTAGTTAAATAGAGTACCACCTCGGAAGTGTTTCTGTATGCTTAAACTCGAGACAATATATCCGTCCAGTAAAGTGAAACACTGAAAGACTACCTTATTGATATACCCTCAACCTTCAAAGCACCTTATAGTCTGTGCCTGGAAGATTTAACTCCGACCCTATGAACCACTCTGTATACCACAGGTGGGGAATAGCGTCAACACTGTTACATATGTGGCTGTAACACTATCCAAAAGAAATAGAGAGTTTGTAATTTTTATAACTGGAAAATTCTTTGGATTATGTACACTGAAGTATGTCAGGGAAAATAAACAGGAAGCAATTTACTCCATACATATATAGAAATGTGCATGTGGAACTTTTAAGGCTAACCGTGATTTCAATGAGTTGCTTTATGCACTGGATGCATATCTGTCATGTATTTTAAGCAGAGCTGAGCATATTCCCCCACACATTTGTCAAAAAACTGTAATGAAATAATAGCTACCACAAGTATTAAACCTAAAAGTTTTAAAATAGGACAAAAGACATTACAATCTCATACAACCTTAAATTTTTATTCTCAAGATATGAAACATCTGTACAAAGCAAGCTCGCAATGAATAAGGACATACTGGACAAGGACTGCAGTGAGGTCAAAGAGTAAAATCAACTTTTGTCAGAAGAACAAAATGAAGGTAGAAAATTACTACCCGAAGTTTACTTTCGCCATTTGGTATTTAATCTTTTTCACACCACCGCAATTTTCATGTCCCAAGTCACATGGGCATTTGTCACCAGCACACAAGTTACACACAGAAAAGGTCTTGTTGTAAACTAGTTTTTACTAAAAAAACCAATGAAATATAACATACACAAATATTTAGAATCTCTCTCTCTCTCTACATATATATATATATATATATATATAAATATTGTGTCCGTTTGTTCGGACGCGTATAACATCCGTAAAAATTGACCAATTTTCATTCTGTTTTTTTATAAACCTTCCTTTCGTTCCCACGAGTGTTTGTACACCTTTCTTTTTTATCTGCATTACCTGCAAAGGCACTAAAATCTACAAAAAGCTCATTTTTACCATGCTTTCGCATTAGGAAGCGCCTTTGTTGACAGTTGTCTGTTCGAACATTTCAGCTGTTTGAACCATCCAACTTATTCATACGCGCGGAAGATGGTAAAACTAAAAACATTGTATATGAACAAGTACTTCAATAATAAAGATTTTGAAAATACATATACTTCTTTCAATTAATTTCACAGAAATGAATAGAACCAAAATCTTTTATGCCACAGTAACGCGTGGCCGGGTAAGCTAGTGCACTAAAAAAACTTAATTTTGGTTACACAACATCCCTGCTTACTACATTTATGTACAATGTTACACGAAAAACAGCAGTTACATAAGTTTAAAAACCCAAACAGCATATATATATATATATATATATAAACACACAAAATTTGATGAGCATAAAAATTATGTTGCAAACCAGTTCAGTTATTGTTACATTAGGAATTGTTATATTCATAACTAAATATATCTACAGAATTTTAATATTTTTTCACACCAATNTATATATATATATATATATAAACACACAAAATTTGATGAGCATAAAAATTATGTTGCAAACCAGTTGAGTTATTGTTACATTAGGAATTGTTATATTCATAACTAAATATATCTACAGAATTTTAATATTTTTTCACACCAATAAGAATTTGTACACAATGAAGAATAATTTTCATATATATTACATGTGAGGATCTAATACGCACAGACCAATTCAACATACTACAGCTCAATTTAAGAAGGGGATTCATCATGTAGGCAGAGCAATTTATAATAATACTATGTCAGAGAAAATTGCATTGAAAAGTGATCTCAAGAATATAAGAATACCGTTAAAAGAACTCTCTTAGCCCACCCATTGTACAGTTTAAAATAATTCTTTGAAGTAATATGTGAACAAAGTCCAGAATTCTGAAAGTATACATTAAAAATCTTTTGTAAATAATATTCAGATAATTATATTCTGTAAATACATTTTGTTAAACTTTCAACCTGATGTTTGTCTTACTAGATAATTATCATAAAACTTGATTAATATACATTATAATATTATAACNCAAACTTTCAACCTGATGTTTGTCTTACTAGATAATTATCATAAAACTTGATTAATATACATTATAATATTATAACCTCACATTGGAATACTGTGGTGCAATTTATGTTGACTATGAATAAAGGGATGTACATACTGTATATAAATTCAAAACTGTTGCGACTTTTAGTAATCACTTTATATTGTAAAAATTGTCTTATATTGTACCTACAACAAATGTATATACTTTTCTTAATTATTTCTTTTTGTTAAAATTGACTTTCCCAATACCAATGTGTATGTTGCACTATGTTTGGTGAATTTGGATGCAAATAAACTAAACTTAAACTAAACTAAAATCCACACATACAAAACATTTAACAACAGACCTGTTTTGGACAGAGACAACAGTTTCACCATCCATTTTCGTCATTAGATTTGGGTTCCTTTTTATTACAATGATCTTCCTACTCGGCAGAGGTTTGAATGTTGTTGGACTCTGAATCTGAATTTTTCCTGAAATGACAATTTCATGTTGGCATGTAATTTACAAAGCAGCTTCAAAGCTAGTAAGAAGTGAAAATAACTGTTACATATATAAATAAATGTAATGGACATACAAAACAGAGTACACTTGACTAAGTTCTTGTTGCAAAGTCTTTTCACGATTTCTTAGGATGTTTTAAAACAAACCTTTGAAAAATTACCCTAGGAGTAAATATCAACCTGTTTTTTTAAATAATTTGTATACCACAAATATATAACACTGTGATTAACTTTAAAGAATTGTATTGTTGAATAAATTAAACTTGCTATTTCCTATAACTTGTTATATTTATTTTGTGTTCAATATGAATTAAAAACAGTGAGAGCAGCAATGTATTTGCAACTGCTAGTAAGAAATAGTTCACAGTTAAAATACTGTTTTAATCTAGTTTTTGGTATGCTATTTGTAAATTAAATGTTGCCTAGTGAAATATTTAAGTTTTTAGGTAGCACTGATGGAAACATATTTCATTGTTACAGTTAAAAATATCAGCACAAATTACGGTGCGCAGGCCTTCGGATATTGTGTTTTTTTTTTCAGTCCGAAGAAGAAACTTGAATAGGCGGAACGAAGCTTGTTGCGCTCTCTCTCTGGAAATTTCACACCACTAATAAGCAAGAAAACTAGCATATTTTCAATTTTAGCACGCCTCATACTTATTACAGCAAAAACTATTACTTCTGAATTTGTAATTTAAAACTGAAACAAGCTTTTAACTTTTGAATACTTGTTATAACATATTTAGATGTGGTGGCGGGGCGGTTACAAATCCGAAGTTGACAGAAGTGGCGACTGGCGACATGACATGGCGTGTGTTTTTCCAGAACGAAGTGTTAATTTTTCTACCGGCATTTTTACATAGCAAACAAAATAATTTTCAGGTATTAAACCACTAAGTGAGTAAACTGTGTAACTGGAAGCATATTTCATCTGCTGAATTCTGATTGCAAAGCTGTGTTGTTCTATAGCTTCCTTATAAATATAGTTCACAACAAATTACTATAGTTCAATGCACAGCCTATCCATAATGCCTCATCATGTTATAAGTAACTGACACTAAGTAACAGCCACCTAGTGGTTCCCCACCGCAAGTCAAAAATGGGTGATGGGAACATTAATACAAATTGTAAGTCCAGGGGGGTCAAACTAATAACACAGTTACAAGGAAGCAAACTACTGAAGGCCATTTGTGAAAAGTGGAAACTGTTTCTTCTAGGAAGTTAAAAGCACAAATATTTGTTTGATTATTGGTTAACAACCCCAAAAGGTAAAATGTATTGTATGAGAAATAAAGGAAAAACTTAGGGTAAATAAACTTCCTCACGACAAAATAAATGAACAACCAAAGACCAAAGACCTATCCTAATGAAGCAACCAAAGACCTATCCACATAGATGACACATATGAGCATAACCAATAGCGTAACAAACATGGGAGCACTCCACCAAAATATAGAAGAAATGGAGAGGCATGTTAAATCCTTTTGCACCACCATTTTCACTGATGCCACAGAGAAAATGACCGCTTACCACGTAAATCCAAGTAAAGAGTTGGTTGGTATTGATGTCAATTGAATGTTGGTCAGTATTACATTGAAAAGGGTGCAAGAATTATTGGAGCCAGTTATTTTCTGTAGCATTTTTACAATTTTGTTAGGTGAGAATTAGAGAGAATTTTCACTGCATGAGAATTCTGGGGTAGAATGTCTATTGCGTGAACATCTACCTACGTCCAGAAGTTAACGTAACCATCCATGAAAATTCATGCACTGCATTACTTGGCAGTGCGTAAGAGAAGTGAGTTTTCTCTCGGAAGCATTTTATTACTTGCTGGAATGAGNGCTTACCACGTAAATCCAAGTAAAGAGTTGGTTGGTATTGATGTCAATTGAATGTTGGTCAGTATTACATTGAAAAGGGTGCAAGAATTATTGGAGCCAGTTATTTTCTGTAGCATTTTTACAATTTTGTTAGGTGAGAATTAGAGAGAATTTTCACTGCATGAGAATTCTGGGGTAGAATGTCTATTGCGTGAACATCTACCTACGTCCAGAAGTTAACGTAACCATCCATGAAAATTCATGCACTGCATTACTTGGCAGTGCCTAAGAGAAGTGAGTTTTCTCTCGGAAGCATTTTATTACTTGCTGGAATGAGTAAATTTTCACAGTCCTGTAGTACAAGTACCCTAACTCCACATTAGATTCATGAGAGAACTGGGATGAATGTTATGAGTGCTTTGTCAAGACCAGCAGAAAAGTTTATGTAATCACTTATCTTTGGTCTAATGCTTACACGTCATTCACTCTTCTACTGGCCAGACTCCATTTGAGAGNGCGTGAACATCTACCTACGTCCAGAAGTTAACGTAACCATCCATGAAAATTCATGCACTGCATTACTTGGCAGTGCGTAAGAGAAGTGAGTTTTCTCTCGGAAGCATTTTATTACTTGCTGGAATGAGTAAATTTTCACAGTCCTGTAGTACAAGTACCCTAACTCCACATTAGATTCATGAGAGAACTGGGATGAATGTTATGAGTGCTTTGTCAAGACCAGCAGAAAAATTTATGTAATCACTTATCTTTGGTCTAATGCTTACACGTCATTCACTCTTCTACTGGCCAGACTCCATTTGAGAGNATTTATGTAATCACTTATCTTTGGTCTAATGCTTACACGTCATTCACTCTTCTACTGGCCAGACTCCATTTGAGAGCTCGTATGGAGTAGTCACTTTACAGATTCCTCACCCTTTTGAAAAATATGAACACAACAAAAAAAACATTGGAAAGGCCAACTACAAGAGTTTTAAAAGAAATTTGACAAGTGGTGAAACAGGATCATGCTGCAGATATACGTAGAAGAGCAAACAAGGCAAAAAAGGAACACAATTTGTAAATCGGGGAGCTGGTCTGTACATGCGCATAATGTTAGTAATCACAGAGTTTGTTACGAAAATCAGCTGTCCAGAGCTACCAAAACAATGCTGAATAAACAAAAATGACTCCAACTTGACGAGGAAGCAACCGTACTGGTGGCAAGTAGTTTATTTTGCCATGTACTGCGCACGTACTTCATGGTAATCACACTCCACAAGTAGCTGTAACAAATTTATTGCCGTTTAAGATTGATGCATTGAAAAGGAATTTCTTTATCATTAATTCCCCATAGCATGGAGCAGTTATAACGAGCCCTGATTGTGGCTGGGTATTGTTGTCTGCACTAGCATGATGTGTCACATAGCCTGCATCAGCAGTTTGATGATGTGAATCAAGTACGCCAAGGAGTAAAACTTCTTAATGGCAACATTTTTACCTGGCCCGCCATTACATTACCTTCACATTATGTTGGGTGGTCTTAGAAGCGTTTTCATGAAAATCAAATAACCAGTTTTAATCATCATTTTATGTTCCTTTGGGCCAAAAATGAGTAAACTGCCTCAGCATGTATATGAAATAGAAAAAATGTTACCTACTTGTTGTGAATGTAATATTCATAAGATATTATGTAAAAGTTATAATTAAAAATTAAGAACTTAACAATTGGTTGTTAAAGACATGAGCTGTGAAGTCCAATCTCTCTTAAAGATGATGCAGTTGAAGACTGACTACGTCTAGATGGTCACCCTTGTGGAGAGGCTGTGCGAAGATTGCACTGTGTCCTATGTGTTTTATAGACTATTTCTTCACTGTTTGGATATATTTTTTATTTTCATGAGCCACCTTTGCCATCTAGAGGGCAGGTCTAGTCAGGTCTGTTCTTTTTTTATTCTTTGTATTATCTTTTGAAACTCCCCAAATAATCTTACCAAATGGTAGTGCAATATGTAATCTTTGGTTTTATATTATTGTAGTTATGTTCGGTTAATGGATGTTAAACATCAAATTGAAATTTAGTGGTAAAGAGTTTATTCGTTTCTACTTTGCAACATTTTTTTTACAAACCCATGTCACTTGCTGAGATTCAGTTGGACTGACTTTAAATATAAGAGGCATCCTGTACAAATTCACTGCCAGAAAATAAAATTGGAACATCTTGAAGGGCAATGTCAATTTTGATTGGATGCCAGCATATGCTATCTGGGGGAGAACAGATGTATTCTTCTGTTTCAATGTCATCTGCAAGCAGGTTGCGTAGTGGCATAACTACCAGAGCCACCATCTGTGTAAACATTTAAAATGAGAATTCCCACTGCTAGAAGGTTCAGTGTCGTGCAGAAGTGTAGGGCAAAAAGACTAGGCATCGTGAAGATGCACATGTGCTTCCTACAGCCAGCTGAGAGTTTGAGAGGGGTCAAATTGTGTGTGGCCTTTTGAGTGGCAGGATGGTCTTTTCTGAGAATCACTACAAAAGATGGACATACCATGTCAGTTGTGCAACGATTCTGGCATAAACATACCCACACCCATAGACGAGGTTCTGCACATCCATGCAGCATAGATGCCTGCCAAGATCAACACATTGGAGAGCAGCTGTGGCAGACTGTACAACACCTCAGCACATATCAGAGCAAATGTGGCTCCAGAAGTGTCAACATGAACCATCGAAAACTGGTTACTGGCATGAGACTACAGGCTTATGCACCTCTAGCTAGTCTTCCATTCACGCCACATCATCGACATGCACGACTGAACTGGAACCATTAGAGTATCACCTGGAGGATGGAATGGCGCAGCATGGTGTTCAGCAATGAAAGCAGATTCTGCTTGCACACAAGTGATGATCGTTTGTGCGTATCACGCAAACTTGGTGAGCACTGTCTCGTAAAGTGGCCAGGCAATCAGCTACAACTCATGTCCACCTTTGGTGTTTGTGGAGGGAATGTTGACCAGCGCATTTATATGTGCAAATGTTGTTTGACATGTTCTTGTCGTTCTTATAACAGGAAAGTGCTGNGAATGTTGACCAGCGCATTTATATGTGCAAATGTTGTTTGACATGTTCTTGTCGTTCTTATAACAGGAAAGTGCTGCGGTGTTCCAACACACCCACACACTAACCACGCAATTGCAACTTGTTCTGCAAGAAATGCAAAAACTTCTCAGATTTGTCTCCAATCGAGAACATATGAGACATGATGGGACAAGTCACCCATGCTACTCGTCCAATAACAACTATTTCGGAGTTGTGTGAACAAGTTGAGCAAGCATGGAACAATGTAACACAAGACAGTATTCACCACCTGTACAATTGACTGCATGCCAGAATCAGTGTTTGCATTGCTGCCCATGGAGGCTACATCACGTATTATCTGGGTGTTCTTGCTTGGGTCCCAAACTGGTACCTTGGAACTGGTTGTGTTATTGATCTGAAAATTTCATTTACTCTAAATGTACTGTTACTATAATAAATCTTGAGTGTATTGAAAACCCTCCGAAAGGGTGTTCTGATAATTTTTCCAGCAGTGTATCTGAGAGAGAACATATTGAACTGCAATGGTAGTTTAATTAATTGAAGTGAACTGTTTTATTCAACTGCATATATTTGCAGGGTGTTTGTAGTTATTAAAAATTCATATCACCATTACTGTTACCTTTAAAATTGATGCATTGAGAGGAAATTCTTTAACATAAATTCCCCATAGTTTTAAATCTGCAAATGTTACTTATGTTATTAATGACATTGGTAGTAATTTGATCAAAAACTTAGTGTTTGATCTGAAGGAAATTTATAAGCAGTATTATCGTTAGTTTTTGCAAAGCTTACAGTAAAAATGTGTGATTGCACTGTATTACAATCTGTGGTTTAAGAAATAACAATGTAATCACAGGTGTTACCCCTGTCGTTTACATAATCTGCCATGTTCCTTTACATTATGTCAATATATTGTAATCAAAAATGAAGAAAAATATGCAAATTTATGCTGCCATTTTAATAAGATTTCTGTCAGTACAACTGCAGATTTCCAGGAGTGTGGATTGCAGCACATGCTTTCTTGTATCTTTGTGAATTGGACTGTATGAACATTTATTCCTAATTGGGGTGCCTAATTTTGTGTGTGTGAGAGGTTGAGAATCATCAAATTTTAGTGTATTCTTTGAACATATCCAAATTTTGCTTTGCAACTGATGTTTGGCGATGTCTTTTCGAGTACAGTGTTAGCTGTAACTGACTTGGCAGTGGACAGCAATTATTTTCCATCGCAATAAGTTTGGATACATACTGGTAGAAAAGAATAGAAACAGGTGCAGTATAATGTTACAAAACCTTTTTGGCAAGGCATAGGGTTAGAAATCGATTCAGTACATTTTACATTCCTTTACTAATTGAAAAAAGCTTTTTTTTACTTACCNAAGGCATAGGGCTAGAAATCGATTCAGTACATTTTACATTCCTTTACTAATTGAAAAAAGCTTTTTTTTACTTACCAAGTGTCAATGCAATAACAGTTTGTAATAAAATATGTCATATTCATTAAATATTTGTACCAATTTTTGTCAAAGGTNAAGGCATAGGGTTAGAAATCGATTCAGTACATTTTACATTCCTTTACTAATTGAAAAAAGCTTTTTTTTACTTACCCAGTGTCAATGCAATAACAGTTTGTAATAAAATATGTCATATTCATTAAATATTTGTACCAATTTTTGTCAAAGGTNAAGTGTCAATGCAATAACAGTTTGTAATAAAATATGTCATATTCATTAAATATTTGTACCAATTTTTGTCAAAGGTGAGTACTTCAGTGCTTTTCTTGATTATGGTGATGGTAGCAGTTTTTAATTAGTTCATTCAATGTCTGTAACCAATGAACTTTGTAATGACCACCATGTATCTCCATATAAGTGAATTCATGCAGAACTGAACCACTCTGCTTACTAGAGTGCAAGAGCAATAGCAAGTGCGGACGGCAAACCAATTGACATGATTCATACATATCTGGTAAACCTGTATGAAGCAGGTAAAATGGTGCTTGCTAACATGCTTCGGGAAGCAAAGTTGTGCAGATTTTGTGTTAATTCACTTTTCAGGATCTATGTGTGGATGCATTTACCATTTTTCAACATTTCAAACATTTCCTGCTATATTTTTTAATTCTTTAAAACATTTTTACAATTAAATTCCACAATTTTTTTTATCTTCATAGCCTTTGCCACTATCATGATTCGTAGTATGCCCACAGAAAATAATACATACATGTTATGATTCAGCATGATTATTACGGCAGATACAAAGGTATTGTTAAAAGATGCCTGAGGGGCGAATCTGAATTTGTGAGGGATGGAGGTCTTAATAAAAACAAAAGCACTAAATTTGATTTTTAATTTATTCACACAGCTATTATTTACATCATTAATCTATCTATATCCGCTATAACTCTGTTTATTTCTCAATGAGCACACTGTTTAATCCTGTTTCAACTCTAATTAAAGTCTTTTCTATGTCTGTGTTTGGTTATAGTCAATTAACTCACCCTCATCATTAGCACATGTTCAGTCTGTCTGTTACCATCATTGAAATGTCTTTCACTCACGCATCCTGTCCAATAGTCCAGCCTGCCAGTCACATTCTTCACTGTACTGATGCTTGCAATAGCAGAATTTCCTCCCGTTGGTCACTTCTGGCACTACTCATTGCTCTTCTGGATCATCGTCTATCGCTTAAGTCCGCACAATCGCCCAAACTCCCAATGCTCATAACTCTCTGCTCGGATTACCCACTGTGCTTATATTGTTTCAGTTGCCTGATCTGGAAGGTTTGCCACACACCAAGCCACGCTGAGAGAAACTGAGAGAATATTCCTCAGATAAATGCAGAAATTCAATCTGTCAAAGGTTTGGAGCACGCGAGCCGCAAAAGGCTTATTGCGGCACCACGCCTGTGTAAGCTGGTATTTGCATTCACCGCCCGTTCCTGGTTACATGCGTGACCTTCACACATTTCCACTTTCACATGCGAGGCGAAGCAGGGAGCACGTAACACTACCCCCTCCTAAAGTCTGTCAGTCCCGAACGAACTCTGCAACTTCCGGACCTTCGTAGAGCGCCAGTCTGTCGATGTGGACAACCTTCGGCTTTGCCGGAAAGCCTTGACAACAAATCCGAAAGACTATATCATTGATTTTCTTCAGAATCCTGTAGGGGCCTTCCTAACATTTTTGTAGCTTCGGGCAGTACCCTTCCTACCTCTGTGGGTTGTACAGCCACACCAGTTGTCCTCCTCAAAATATCTCGTCCGGCATTATCCTTATCATACCATTTTTTTATCCTGTCACTATTTATTCTGAAGTGCTGTTGAGCAAAATCTTCAATGCCACCTAGTCTGTTACATAATTTGCTGGTATAGTCAGGCGTTGCAGCTTCCTCTTCTGTCGGTTGGCCAAACAGCACGTCACTAGGGAGGTCTAGCTCTCTTCCAAACAGCATCCTTGACAGTGTTACCCTTGTGGACTTGTAAACTTCCGAGCGGTAAGCAAGGAGAAACAACAGCACATTTGAATCCCAGTCCCTTTGTTTGTCTGCCACAAAGATCGACAGATACTGCTCAAGAGTGCGTTTAAGCCTCTCAACCATTCCATCCGACTGATTTTTCACCCTCTCCCTCACAAAAATCTTTGTTACCTCCTGGAACACAGCAGCTTCAAAGTTTCTTCCCTGATCAGAATGGAGTTCTAGTGGCACTCCAAACCTGGAGAAGATATGCTCTACGAGTGCATCAGCCACAGTATGTGCTTCCTGGTTCGGAAAGGGAATGACCTCAGGCCACTTGGTAGAGTATAGAGTAACCTTTGGCCACTAGCCACCAGTAGATACATATTATGTCTTTCTGTGACAGGCAAGGGACTGAAAATATTTACTGTCATCCTCTCGAATGGGGTTCCAAGATTGTATTTCTGGAGGTGACCTTGTCCCCTGGTCCATGGGCCCTTCCTTGTAGTGCAAATGTCGCACATTAGCACAACTTCTCAAAAATCCTCCTGAAAATAAAGCCAGTACAATATCAGTCTTAACACTATCAAGGGTCTTATTAAAACTAAAGTGCCCACCGACAGGCGCACTATGCAGTTCCTTTAAGACTTCGGGAACCCTGCATTCTGGAACGACCAACTGTAAATGTGTGTGATTTCCTCATTATTTTCCCAGTTCCTGTAATGTACACCATTCAACAGTATGCTTTAACTGCTGTGCTCAGGTTGGATATATCTTCCCCATTTTGGCAGAGAGCAAACATCTTTCCACTTCATTAGTGGCTGCAAAGTGAGATCATTCAGTTCATCTTTCCTAATACCCTCATCACCCCAGGTGGGTGACCCATCAAAAGATACAGATCCTTGTCTTCTGTACCTTCAGCGGTTAGCCACTTTTTTTTTTTGGCGTTAACAATGAAGGCAAAATGGCTCACATGGCCTCCTAGAATGCCCAATTGCACTGCTGTGAAGATGTCCAGATATGTGCTGTATTTCAAAGTCCTATTCTTGAAGATGTATCCACCAGGTTATTTGACGTTCTGAGTTCTTAAAATTTAGTAGCCAGCTAAACGAAGCATGATTGGTTCTTAGAATAAAATGTCTGCCATAAAGGTAGGGGTGGAAGTGTGAAATTGGTTTCACCATTCCCAGAAGCTCCCTACATGTAAAACAGTAATTTCTCTCAGACATATGCAATACCTTACTGAAGTATTCTAGTAGTTTTTCTTTCCCATCCTGAACATGAGGTAACACAGCTCCAATGCCTCCATCACTAGCATCAGTGTCCAAAATGAACATGCCCTCACTCTTCGGGAAACCCAGGACTTGAGGACATATAAGAATTTCCTTTAGATTACTTAAAAGCATTTTTGCACTCATTGGTCCAATAAAATTTTCTTTTTGCGTCAGTCAATTCATGTAGTGGCATGGCGATCATGGTGAACCCAGGTACAAATTGACAGTAATAAAAACATAATCCCAGAAAACTTTGCATTTCAGTTATGTCCAAAGAAATTTATTTTCTTTTGGAACAGGTGGCACTTCTTAGGAACTAGTTTCAAATTGGCTGCAGCCACTTTCTGGAAGACAGAATCTAAGCGTGATAGGTGCTCTTCAAATTTTGTTCCTATCATCTAGGTAAACTTGACATATATCTTACGGCAGAACTTTTTTTATCAGGCATTCAAAGGTGGAAGGGGCATTACACAGCCGAAAAAGCATAACTTTGAACTGTCAGGTCCTTTTCCCTTGGACACAAAATGCAGTCTTTTCCTTGATTCTCTGGGGCCACCTCTCACTGCCAGTACCCACTTCATGTCCAAAGTAGAAAACCATTGTGAACCTGCTAAGCTGTTCAACATGTCATCTATCCTTGGAAGCAGATTAAGAGTCTTTCTTTGTCACATTATTAAGCTGGCGATAAAATAGATAAAATACACAAAACCCAGAGAGCCNGCAGATTAAGAGTCTTTCTTTGTCACATTATTAAGCTGGCGATAAAATAGATAAAATACACAAAACCCAGAGAGCCATCTTTCTTCTTAACAAGTACAATGGGTGATGACCATAGACTAGATGCTGGTTCTATCACATCTAACTCCCTCATTTTCTTCAGAATTCCCTAAACTTCCTCACAATGCTAGTGACAGAAATCTTGGTAACTGTTTCATAGGCNATTTTCTTCAGAATTCCCTAAACTTCCTCACAATGCTAGTGACAGAAATCTTGGTAACTGTTTCATAGGCCTGGCGTCACCTATATCAATTTGGTGGCTGGTTACACTAGTCCTTCCAAGGTCATTTGGTCCACACAAGTAGGCATCCCTATTTCTCTGCAGTAATTCAGAGAAAGCCTTCTGTCACCAGTTAAGATTTTCTCTTGTTCTTAGTAGCAGTTTCTCCAGTACTTCTCGTAGAAGACATTTTATATGTTTTACTCTAGAATCTTCTGGAGCATTTGGAAGCACCTGTGTGAAGTTCTTGCAAACACCTATCATGGCCCCCTCCTCAAGACGAATGGCACCATTGGACAAATTTATCATTCTAAGTGGAAAACTCTCGGAACCAGAAGAAACCAAAGTCCTTGCTATGACGACTTTACCTGGCAGGACGCCAGGGCCCTGCTCGCTCAATTAGATTGAAACGTCTGACAAATTTTCCCTAACATCTGCCTGTAATGACAAGTTTCACTAGAAGCAGGCAGCATAGTGAGTTGACCACAGACTACTGGGCAGTTAATTGGGGAAGACAAATCATGCAGTGTTGACACCACCAACTCTATACTGCCTGCCCACAGCACACCAAGTCTAGTATCGATACAGCATCCCAGTCTACATAGTACATTAGGCCCCAAAAGACTTTCATCCTCTATCTCTGCAATGTAAACATCATGCTATATGCTAAGGTCACCAAGCTTCAAGATCATTTTCCTCTTACCTCTAACTGGTGTGGTCTCACCTGTTACTGTAGTCAAATAGCATTGTTTCATACTGTGACAATCGATTTGGGTGGGAGGCGAGAAAGTCTGATCTTAGTATTGTTATGATCGCCCCAGTGTCGACAACATCTGGCAAGGAACATCATTCAGGCTCCCCTCCACCAATATCATCCCAATCCTGTTTTGCTGACCATTGGGGGCTTCCCTTCAGCAGTTACCGACCTTCGCCCCACCAAGATCGGCGCCTACAAATTTTCTGAATGTGCTGTATTCTCACCTGCCTATCACTGCCTCTTTTCCTGCTGCTGCTGCTGTTGTGGGCAGTAAGCTCTCAGGTGCCCAGTAGGTTCTCAGGTGCCCCGGCTGT
>NQII01000156.1:662245-705995 GCA_002778355.1 Clitarchus hookeri | reverse complement strand
AAGCACCGCACAACGAGAAGACGCGGGTCGAACAACGGAGCAGTTGACGGGGGACGACGACGACGACGACGACGAAGCTCTGTAGCACAGACCCTGAAAGCGATGTCCCTCATAACATCTGAATCTCCTTCAGTGTCTTCTTGACGCTGTCACTGTTGTCTTCGTTCAGCATCATTGCCCGTACCGGACATCGGGGTGCGGAAATCTGTATTGCTATCTCCAGTGCTCGGGCCAAGGTGTCCTGTATAGTGTGGGGTGCAGTCGGATGTAAAACTTGTCGTACCTCTGTGTCGGCGATGGCATTGATGAAAAAGTTGACTGCGATGATATCGCGCACCTCCACTAAGCACCCTTTCAGAGATAGGCGGCTCTCGTGGTCACTATGTGCGGCTTCGCAGTTGTGTATGTCGCAGGTGTCAGTAACCGAAACGTAATTCCATGGCCGACACCAGTGTGGGGCCTCTCAGTAACACAGCGAGTTAATAAGCCAGCTGTTTGGCTGACCAGCCATTCAGGGTGGCGACTATTTCAAATTGGTGTTGGTACTCCTGCCAAGAAGCAAGGACATCATAAAGGGTGGGCTTAATTGAGATCACCTTCCCCATTCCAGGCTGCGCAACACCAATGCTGCAGAGCTGCTGACTATCCTCCGAAGTTGCTGTGTTGGTTATGGCTTGCACTGTTTCCCCACCTTTGTCGGCTGCTGTGGTGATACTGGAACTCCATTGCTGAAGAGATACGTGCAATTCCTTCTCTAATACACTGATATGTTTCAATTCATTCTCAATGCTGTCTATCCTTTCACAGGCACTGTCTACTACTTCTGTTACACTGTCCAATTTTTCATTTACACTGTCAATTCTCATATTCACCAACTCACTAATGCCTTCTTTTACCATGTCTACATTTTCATTTACAGTGTCTATTTTCCTCTGTACATTTTAATTTACAGTGGCAATTTTCCTACCTACTAATTTACTCACATTAGTTATATGGCTATTTACACTCTCTTTCACACTAGCAATTTTGTTATCAAGGCTATTAACACTTGCACTCATTTGGCTCCCAAATCCCTCAATTAATGCTTGCAATCCTTCTAGTTCTGCAGACATTTTTCTAGTTAACATTCACTGCAACGTTTGTAAAAAATAAATTGTTGTTTTTGCCTACAGCAATCACAACTAATTAATTTGTTTAAATATCACTAATTGCTTGCCTAAAGCCTAACTTTATCAACAATTAAATGCCTCCGTCCCATTTCTGACATCAGTGTTACAAGACGCCTGAGGGGCATATCTGAGTTTGTGATGGATGGAGGTCTTCATAAAAACATAAGAACTAAATTTGATTTTTAATTTATTCACACAGCTATTATTTAGAGCATTAATCTATTTATTTCCACTATTACTCTTTATGTCTCAATGAGTGCAGTATTTAATGTCTTTCTCAACTCTAAATAATGTCCTCCTCTATATCTGTGTTTGGTTATAGTCTAACTCACGTTCATCATTAACACATGTTCAGTCTGTCTGCTGCTATCATTTGAAATGTCTTTCACTCTCGCATCCAGTCCAATAGTCCAGTCTGCCAGTCGCACTCTTCACTGCACCAATGCTCGCAGTCACAGATTTTCTTCCTGCTGGTCACTTCCGGCGCCACTTGTTGCTTTTCTTGATGGTCATCTATCGCTTAAGGTCGCACAATCGCCTAAACTCCCAATGCCCACAACTCTTGGCTCGCAGGCCCGCCGCGTTTATATTGTTTCAGTCGCTCGATCTAGAAGGTTTGCTGCACCCCGAATCACGCTGAGAGANACAGACCCTGAAAGCGATGTCCCTCATAACATCTGAATCTCCTTCAGTGTCTTCTTGACGCTGTCACTGTTGTCTTTGTTCAGCATCATTGCCCGTACCGGACATCGGGGTGCGGAAATCTGTATTGCTATCTCCAGTGCTCGGGCCAAGGTGTCCTGTATAGTGTGGGGTGCAGTCGGATGTAAAACTTGTTGTACCTCTGTGTCGGCGATGGCATTGATGAAAAAGTTGACTGCGACGATATCGCGCACCTCCACTAAGCACCCTTTCAGAGATAGACGGCTCTCGTGGTCACTATGTANTATCGCGCACCTCCACTAAGCACCCTTTCAGAGATAGACGGCTCTCGTGGTCACTATGTGCGGCTTCGCAGTTGTGTATGTCGCAGGTGTCAGTAACCGAAACGTAATTCCATGGCCGACACCAGTGTGGGGCCTCTCAGTAACACAGCGAGTTAATAAGCCAGCTGTTTGGCTGACCAGCCATTCAGGGTGGCGACTATTTCAAATTGGTGTTGGTACTCCTGCCAAGAAGCAAGGACATCATAAAGGGTGGGCTTAATTGAGATCACCTTCCCCATTCCAGGCTGCGCAACACCAATGCTGCAGAGCTGCTGACTATCCTCCGAAGTTGCTGTGTTGGTTATGGCTTGCACTGTTTCCCCACCTTTGTCGGCTGCTGTGGTGATACTGGAACTCCATTGCTGAAGAGATAAGTGCAATTCCTTCTCTAATACACTGATCTGTTTCAATTCATTCTCAATGCTGTCTATCCTTTCACAGGCACTGTCTACTACTTCTGTTACACTGTCCAGTTTTTCATTTACACTGTCAATTCTCATATTCACCAACTCACTAATGCCTTCTTTTACCATGTCTACATTTTCATTTACAGTGTCTATTTTAATTTACAGTGGCAATTTTCCTACCTACTAATTTACTCACATTAGTTATATGGCTATTTACACTCTCTTTCACACTAGCAATTTTGTTATCAAGGCTATTAACACTTGCACTCATTTGGCTCCCAAATCCCTCAATTAATGCTTGCAATCCTTCTAGTTCTGCAGACATTTTTCTAGTTAACATTCACTGCAACGTTTGTAAAAAATAAATTGTTGTTTTTGCCTACAGCAATCACAACTAATTAATTTGTTTAAATATCACTAATTGCTTGCCTAGAGCCTAACTTTATCAACAATTAAATGCCTCCGTCCCATTTCTGACACCAGTGTTACAAGACGCCTGAGGGGCATATCTGAGTTTGTGATGGATGGAGGTCTTCATAAAAACATAAGAACTAANTCAGTGTTACAAGACGCCTGAGGGGCATATCTGAGTTTGTGATGGATGGAGGTCTTCATAAAAACATAAGAACTAAATTTGATTTTTAATTTATTCACACAGCTATTATTTAGAGCATTAATCTATTTATTTCCACTATTACTCTTTATGTCTCAATGAGTGCAGTATTTAATGTCTTTCTCAACTCTAAATAATGTCCTCCTCTATGTCTGTGTTTGGTTATAGTCTAACTCACGTTCATCATTAACACATGTTCAGTCTGTCTGCTGCTATCATTTNTCTATGTCTGTGTTTGGTTATAGTCTAACTCACGTTCATCATTAACACATGTTCAGTCTGTCTGCTGCTATCATTTCAAATGTCTTTCACTCTCGCATCCAGTCCAATAGTCCAGTCTGCCAGTCGCACTCTTCACTGCACCAATGCTCGCAGTCACAGATTTTCTTCCTGCTGGTCACTTCCGGCGCCACTTGTTGCTTTTCTTGATGGTCATCTATCGCTTAAGGCCGCACAATCGCCTAAACTCCCAATGCCCACAACTCTTGGCTTGCAGGCCCGCCGCGTTTATATTGTTTCAGTCGCTCGATCTAGAAGGTTTGCTGCACCCCGAATCACGCTGAGAGAAACTAGATCATTAACCAGAATATTCTTTAGATAAGTGTAGAAATTCAATCTGCCGATGGTCAGGAGTACGTGGGCCTCAAAAGAATTCTCACCATGCCACGCACAGCTGCAAGTCTGTGAGCTACTTTTTGCCTTCGCCGCCCGCTCTTGGGTTACATGCGTGACCTTCGCACATTTCCACATCTCGCAAGTGATGCGAAGCAGCAAGCACATAACAGAATCATTTTCTGGAATTTATTTTTTATTTTTTGGAAAGTTTTTTATTTTTATAATTACGAAACTTTCTAGAGTCGTTCAGAAGCATGTCCCCAGTACCCATTATTATTTTTTATTTTAAATTATAGACACAGTGACCATAGGCATGCACAGGGTTAGGTAATGGAGGTGCCAACAACAAAATGATGCTCCACTTTCACGAGATTAAAAATATGCAGGTAAAATAAGAATATAACTTTTCTAAACATATTCATCACAAATGGTCTACAATACATTAAACTTATTTATAATTTAGTGGTGGTTTCAAATATGCAGACTGTCTAGTGAAAATACAAAATTGGCATTTCTATTAATAATCTTAATGATGGGATGCAATGGGAGGTGCAGCTGTACCCCCGTGCACACACCTGTGATACTGACAAAGAACCAAGTAAGCCAACACTTTAATATAACTTGCTGAGTAAATCACAATTTGGTTTCAGAGTATATACCAAACATTGTAGGATTCTGAGGATAGGGCTTTGCTGAGTCCATATTTTGTGACCTCTGATAGTGTACACTATATCTGATGAACTGCTGTGACATCTGTGATGTCTCACTATAATTTTTTAAGGTAGACATGGAAAATTGTGTACGTACAGTTTGTGTAGACGTGGAGCAGTCTGGCCAACTAGTAGTTATGAATGGCACCCCAAGGCTCTGTATCTGAATTTTTTCTTTTCATGACCCACCTTAGATAATGAACCTACAAAATATTTCCTGACAGCAGATGACAGGTGTACATTTTTAAATGCCAGTAAAGTGTCGAATACATTAACTAAAAGAAACTTTGTGTAAGTTTCTCAGCAGTTCAGGCCAAACTGCTTTTTGTTTACAGATGGTAAAACCCAACACCTAATACTATTAATTAGAGAATTTCAAACTTCCTAGAACAACAGTACTAATGTCAAATTCCTAGCTATTTATAATATTAACAGTTAACTTGGAAGACAAATTGGTTTTAAATCTTCTAGAGTAATCTTTTTGCAATGAAAATGAGCCTGCTAATTTTGCTTAGTTAAAAAGCATTATGGTTTATGGACTTGTAAGGTTATGGCGTGCATATAAAAATTTGTGTACTTCAGAGCAAAGATGCACAAGCCAGGGTTGTTAAAATTTAACCCAACCCAAAAAAAAAAAAAGTGTTTTTTTTTTTTAAATAAAACCCACTTGGGGAAAAAAATAAATTCCACAATACTAAGTAGAAGGGTAAGTTTAATTATAGTGTCGAATGTTGCATACGCCTACTTCACTCAAGTGTTGAAGATAACCCACATCAGTGTAATAATCAGAGCAATAACATAGATTTTTTTTGTTAACACAATCATTTCTATTATTTGCATTGTTTACCTATTCATAACTATTAATTTTGCTATAAAAAGGCAAAACAATATTTTTCATTGGCCCTATTTTATTCAAGGAATGAAAAAGGTTCTTCGTAGAATTTATGACAAATTGTACTTTATTATGGATTTAAAATAAAAATTACATACATTCATTTTCTACACCATAACAAGAAAAGTAATATTCATAATAGATTCATTAAATTTCGTAAACATTAAGTTGATCATAAAGCAAATTTCAAAAAATAACTCTGCATTACTAAAGATTATATTTCTGAAAATTGTAGAAATGTAGAATATTATACTATCAGTATAAAATAAAAAACACAGTGGTGAATGTCACAAAATAAATATATGTAATAAGTTATGAAGATTCATATAACTCACATAGTGGAGTATTATGTATACTAAACAAGAACCACACTAATGTTCAATTCCACATAAAGATTACTGCTTACTCATTAGATAATAAGGATGTCGCACAGCTAAAAAACATACTAAAAATTTGTAATTTAAAATTTTACAAATATTTATTATTTGCAGACTGCTGAAACCCTTCCATGTCATCTCTTAATTAAGAGACACCTAAGGTCTATAGCGCAAACTATATTACAACTATTTTTTTGTTCAAAGATATTAATTTTTAATAAAACCTAATTAAAAAAAAAAAACAATTTAACCCATTTGAGTTGGATTTAAAAAAAAAACAGGTTTTACCCAACCCGGCAGCTGTAACGTCGCGATCACGCAAATGCGTGGAAAAAGTATCGCCCTTCTTTGTGTGTGTGCGCCTGTCGATAAGTACTACACTGTGACTACTTAAATTCCTGTCCTTTTAGATATTTTTGGTAGCCTAGTAGCCTACTAGCAACCTTAACTAGGATCTGAGGTTAGATTATTTTGATTTTAAATTTGGCACAAAGAAAACAAAATATACTTAAGACTATTATTAAACAAATGAATATGATGTATTTTATATTTACTTTACTACAGAATATTACTATATGGTTGTAATGAAGCAGTAATAATAATTATCGGGATAATAGGTTCATTTTCTTTCGTTTTGCAAGGCTTTGTAATATTTAATCAGGATTCGAAGTTATTGCCGTGGTATAATGTTTATCGGTCGTACGTTTGCTTTTTCGGAAATCTTAATTTTTGTTTGCGTCAGCATTAGTAGATAGAAGCTTTCCAACTGCAGTCGACCGTTTTTGTTCTAGAAGTTTGATTATAATTTTACTACGACGCAGTTCGACATGGCGTGGGGAGAGGTATTCCAGCCCACACAATGCCCTTATTTGGTCACGTTTTTGGCACCCAGGGGCAAGGAGTGGGGGTAGACCCAGGGCGACTTATACCCTGTGTGCCTACCGCCCGCTAGTAAAGCAAAGAGAAATGGAGTAGACAACCAGCACTCAAAGAGGACGCATCGAGCGTGGCAAATAACCCCCACACCGTCAAACTTCATCCTGCTCAATTATTTCTCCGTTGGTGTGGGAGGTCGCTAGAGTGCCAGGAGGGAACTGACGTCCCCCCTGCCTTCGTAAATTCCCCATGCAATGCAAGCTTTGAATGACGTGAATAAGAAATAAACTACTGCGGCGCTTCTTTGTTTGTTTGTTTGTATGGTGAAACTAACTATTAGTGACTCTGCATACTATGTGAACTGTTCCATTTGAATGATAAATAAAAGAAAAGAGTAACAAAGCCGAGACTTGAATTAATTTTATTTTTATACTGCGCCTTTTATGTGTCATGTCTCTACTGATTGAGCAAAGCCGAGCTGTAATTTCCAGTCGCCATTCTGACGGCTGCCACGTTACAAACGACCCAGACGCGGGGCAACGTTTCAAATATGGCTGCCCAGCTGCAAGGCGATCAAACACACCAGATGACTCTGTGTTTACAAACATTGCAGCAGCACATCAACACGTTACCGGTGGTTCCGAACAAGTATACGAGCGACGCAGCAGTTCCAGTTAATAACGAAGTTCCAGGTACCAGACAACTGATTCACCAGCAGTGTAAAACGGTAAGAATTCATCAATCCATGCCAGGGAACTCATCAGTGAAGCCACCAGTCTAAGTAAATTCCTCGCAAGTTATTTTGTTTATTTCGGTTTATAGGTTAAGTCGATAATATTTACTAATATCGTTAATGTAACTGTGCAATAATGGCACAATATTCAAATAATAAGGTAAATGAAAGTGCTACAAATGAAACTCTGTGTAAATGGTCAAAAATTTACAATATTCTGTTGTCATTACAGAAAGGACAACAGAAGCTTAAACATGAATTAGGACACGAAATTAGGTGACAAGCAGAAAAGAGTAATAAATAAATTGCAGGATTAGTAACAAGGATAGAAAGCTGGGGGGTTGAATTGAAAAAGAAAAGCTTAGAAAATGTATCAACATTATCTGGCCCAAGTGAGAGTAGTAAAAATATAGATATTGTTTTACAGAACCAAATTGAAATTGGTAGTAGGAATGAAGTAAATAATGAATTTATTACTGATTGTGACAATGTAAGTAAAGAGTTTAATACTGAGGGTAGAAATGCAGAAGTTATTGGTTGTGACATTGTAAGTGAAGAGGGGCATACTGGTAGAAAAGTTTTAGGTCACTCAGTTCCTTTAAGTGAAACTCAATTGCTGAGGCAGAATGATAATTGTGAGAACAGTGTACCTAACTGTTGTGAATTAAGAGGATAAAGGTAGTACAGGCAGGGAGACTTCAGGTTTGGGGGGTAAAACAAAATATTTCTAATGATTTAAGGGGGTTTGCAAGGCAAAAGAAAAGATTGAAACACAGGGTCAGAAAAGAGTGGTAGATTTAAGACAGTAGGGAAAAGGAAAAGAGTAAAGTACAGTATGAGGCCGTAAGGAAAAAGGGAAGGAAATGGAAACGCAAAGTGAGAAAAAAAGTAAAAGAAAAAAATTCAGTAAGGGCAGACAAACTGCAATTTAGATTAAGAAAATAGACACTTAATTTTTTAATATTTCTAGTGTACAGTTTTGTAATACTTTGATTATATCGTAGTAATGTAAGAGAAATAATGTAATGTTTTTATTTTGAGGAAAAATTTTACAATATAAAGGACCATACAAAATTGAGAAAGTAGGTCACAATTAGTAGAGAATACATGGGGTAAATTATAATATTTCCCTTCTCAAGCCTTGGGAGAGGCAACGGTGAACAATCTATGAGATTATTACAGTTAGTAAAAGATTGCAGACTTGCTAGCCAGTAAATGGTTATTTTGTAAGAAATTATTATTGTAAGACAGTGTGTTTCTGTTTGTGTGTGGTAAAAGATAAATGTACAGTATATTAATAAATTGTCAGTATGAATGTTTAATACTAGTGTTAAAGAATAAATAGGGATGAAGTAATAACAGCAGTACAGTGTAAGGAAGATTTTAAGGAAAGAGAACAGTAAGTAAATGAGTTNGCGCGCAGCACTACGTTGTCACGTAAAATCTTCGCCCGTAAAACCGACTTTACAGGCAACCATTTTTTTTTTAAAGATGTGTAATCAAGAACAGTAAAAATAATGTGATGTTATCAAGAACATTTAACTGTAATAGAATCATCGTGTATAAGTTAATTTGTAGAATATTGTATTTATTTATATTTTTTGCGAAAATCACGAAAGTGACAATTTCAGGAAATGGATATGCCATCAGTATAATGTATCTCCAGTTGTATTTATAAACTGTATTAGCAGTAGTAAGATTTACTAATGAATTTTCCAATTGCTAAATATTGGTATAGTACAATTGAAAGGAAAGTTTTTGTTTTGTGAAAATTGCTTCTGATTAACTGAGGTATACCTTTATAATGGTAAATGAAAATGAAAGTCAATGCAAGAGAAAAGAAGTAACAGGTTATTTTTAACAAGTGTAAACAGTTCTGTTGAGCAAATAAGCTAGGAGAAGAGTTGTTTTACATAAAATGTAATGTTTTATTTTAAATTTTTTGTAACTATTGGGATTTATTTAAGCAGAGTACCGAACAGAAAGCACTATATAGGAGCAATGCATATTAATAAGTTTTGTTTCGTCCATTTGTTAGAATGTTCAACAAAAAAAAAGTTTGTTGGAAGTTAACTTGAAATTACATGGATGTTGATAAAAGAGTTTTAATGTAAGCTGTAATAATGAATAATACAAAATGTAAGCATCTTAATGAATATAATTTTACTGTTATTTTGCACATTCAGCATTGACAAATTTAACGAATAAAGAAGATAAATTGAGAATGGACATGTGGTCTAAAAATACAAAGGTTGAGGTGTTGTATTGTGTTGGGCCTTAAGAATATACATATGTAATGGTAAGATGTTGCTCCAGTTTTTATGATGTCCTTGGATCAATAGCACAAAGGGTAAGTTTTTGATTGGGACAGGTCTGAGGCCCATTTTTGTTACCACTGGCCTAATGAATAAGGCAGTGGCTTTTATAGTTTTGGGCGGACCTGGGTCCCCTTTGTTGTTGTGTGCTGATCCCAGCGAGGAACCAGAGTAATGAGCAGTCCACTAGAATCATCATTGGCATATGTTGTGAATACACTCTCAACCACAAATTAGAAAAACATGTGACTAATTGCAATAAGGGATATGTATTATTTTCTTGCAGCATCCCAGTAGATATCTTGTCGCTCTTCTTTAACATGAAGTGCATATTTTTTTGTTATGTGAATGAGTTTCGTTATTAAATTGTAAACTTAATTTGTTGTTAAAGAGCAGAGGCGCAGTGGTTTGCAGAGTAGCTGCATACAAGATAGGTTTCAATATGGGAAATATTTCTTCAAAATCTCTCCCAAACCGAGGGGGGTAATGTAATGATGCAATAATAATAATTATTGGGATACTTGGCTCATTTTCTTTCGTTTTGCAAGGTTTTCTAATATTTAATCAGGATTCGAAGTTATTGCTGTGGTAGAATGTTTATCGGTCGTACATTTGCTTTTTCGGAAATCTTAATTTTTGTTTGCGTCAGCATTAGTAGATAGAAGCTTTCAAACTGTAGTAGACAGTTTTTGTTCTGGAAGTTTGATTATAATTTTACTACGACGCAGTTCGACATGGCGTGGGGAGAGGTATTCCAGCCCACACAATGCCCTTATTTGGTCACGTTTTTGGCACCCAGGGGCAAGGAGTGGGGGTAGACCCAGGGCGACTTATACCCTGTGTGCCTACCGCCCGCTAGTAAAGCAAAGAGAAATGGAGTAGACAACCAGCACTAAAAGAGGATGCATTGAGTGTAACAAATAACCCCCACACCGTCAAACTTTATCCTGCTCAATTATTTCTCCGTTGGTGTGGGAGGTTACTAGGGTGGCAGGAGGGAGCGGATGTCCCTCCTGCCTTTGTAAATTCCTCTTGTGATGCAAGCTTTGAATGACGTGAATAAGAAATTAACTACTGCGGCGCTTCTTTGTTTGTTTGTCTGGTGAAACTAACTATCAGTGACTCTGCATAATTGAAGATTGTATGTGAACCGTTTCATTTGAATGATGATTAAAATTAAAAGTAAAAAGTAATAAATCAGAGACTTGAATTTGTTTTATTTTTATACGGCACCTTTTACGTTTCATGTCTATCGATTGAGCAACACGGAGCTGTAATTTCCAGTCGCCACTTCTGACAACTGTGACATTACAAGGTAACCAACATACCAACATCATGAAATTACTAATTACTTTCAATGTGCCTTTAACCAAACACAAAATACAACAACAACAACAAATGGTATAATCAAATTTAGGTATTGATGAAATATACAAGTTGTAAAGGATAGATGCCATCACTACTACTACAATTGAAATTTTATAACCTTTCTCCACGTTGTGTAGGAAACTGACAACATCCAGAATATACATACATAATAGCATATAGCAAATATCTTAATGTTATGAACAAAGAATATTTCAGAAAAATCTTCAACTAATACTAAACTATGAAATAAGCAAAGTAAAATAACTATAAACAATTTTCAATAAAATTTAATAAGCAGTTATCTTTATACTTGGCCAAGGACTTTGCGAATCCTACTAAAAATATAAATGCGAAAGTTTGTGTGGGTGTGTGTGTTATACCACTCAGCTCCATAATGGCTGAACAAATTTTGATGAAATTAGGTATGTAGGTAATCTAGATCCTGCAATAGGACATAGGATACTTTTTTATCCCGGAAAATTGTACGGTTCCCGTGGAATAACAACACGCAATTCTGCAATGGCTGGGAACGTGACCAAAATTTTTTTTCCTCTGGTGTTAGAGTTTATCAGGCCACCCAAGGACCTTTGAAATGGCTTAACAACTGCTATCAATCGATAACAACCGAGACCAGAGTATTTCACGTGCCCTCCTTAGCCAGGAAGCGCTCAGATGTTATGCCACTAAACGGTCACCCATCCAAATGTGTGCCGCTGGGAATGTTGCTTAACTTTGGTGATAGATTAAGATCCTTCAGCCAAGCGCAAAAAGTAGTACCTACGTACACTTATTTCTAAAGCTACAACTTGATGTAACTCAACTTTTGATTTTCATAAATCGACGCTGGAAAGCGGAAATGTGGTAACTACGTGATAGTTGCACAGATACACTCCAAAAACAATATCCTACTTCATGGCTATTGAGCAAAAATTTTTTCCTTCCTTTTGAGTTGGCGTAATCAGTTAAAACCGTAGGCGAACATAATATAATTTTATAATTTTTTTCCCCACATAAATAAATTATCTTTTCCCAATTTATTTATTAGTGTTCACTAGTGAATTAATAAAATAGTGATTAAGTCTACTTTAAACTATTTCATACTAGGACTATTTGTTCTGTAATCATTACAATAATTAAAAAAAAAAAGAGATTCCAACAGTTTATCCACAAATAAATTTCCTACATGATTAGTATTTATTTGCTCAAGGTAAATGTGGTTTAGGCCAACAACATTTTATGAAATTTTCTATTAAGCAGTTAGTGGGACTTGAAATATTTTCCTTATTTGAAGTATGACCTTCATTGTGAAAGTTGGCACAGATACCCGGAAATTGCATTCACTGCACCACGTTAAATTGTGCAATGTCTAAGACATATATGATCAGTTTTCCAGGAGATCACTATGTTGGGCCACTATGGTGATTTCTCATCTTGATGAAGGATCTTCTTTACATGTTGCTGTAGACTTCCACAAAATTTACACATTTAATGTTCATTATAAATGCATAACTATTTGGACTTTTCAATTGTTCCAAATAATTAATTTCCTTCTGGCAGAAATTTTTTTCTACTGTTTTAGAGGCTTGCTGGAACCAACTTACCATTCAACAAAGTGTTTTATTATTTCCACAAGCCGATTGTGAAGTTATTGACAATTATAAGACTTTAGTATCAAGTTTTACAAAATGTATAATTTTAATATATGATCTTAAAAAAAACATTTAAATTAAATTTCGTGAAATAAATTTTTTAAACAAATATTGCTTACTAATTACTCAATATAATATGGCAGGAATACGCCGCTTGACTATTGATAAAATGTATACAGAATGCACAAGTACTCACCGGGTGGTACTCGTGGACAAACACAGTAAGTGCCGGCACACTGCAGTCTGGTGAGCAGTGATTGGTGAGCAGTGATTGGTGAACAGTGAACCTAGCAATTCCAAGTCAGTAATATCACCACCCCCAGGGAGTTTCATCCTTGCAATAGCTTACGTTGTGGCTCTTGTGCTATACAAAAGTCTTCCACCTCCTTCAACAGCACTCTCACCAATCAGACTTTTCCTAACCAGGGCAGCTATAACTGTGCAACAGAAAATCTTATCTACCAGCTACAGTACGTCCACTGCAATGCAGAGTACATTGGCTTTACCACCAACACACTCAGACAGAGAATGAATGGCCGTAGCTGAGGTAAATGTAAATTTGCAGAAGCCAGTTGCGGCACATGCAGCATCTCACAACCAGAACTCTTGACTCCTGTTACACAACCAGAGTGATAAGGGCCCTACCTCCTAATATCAGTGCAGAACTAATATACTGGGAACTGGCATACCAGTACATCACCAAATCCTGACAGATACCCGGTTTAACCCATCTGCCACATTTCAAATTTCCCACCTCATCCTAATTCGCCTCCTGGCCGCTAGGTCCACTGTTTGCCAACCATCACTCGCCGCTAGATGAAAATGGCCTAGCCAGCAAAACGTCGCGCATCCATGTGGAAAAATGTGTTCATCAAACATTTGTATCCACATGTACCACCCTGTGAGTACTTGTGCATTCTTTTACTTTTTATAATGTAATTACTTTATATATATATATGGAAACTGACATAGGTATTCTGTATTTTCTGATAATCTCATCAATGGCTATGGAGCCATTGCAAAATTTGAAAAGTAATGNGGGGGGGGGGGGGATATCCAAGTTCATAAGGGATGGAGGCCTTAAAATAACAAAATTTAATTTCTTCAAGTTTATTTAATGCTCTAAAAATACACAGCTATTATTTACAACATTTAACTACCTATCTCTACCAATAACACTTGTTATTCTCAGCGAGTGCAATATTTAATGCCAATCTCAATTCTAATTAATGTTCTTATCATTGTCTTTATAATGGTTAGTCAATTCACTCATTATTTACACAAATTCAATCCAGCTATTGCCATCATTCCAAATATCTGTCACTCACGTATCCTGTCAGTCTCTCTCGCCACTATACAGATGCTTGCAGTCCGTAGACTTCACTTTTGCTGATCACTGTCTCCGTTGCCGCTCATAGCATTGCTGGTTTCGCATACCTAGCACTAAAGGCAGTACAAGACTCCAGACTGTCGATTCTGAGGCCTGCCATGCTTATATATACCAGTTAGCCCAATCCAGAAAGTTCTTTGCTCTCAGAGTTGTGCTGAGAGAGGCAAGGGTGATTACCAGAAGATTCTTGCAACAATAATCCAAGCAATTAAATCTTCTCAAGGACAGGAGAGGTACAGTCCTGATATGCTTACTGCGCCATGCATTGCAGTGATGCAACAGCACCTTTGTCACTGCACACTGTTCTTGGGTTATCAGTAATGCACATGACACATGGTGCTTCGCGCACTCAAGAGGGACAAGGCATGGGAAGCAACACAGACTGGCCACATGTAACAGAAATATGAATTCCCCATTTAAATCATTTAAGTTCTTTTAAACAATATGTTACAACTTTTCTATGACGGCATTGTCGGCACAGGCTTCCACCTTGGCATGATTCAACTGAACAATTTTGGTGGTCAACTTACATGCAACATGTTGCTAGATAGCCAATCCAGTTGTAACGGATGGTACAAATGTTCTCATTAGTAAAATAATGTTTTATTCACTTCTGAGATGTGTGGCAATAAATATACCTAAACATTTCCAATACAAGAGTTCATTAAAAAATATCTAATTTTACAGAATAAATTGTAACATGTAGTAGTGTAAAGGATGTTACAATTTTTGGGAACAAGTTTGCGAGTTACTCTTGTTTCATTCAGAGTTCTGGTTCTATAATTAATACAAAATCAGATTAATTTTTCTTTTATTTTATGGAGACTTGCACAACAATCCGACATAGCCATTTTATAGAAAAAGTAACTAGCCGAAGATTTAAAGATTTTTATAACAGTGTAAAGGATGCTGCACCAGTTTTGTAACGGATGTTACAAGTAATTAAACCTTACAGTTTAGGGGGCAGTTTGATATCAAATTATTAACAAACCTTAATTTATGTTATCATATAGCATAGTTTTTCACTAGTTGTAAAGCTATACAGCATCAAACTAATGCCTAAATAACAATATACAGATCAAAATTAGGTAAAAAGTATTTCACAAGTACTTATAATTTGGTACTAATAAATGCTAAACATAATTACATAAGTAAATACACTTGTTCCTTTTAAAAAATTAACTACTGTTACTTTTCATTTCATATACATCAACTTCATAAGAAAATTTGTACAGCACTATCCTATAGCAGTAGGAAGTAAAATGTCCTGAATTTGTTAAAATCTTGCATACTTTTCTTCATTTTCATCTATTTTACAAAGCCTGCCACTAATCCCATACAATTTCAGAAATACCACTATTAACTTCTAAGTCTTCGCGCCCAGTCTGGCAGACACCAGTATACTTGTACATCACATTATTCTTATTTTAACCCTAAAGCCAAAAATACAAATGTTCCTGGCTTAATATTCAGAGGTGTTAGTTCAAATTCAGAAAAAGGTTTTTCAACGGACGGCCCAGCAAGTTCAGAAGACTGTAATGATTGTTCAGATACAATAATATCACAAGCAGCATCTGTTTCTTCAGAGTGTGTACACATCACTATATTTAACTTTCCTCCTAGTTACTGATTTTTTGGAATGTTGCAAAGTAGAAAATAAATACATTAATTTTATGCAGGTGCGATGTTGCAGTAAAACCTGCCAAAACATGATTTTCATCAAATTGATGAAAATTGTGAAAGTTCCTTATTCTAAGGATATCACTGGCATGTGCCCACCATTGTTGCAAAAGTACAAAAAGAAGATTTATCTTATGCAACAATTTGTCAGCACACAAATAAAAATCTTCTGCTGAATTAATTTCTGCAGCTCTTGCTTTCACAGCCATCCACACTGTCCACGTGACCGACCTGGCCATCTATGGCATTGACTGAACTCTTTCCATGCCCAGGGGCAAAGGTGTTCCATTCTACTGATAAAAAAGAGAGGTCATCAGCCAGGTGACACATGTTGAATGCAGTATATTTGCTCTTAAATTGAGCAGTGCTAATGTCTGAAAACACAAAGAGGTGGTCCGGTCCAACTTTGCATATTTTTCTTGAAAGTCAGACACTATTGTTTTCAAGAAAACCCAGGCAAACCGGAATGATTTAGGTCATCACTTGTGACAACTTAGATTGAACTCCATTCTCATACCAAATACAGCATGAAAACAGCATCACTTGTGAATGGTGCCAATGTGCACCTTGTATTTCATCTTGGGAGACTACGTTGTTTTCGGCGTAGTCCACCTGAACAACTGCCTCACCCTTGCGTAGACTGCTCTTCCTTTCATCAAAATACTGTGACTGCTGTGATTTCACAAAAGCATGATATTCGAATGATGGAAGGGGCAAATTGAATCTTTGCACCACATCTGCAGATGTCTGCTGAGTAACTTGCAATACACCATGTTTTTTTTACCCCATTTCTTCTATTTTACTACTTTTGTGAAATCACAATATGATTTCAGCAGAAAAGAAACATCATAGTGACATACTTCACATTTTTTTGACATGCAGTACTCACTATCAACATTACAACACAGTGCTGTTATAAAGGATTTACGAGTTCCGGGAGTTCTTGTAAAATTACAAAACTGTGTGATAGCTTCTGAAGAAATTAAAAGTCTGCATGTTGAACAAACAAATGCAAATGTGAACGTGCACACACACATGCACGCATATTGTGTGGGGTATTACTGTAAAGCAGGAAATGCAGTGGCCACAGTTCCAAAAATTTGGATCTTGACAGACAGATATTGAACTTACCTCTAATAAGACATGAGCTTCATCTAATTTCACTACAAGGTATCATTTTTGTTTGTAAATTCTTTTGCCAGCTTCAATATCCTTCACCGAGACAAAGTCACGCTTTCCTGGGGCTTGCCAACTAATCTCCTCACCGTCGTAAAATTTAACAACTTTATTCACAGTGTCTGAGGACATTTTAAGTTTCAGGGAATGTTGTTTTCTTTAAAATAAGTCATTAGTGAAAGTTTCTTTGACAAGCTGAAGTACTACAGCTTCTTTCTTATGGGGACTGTGTGGAAGACAAAAAAGGAACTTCAGAAACTGCCTTCTGTAAAGTATTTAAACATGTATATGAGCCAAGTGCTTTATCAGATGTTGCCTAATTTGTGGCATTTTCTGCTGCTTTCTTTCTTCTCCATACCCACACTCTGTTTCTAACCTTCTCTTCACTGCAGTAGCAATCTTTTATCACCTTGACAACTAACTTTTTCTTTTCGCAGTTATTCTTGTTTCTTTCTCGAACCTTTCTCAAATACCCTTCTTACAGATCCACAATTTCTCTCTTTCTGGCCCTACATTTTGGCATCCTATTGTTCTATTTCGTTGGAGATATCTATAACATAAAATTCACACCGAGTTTAAATCTTGGCTACATATTAAAATTTTCAAACAAACAAAAGGAGTTATAACCTATATTATAGGGTTAGCAGTTTCCACGACAGGAAGAAAAAAATGTAAAAAGGTATGCATAATAATTTTAAGCATGCTCTGTAATAGAAGTTTCTTACAAGGTAGTTATCATGCATTTAAACAGTTTTGGTCATGATACAAAGGTTCTGCAAACTATGGTGGGTTAATAAAGTTTAGGTTAGGTTGTATAGCTTTGTCTTATGCTGGAGTCACAATACCCCATCAACACCGACGCGATGAAACCTAAGAAGTAGCCAATGAAAAGCAAGGTCACCGCTAGTCCGAAAAAATCACAGCCCCGACAACCCGGCAAAAGTAGGTTCTATTTCTGTTTTACCTCATGTCTGGCTCATCGGGGCAGGCAAAAATGTAAAAACCAAATTAATAAAAAAATTTTTGTGCGTATTTCCCTACTGTAGTAAATAATAAAATAATTTGCCCCTAATTAACGTTAAGGTTTGTATTTAAATACTTTTTCTCTTGTATAAATAAAAATATTGTCAAAAACAAAATAATTATGCATTTTATTGAGAGTTTTAAAAAGTAAATATTGGATATTATAAGGAAAACTTGACGTTTTAGGATTTTCCAACAGCCAACTAACACACTCGTTGGGCAAATTTCATCAGGGTACTGTGAACACTGAATAAAATATAATATTGTAATATAATAATATTACAGGATATGTATAGCTTGGTTTGTAATTACTACGGTACACAAATTTAATTTTAATTATTTTTTTAACATGAATTTTATTTGAATTGTATACATTTTCTTAAACATTCCCAATTAGTTTAGCTTTGCTTTTATATTTAAATATCTGTAAATATGTATAAGGTGAGGCCATCCTTCCATTTATAGGAATAATTAGATAAATTCTCTTAGGAGGTATGTTTATTTATTTGGTTGCCTAGGGCAACATTTAAGCTCGAGATTTAAGTTTTAGAACACTCTTGGTCCTTACTTCCTTACTTCAAAGAAGCCAGACATGTTAAACGCCTTTGTTTGGCAAAAATTACTTCAGTATGAAGGACAAGGGAATGTTTGTAAAGATGTTGGGGGGCATGGATCTTTAAAGAGATCCTATGAAGTGCATGAAATTTTAATTTGAGTGCTTTGAAGTCGCCGACGCCACCGGAGGAATTAGGCTTTACTGACGCCAGAAATGACACCATCAACAACGCCCACCTTCCCAGTCTACTATCCTGCAGCAAACTGTAAGATGACCACTTCCAGTTGCTTCAACTTGTCATTTCAAATATGTCTCGGCCAAATTAAATTTTTTAATTTATCCAAAAATTACACTTTTCATTCTAACTTCCCAGTGGCCATTAAGAGTCCAAGTGCTTGCCACTGAAGCCGCAGTGGAATTTAAATATATATATTTTTAACTTTGTTCCATTCTTCTAAGGAGCATTCAAGAGTAAATAATGTGATGAAAATTAATGAACTATTTACAAGTTTGAAGGAATTTTCTGTTACAGTTCTAGCTTTTCCCCTTTTCCCTTTAATCAAATTTTTTAAGGGAGGATGTACATATTTCAAAATGTTTCATTTCTTTAGATTGAATTAAATGAGCAGCATCACAATTTAAACGTTATTCACAATTATTTAATGTGTTCACTGCATCGTAAATTTAATTTAATTAAAATTGTTGCTTTCTTATTTTAAAGAGTTTTTTGTATTTGTCCTATGAGTGTTTGAAGGTCGTGTGTATTGATAGCATTTTAAAGGATTTATGATGTTTGTACTGTCCTATACGTCACGTTACACAACAGCTTCATTTCGTTCAACCGGTGTAGCTCCACCGGCAAGGAAATATGCACCAAAATCGTTTCAGTCTACAGGATATTACGTCAGACTTGTTGACAGTGAGCATGTAGCTACACTGGTGTAATTTGGTGCAGCAAAATTTACACCTGCTCAGGAGGAGGTGTAGCTGGTGTAGTGTAATAAATTGCATGCAGAATTTGTATGTGTCTGCTGAATAGTTTGTCCAGAGTAAGATGATGGTTGTTTCAATTCTTCACGATAACAGTGGAAGAGCACTGGTAAATGGTAATGACGAATATACATTCATTTCAATTAACTGTAGGTGCCAAAAGTGGACGTTGAGATATTTCCACGTGGTAGTATGAAACATAACCTCAACACTCCACAGTTGCTGCACATTCACGGAAGATGCGCGCAGCTAATTGTTAGCACATAGAAATACTTTTAATATAGATGGCTTGCTTGTTTGCTGAGAAACACATATCTCCAATTGAACTACAAACTTTGACCATTCCAGGTATTTCTGTAGGTGCATGTGTACTTGCGAAAAAGCAAGGAACTGATATAATTCGGTCAATGTCAATTTCGAAATTGGAATGAAAAACTATGATGCAATCATAACATATGTTAAATAAAAATGAGTACACATTCACACACTCTGAAAATGTTTAATTGACAAAACTCATACCAACGAAAGTATAATTTTCAAACACGGCGCTAAATCTCTATAGGAATGTAAACAACGTCGCGTCGTTTCTTTCAACTGTGCTGGTGTACTTACATCGGAACAGAGATCTGGTGTAGCTGCACTACACTACACCGGCTACCCCGTTTATGGTTGAATGAAACTAAGCTAATGTCTGCTCTTGTCGCCCACGTAAAATTTTAATTTTCATTAACTTTTTTTACACTTCCAGTAATTTTGTTTAACAAAGAACAGTTTGTTGAAGCTTGCCTGCTCAACGCGGTGCATGGAAAATAGAAAACCAAACATGGAAAGTATTAATGGCATTAGTAACATACACGTATGTGCAGCAGTGAGCTATGGCTAATGAAAATAGAGAGACTTACTTCCTATGCAGCTCTATGCATATGGTGAGCAAAGAGGAAGAAAATAATGTAAATGTATCTGTTCTTGAGGAAATTTGAGCGAAAAGGAAAGCAAAGTGTGTATCACAGATGATTTACAGCTATTTCCATCGTGCAACTCAAAATAACCAAACTTTTCATAAAATGGAGGGGCTGGTGACGTCGTACCACATAAGGTCATCTGAAGTCATGAAATGACTGCTAGCAATAGCAATGCTAACTCTAAGAATGCTGACACATTAGCACAAATTCTCGCAGTTACAGAAAATGAAAGTTTCGTAAACTACACAATTGCAGGAGTTGAGATCTGAATTGCGTGAATCACTTAAAACACAGAATGCACTGAATTACGAAATTAATAACAGTACAGTAAAGCATCCCTCAACCGGAATCATCGGGGGAAGGGCTATTCTGGTTGAGGGAAAATTCCGGTTATGGGAAATGAGGGTGGGATGATGTGAAAAATAACCCATTTTTAGTCTGAACTCGTGTATATGTGGCACGTAATTTTAACTTAAGAAATCGATGAGAGTAAATTATTAGTTTTATCCTTAAAGTTGCAAAACCATTAAAAAAACACTACGTACTGTTTATGAAATGTGAGTCATAAAACTCCCGGCGCTGCGTTAATGACCCTTCATTCTCAACCTTCTAGTGGGGATTCTTATCTCTTTGCGCTTGTGTCTGCGTAAAAGATCTGGATATCATGTTACTGTTTATGTTGACTTGCATCTGATAAAACTTCCCGAAGTATAGTCAATTCCGTTGACAGTCTTTTCCTTACTGTGTGGCACGTCGGCACAACATACATTTGCAAGGGCAGAACTGACGTATTATAGACCAAGTTCACAAAGTGCCGTATTTCGGCGTGCGTAGGCAGCACATTTTCACAAAAAAAAAAAATGACAAAAAGTGGGGTACAGGTTATTTACGATATATTGGCATAAATTTTTTTTTCCCCCTAAACCATGTTCAGAAATTTGTCAACGAACAATATGCTCTAATGTTTTAACTCAGTTTCTAAGGAAGTCAAAAAAATAATTAATGAATAGCTCATCATGTGTGTTTAAACGTGTATGGGTCGCAGCATACTTTAGCCTGCCTGTCCTCGACTGTTCTGCTTTGTAACACCTCTNACTTTAGCATGCCTGTCCTCGACTGTTCTGCTTTGTATCACCTCCAGCCGCCATTCAACTTGCGTGCTTATTTTCTCTTTTTTCTTTCACACTCTCGCTTGGAATCCTTCCTTTCCACCACCACCCCCATCCCTCGGCCACAACAACAGCCATCCAGCACCAAGGAAGATTGCTCGGACCCTTTCTTTTCTTTCTCCCTCCTTCCACCTCTCTTTTGTCTCTCTCTCTCTCTCTCTCTCTCTCTGGTTGAATGAGTCAGCCAGCAGTAGCTGTGTGTGCATGTGTGTGTGTGATCCCGCACGCACACATGCACCATACCATTGCCTGCTCTGCAACAGCAGGCCAAGCTGGCAGGCTTCACACGGCGCACATGTTCCGCAATTTAAACGCAGTGTTGAGGCATTTTGACACAAATACAAAAATTTTATTTATGCGGAATACTGCGCTGTTGCTACTTTTCAGCATGTGGAGGCCAGGCGGCGTGGCAATGATAACATTCAATTGCAAATTTATTAGTTTGACGTTGCCATAGTTTGCTGTTGTCGCACTAGCACGACGAGGCCCGGCAATATTTACGGGAATACAAAAATTCAGTGCGGCCTATACTTGAAATATTAATTATCCCTAATTTTTCATAAAAAATTTCTGGTGCTGTCTATACACGCCAAAATACGGTACATGTACACTAACACGTTAGAACACTAAATTCTGAAAGTAGCACCACTAAAACTAACGGCATGTGTCGCACATTGCCATTAGTCACTGTCACTTGTGTCATTATGCAGCATAGCCGTAGCTGTGCCACTTGGGCCGGCTGTCTCTTCATCGTTCTAGTCTGGTGTGAGCAACGAAAGACTTTGTGCGAGCGCGGGAAAGTTATGGCACAACTTTGCGACATTTGAATTATTTTTGGAAAATTAATTCCGGATAAGGGGAGTTCCATTCGGGGGAATTCCGGTTAAGGGGTGCTCTACTGTATTTGCAATTTGGTCAGTAAAATGGAAAATAAATTTGCCAAACAAAATAAGCAAATTGTTTCACTTAAAAATGCACAGCTTCATCTGGAAAAACAGTTAGCAGAACAAAATAAGTCACTTGAAAACAAATTTGCGAGCAGAATTACTGAGTTTGCTGCCGAAACTACTACTATTTGGATTCATTTAAGAGACGATGTGAACGCAACACATGAAAATTTCACACTGCAATTGTCTCGCGTAGAAACAAAAATATTAGAAATAGAAGGTAGGGTCTCACAACTGACAATATCAGATGCAAATAATTTACCGGATGCTTTAAACACTCAGTTAAATTCTTTACAAAATCTCCTCAAAAATCGACTCAGTCAAACTGAAAGGGCATACCATTGTACACGCGAGAATTTATAAAAAAGATCTCAGACATGAAAGTGCAACTATATAAAACTGACAGGAAATTGGAAGGTGTTGATAGAGTTGCATGCAGAGGGGAAGGATGAAACAGAAAACACGGCGTGTGCAGCTGGTAATCTAAGTAAAGATCGCAGCTCGCCTATTCATACAAGCGACAACACCTCACTTCAGGCCCAATTTCCACTGTCGACGATAATAAACCCTACAGCAGCGTTGATTCATCATCCTGCTAAACAGTGGTCAGAGGAGATTCCGATATTCACTGGCCATAGAAAGGAAAATCCAGTCACTTATTTAAAACGCCTTGAGTGTGCAAATATGTTTGGTCTAACTGATGCTGATAAACATAGATGTTTAGGTTTTAGCCTGAAATTCATAGCCTTGTATTGGTGGGAAGTTATTTATAACGCCACACACAGTTTTAATGATTTTCGTTCTAAATTCGTAAAACAATTTTGTAATTCCAAAATACAAGGAAATGTGCGTGCTAATTTAACACTAGAAAAATTTGGTCCTCAATGTGGGAAGTCTCTTGAGGAGCATTTTAGCTCTGTATATGAGCACACACGACATCTCTCTGCCAGGATGGAAGACGAATTTGTGGAGGTAATTTTGACACAGCTACCTCTACGCTACCAGGAGAAGTGGTTAGGAAGATCCTACACTGATTTAACAGATTTTAGATTTCAACTATTGAGACTAAATCAGTTGGACAGACTATCTCGACAACACCAAGCCAGAGACAGGGAAACGTCGCCTAGTACACGCAATCCACCGCTATATGCAGGTGCTCAGAGTGAGCCTAAACAACAAAATAAAGACTCACAAATCCTCGGGTTCATACATTAGAGGTTATGCATCATGATGATTCTAACCATAATCACAATGGTAAAATTAGTGATAATTCAAAAGATATGTAATTGGAAGACAAGACACAATCCTAGATACAAGTACAAAGGTATAAAAAAAACTCTGTACTATGAAAGTTGGCCAGATTCTGACAAGCCTGCGAAAGTAATGCCACTGTTTACATCTGACTACATCTGAATATGTTTCCTTCCGCCATCAGCTGATCGGCCACATGGCAACAATGTTTATTTTCATGCTGTCATTATCAGCCAATCCCCTTGTCAATGTACTGTTCGTGAGATGTTTTAGGCAAACTTGCTACTCAGAAATACGTAGCTGCGATTGTAGTAATAGTAATGTGTACATAAATATTAATCAGTTAAATTGTTATGTTAAAGGGCAAAAATATAAATAAATAATTTATAATTTAGTAACAACAAAAAAATGTAATGCTAAACAAATTTTAAAATATTTTAGACTGATGTCTGTCTTAAAAAATTAGTAGGTTATAAAAGTAAAAATATAAAACCTTGCAAAAAAAATTTATATTTGCTAACTCTTTTATTTGTCCGAGACAGTGAAATTGGGATAACATTTGCGAAACGGTAGTTGTAGGAAACAAGGAAATGGATTTTCGGAGAACAATATGGCGTATAATTTAAGTAGATTAACGATTACCTGGAGAATATAAATTACTAGTACTCAAAATCACTATACATAAAATATAAGTTACTTCAAAAATTATGCAGAGCTCGCGAAAAATAAAATTATTGGTATCTGTTCGTAAATTTATATATGTCGCACGCGGAACGCTTTTTTATTGTGGCTGGTAATGCTTCAGAAAAAATCTTATATATAGCGCGCACATCCTGTCCAGAGCGAAGTCTGAGCCTCTTATTTTGCTCAATAGGTAGCGTATTTTTAAAGTTGACTGTTCTTCTATTACTGGTTCGGAATGACACGAATTTGAAATATATTTTGTCAAATTATTAGAAAAAATAATTCAACAGTATTATGGAATATTTCTGTATGCTTTTGGAATTAATATAAAGTGCGTAATGAAAGCGGGGTTGGAGAGGACGATTAAGACGTGAAAAAAGGTTTTGAAATTGTGTTTCAATTGGATACGGATCGTTTTAATGTGCCTTTAATTTTGAACACCTATACATTTCTACTTTAACACGAAGTTTAGTTTCTAACACTAAAAACCGCTGTTTTATGACCACGTAAAATAAAATGTATTAATTAACTAGGAAATCTTTCTTATCGCGTATTTTCGGCTGGTCTAATGTGCGTCGGCAGTGCACTCATAATAGCCAAAGTAATATTAACTTTTGTTCGTTCGTGCATCAGCTGATACAGGATTTTGTAAATGGCACGTTGTTTGTTTCGAATANATTAACTTTTGTTCGTTCGTGCATCAGCTGATACAGGATTTTGTAAATGGCACGTTGTTTGTTTCGAATACATCAACTTGCCACTCATTGACTGTCAAAATCTGGCCAACTTATATGAAATAAGGTATAGTAGGCAAAAAGACAGTAGAGAGGGGTAGTATTCCATGAAAAAACAGTTTGGAATTAAGTACAACTAGTTCTACACAAAATGGTACAATACAGGCAAATAATTTTGTACCTATATCTCAACAACCTCCATTGTTATTCACACCTACCATACCACCGCCATTTATACCACAAGCAAGGAATTCACAGCCTGCTGTACCCTACACAATGCATCCAATGCAGGTATACTTTAAGGAAAATACACCTCTAAATTCTATGGCCCCTACATTCTCGCAAGCAACACAAAATCAACAAAGTTCACAAAGAACTACCAGAGAAGATGGGTGTGCCCCTGAAAGACTAAACTAAATCAGGGCCAGCTAAACTAAAACATCTTCCGAAAATCGAAGAACAGAACATAAAAGAGGAGAAGAAACTACTTCAAGAAAAATTAATCAGATTGGTGATTAGTTTCGATCCGATTAGTTTGTCGCTGAAACATACATGCAAGAAGTACCAAAAGGTGTCAAAATTGAATAAATTAAAAAGTGGTGACTTGGTACTTTGACGAACTAACCCAGTCAGTTCTTTATGGGAGCACATAACCAAGAAATTGATAGGACTGTATGATGGACCTTTCAAGGTTAAGGCTGTTATCAACAACTGTTCTGTATTAGAAATACTGGAAGGGGAAGAAGCAGGTTCATACATCATCACGCAACTCTGAACTTATTAAGTACCCTGCGTAAAACAATAATGAGCCTACAAGGAACAGAAAGCAAGTGAGAACCCTGTGCAAACTATCTCTAGTGAGAAATATTCAATTTGCAAGGAAAGGCAGTTATGAGGTCGGATCAGTTTTGTTGTTTTAACCTAAATACATGATGATGCAAGGAGAGGAACCACTGTGGATTGTGTACTTATGATTATTTGTTTTATTTCAAAGGTTATTGTGTCTGTTGTTTTGTCTTATTGATAGTGATAGTGTTGTTGTGTCTTCTTGTCTCATTTACGTTGAATCTCACTGGATGTTGGCTACACATGTTTGTTTAGTACGCAAGGTGGGGAAAACTAAGTCGGTTAAGGTTAACTGTGGTGGTCTAGTGGATGTTGTAACTATTTATCCTTAGCTTGGCCTGCACTCAAAGCATTCTACTTACACTGTGACCGGAATGTGATGTGATAAAGTGTGCACTTACATTTAAGGTAATCCATTGAACTACTTCCAGCTGAAAGAAATTAATGAAATAGAATTTAAATTTTATTTAATTCTTCTTGAGTAGTCCTCCAAGTGCCTACCTGTTCTTGTTTACACTATTTGATTTGTACATGTATTGTTAGAGTTGAAATCGATCTGGGATTTATTTGTGTTTGTGTGTTGTGAGAGAAGAGATGAGAAGATGCATACACGTACACTTTGAGATACAAACTTGGAATACACTCACCTTTTGGGGATACACTTTGATAAATCAATAATAATGTGTTGTGTGTGCTGATGGTGTGTGATTGATGCGAGGGGTTTCTGCGTATACCACACAAAATAGACTGTCATGTACCAAGTGCAAAGTGACACAAGATTCCCCTTTACACATCAATAATATGTCTCCTCTCTCCAAACAACCTCCACAAATAAATTAATTCACTGGCACTTGTGGAGAACTTTACCTGGTTAAATAAGAAATGAAATTTGTCTGAGCAGTACCTAGGGTGTAGTAGGGTACTAGTGTCTACCATTTGCAAGGAAAACACTAAAAATATCTCATTCATTAGTTTTAATATTATGAAAGTATATGCAAATTAAACTGTTCAACAATTAACACAAACTTGCAACCATTAAATTCACTTAATCTGCCAAGTACATAAAACACACTTGAATTCCCATTTAACATACACAAGCACTGTTCATTCCACAAAATCAACATAAATTATATTAATTTTCCTCGGTTTTAAAGCGCCATCCAGTGAGAATGAGATTCCTTTGCATCTCAGAGTACTCTATGGGCAGAAAAGTCCTCATTTATCTGATGTTAAATTTAAATAAACAATTGTGTTAAGTGACTGTCCAAACAAAATAATTAATATNAAAGTCCTCATTTATCTGATGTTAAATTTAAATAAACAATTGTGTTAAGTGACTGTCCAAACAAAATAATTAATATGTCAGTGTGAGATGGAATGCTTAAAAGTCTCTACAAATGTTCCTGGTAAGGTACTTGTACTTTTGCTGGGTATACCTTCCCTTGGCCATCATAAAAAAAAAAAAGATGCAAGTGGACTAGGCTTATATCTCCTCATATTTTAGTAATCCAATACATATTGGGCCTCTNAAAGTCCTCATTTATCTGATGTTAAATTTAAATAAACAATTGTGTTAAGTGACTGTCCAAACAAAATAATTAATATCTCAGTGTGAGATGGAATGCTTAAAAGTCTCTACAAATGTTCCTGGTAAGGTACTTGTACTTTTGCTGGGTATACCTTCCCTTGGCCATCATAAAAAAAAAAAAGATGCAAGTGGACTAGGCTTATATCTCCTCATATTTTAGTAATCCNAAAAAAAAAAAAGATGCAAGTGGACTAGGCTTATATCTCCTCATATTTTAGTAATCCAATACATATTGGGCCTCTTCTTCACTTGCCCTCTGCTCTATTATGCTTTACAACATGGTCTGGATGAAGCCTAGTCCAAAAAGAAGGAAACTAGGCAGGCTAGTAACCCACTTCCCAGATTTTAACGCAATATTCATGTATACAATCACAGCCAGCATCCGCCCTGGAGCTGTCTGAGANTAACCCACTTCCCAGATTTTAACGCAATATTCATGTATACAATCACAGCCAGCATCCGCCCTGGAGCTGTCTGAGATGTGGATAACGCGAATACGTCAATGATGTTCATCTGTCAAAATCATATGGTAGCTGCTGACGTAACCAGTGTTATGTTTACATGGTGCGCGTCCTTCATGCTGCACATTCAGTCATCTCTGGAGCTCATGATCCTACGAAATACACTTCTAAACAAGAAATAAACATATTCAAACCACTTTTTACACAAAATGAGCAGTTTTTAAATACATTGTGTAAATTTTTCACTTCCTTATTTGTAACCAAACAATGATTACTTTTACCACGACATCTGTCAAAATAAAACTTTCAAAAAGGTGGCAAAACCTACAAAAAATGTAAACAAACAATACTATCACATTAAAACACAAAAATGTTTACACATTTCAAAACATGAAAAAATACTTTAAAATACAAAATAAGCAATATAAATAAACATCATGAATCGCTANGTTTACACATTTCAAAACATGAAAAAATACTTTAAAATACAAAATAAGCAATATAAATAAACATCATGAATCGCTAGTGTGTGTATTATGAAGTTTTTTTTGTATGCAGTGTTATGTTACTGACGTTTTGCTTATGCTTTATTATGTTTCATTGCCTATTTCATGTCTTGTTCATATTGTAATATTGTACACTTTGTTTAATGTTGTTATCTTTAATTCTGGGTGTGATAAGAAAATGAGAACCACCCAAGTGTTCTCCCTAACTCCATTAATGCTGTGGTATAGGTATGTCTGCAAAATTCAGTTCCACAATGAAATTAAGGTCATAAAGAGGAAAGGTAGTAAAAGAACACTGCTTGGTATAGTCTATTCGCGGTTTCCTCACACTTTTTGAATCAAACGTTTGAAAAAACACCCCATGTGTGACGTGTTTGGTTATTTACTAAATATGTTATGTATCACAAGCTTTACATTCTTGTGTTTACAAACAAATAACTTATTTGGTTAGATTTAAATATTATTTACATTTTATCTATAAGTTATATATATGAATAAAGTAAGAAAGAAAATAGGTGTGTTGGTAATGTCTAGTAAGAAATAGTTCTCATGCAAAATGTTGTTACAGTGAGTGCGTAAGAATACGGTGCATTGGCTTTCTGGTGTAATTTTTTAAGCTTTGTTTGTATGAGGCGGATGAATATCCTGGAAGTAGAACTTAGCAGGGCTTCAGAAAATTGTGAAGTAACCATGAATGGAGTATAGCCTATTTTACTGCTCTACACTCCTTCCAATTTTTTTCCTCATTCCCAGTAATAAATAATTGTTTTCTTTTATTAGGTAGACAACATTGTTGCAGTCTCAAAGACAATCAGCAAACAAATTAATTGACCAAGTAACTGTTATAAACACACAAAATTAAAAACTAAGCACTGATAAATTATGTATCAGGTACAAAAGTGTTTAAGTGTTAGAAAGAGAAAAGTAGTGACAAGTACAATTGTTCTGGTAAAACACTAACCATAAAGTAAACGTTACCGTGTATTTTACCTAGTTACCTGCAAACAACCGTATTATCAGAAGTCAAAGAATACAAAACAGTGTTTATGAATTGATGTGCCATGTTTGATGCACATAATAAACTTTCAGGAAAAACATATATGCAAGGTGACACAATAAAAACAGCCAAACTCCCTTTTGAACTCTTATTGATCTCGCTCATCAAATGTTTGCCAGTTAACAAATGCAAGGGAGCCCACAGTTTTTTTCTTTCTTTCAGAAAATTAATTTCAAATTAATGTCATGATGTATGTTATGATTTATTGTTGTTATGTGTATAAACATAAATATTATTTTCAGCAAAATTTTATTTGAAGAAGTGTTATGTTGGTAAAACTGCAAGTCATTTTTTCATATTTTTCTTGTGTTTATGCTTATTCATTTGTTTGGTGTCATCTGTTTAAATTTTCACACATAAAAATTTTAATTATGATTGACCCTCGCTCATNGCTTATTCATTTGTTTGGTGTCATCTGTTTAAATTTTCACACATAAAAATTTTAATTATGATTGACCCTCGCTCATAATTTTCTTTTCACATAATTACTCTTTCACAGAAGGGGCACTCTGTAATATAATATTAGAGGAAATGTATAGTTTTGTTTGTAATTACTATGGTATGCAACTTTAATTTTAATTATTTTTTAACAGAAATTTTATTTGAATTATATATATTTTTTAACATTCCCAATTAGTTTAGCTTTGCTTATATTTAAATATCTGTAAATATGTATAAGGTTAGGCCATCATTCCATTTATAGGAAAAATTAGAAAAATTCTCTTTGGAGTTATGTTTATTTCTTTGGTTGCCTAGAGCAACATTTAAGTGCCTATTATGATAGACTGGACATTTTAGTTTGAGAATGNGTTTACACATTTCAAAACATGAAAAAATACTTTAAAATACAAAATAAGCAATATAAATAAACATCATGAATCGCTACAGTGTGTATTATGAAGTTTTTTTTGTATGCAGTGTTATGTTTCTGGCGTTTTGCTTATGCTTTATTATGTTTCATTGCCTATTTCATGTCTTGTTCATATTGTAATATTGTACACTTTGTTTAATGTTGTTATCTTTAATTCTGGGTGTGATAAGAAAATGAGAACCACCCAAGTGTTCTCCCTAACTCCATTAATGCTGTGGTATAGGTATGTCTGAAAAATTCAGTTCCACAATGAAATTTAGGTCATAAAGAGGAAAGGTAGTAAAAGAACACTGCTTGGTATAGTCTATTCGCGGTTTCCTCACACTTTTTGAATCAAACGTTTGAAAAAACACCCCATGTGTGACGTGTTTGGTTATTTACTAAATATGTTATGTATCACAAGCTTTACATTCTTGTGTTTACAAACAAATAACTTATTTGGTTAGATTTAAATATTATTTACATTTTATCTATAAGTTATATATATGAATAAAGTAAGGAAGAAAATAGGTGTGTTGGTAATGTCTAGTAAGAAATAGTTCTCATGCAAAATGTTGTTACAGTGAGTGCGTAAGAATACGGTGCGTTGGCTTTCTGGTGTAATTTTTTAAGCTTTGTTTGTATGAGGCGGATGAATATCCTGGAAGTAGAACTTAGCAGGGCTTCAGAAAATTGTGAAGTAACCATGAATGGAGTATAGCCTATTTTACTGCTCTACACTCCTTCCAATTTTTTTCCCCATTCCCAGTAATAAATAATTGTTTTCTTTTATTAGGTAGACAACATTGTTGCAGTCTCAAAGACAATCAGCAAACAAATTAATTGACCAAGTAACTGTTATAAACACACAAAATTAAAAACTAAGCACTGATAAATTATGTATCAGGTACAAAAGTGTTTAAGTGTTAGAAAGAGAAAAGTAGTGACAAGTACAATTGTTCTGGTAAAACACTAACCATAAAGTAAACGTTACCGTGTATTTTACCTAGTTACCTGCAAACAACCGTATTATCAGAAGTCAAAGAATACAAAACAGTGTTTATGAATTGATGTGCCATGTTTGATGCACATAATAAACTTTCAGGAAAAACATATATGCAAGGTGACACAATAAAAACAGCCAAACTCCCTTTTGAACTCTTCTACTGTTTGTATTGCAACAGCTGAGTAACGATACATGGATTCAGCGGTGCCGCTGCTGATCATCATTAATATTGATCTCGCTCATCAAATGTTTGCCAGTTAACAAATGCAAGGGAGACCACAGTTTTTTTTCTTTCTTTCAGAAAATTAATTTTAAATTAATGTCATGATGTATATTATGATTTATTGTTGTTATGTGTATAAACATAAATATTATTTTCAGCAAAATTTTATTTGAAGAAATGTTATGTTGGTAAAACTGCAAGTCATTTTTTCATATTTTTCTTGTGTTTATGCTTATTCATTTGTTTGGTGTCATCTGTTTAAATTTTCACACATAAAAATTTTAATTATGATTGACCCTCGCTCATAATTTTCTTTTCACATAATTACTCTTTCACAGAAGGGGCACTCTGTAATATAATATTAGAGGAAATGTATAGTTTTGTTTGTAATTACTATGGTATGCAACTTTAATTTTAATTATTTTTTAACAGAAATTTTATTTGAATTATATATATTTTTTAACATTCCCAATTAGTTTAGCTTTGCTTATATTTAAATATCTGTAAATATGTATAAGGTTAGGCCATCATTCCATTTATAGGAAAAATTAGAAAAATTCTCTTTGGAGTTATGTTTATTTCTTTGGTTGCCTAGAGCAACATTTAAGTGCCTATTATGATAGACTGGACATTTTAGTTTGAGAATGCTCTTGGTCCTTACTTCCTTACTTCAAAGAAGCCAGACATATTAAAAGCCTTTGTTTGGCAAAAATTACTCCATTTATTCCTAAAGTAGGATTGATCAGTATGCAGGACCAGGGAACATNAAAAGCCTTTGTTTGGCAAAAATTACTCCATTTATTCCTAAAGTAGGATTGATCAGTATGCAGGACCAGGGAACATTTGTAAAGATGTTGGGGGCATGGATCTTTAAAGAAATCCTATGAGGCGCATGAAATTTTAATTTTTTTTTAGTGCTTTGAAGTTGCAGACGCCACCGGAGGAATGAGGCTTTCCTGGCGCCGAGAATAACACCACCAACAAAGCCCACCTTTCCAGCCTACTGTAAGATGACCACTTCCAGTTGCTTCAACTTGTCATTTCAACTATGTCCTGGCCAAATAATATTTTTAATTTATGCAAAAATTAAACTTTCATCCTAACTTCTCAGTGGCCATTAAGAGTCCAAGTGCTTACTACAGAAGCCGCCGTACAAATTAAATATATATAATTTTTAACTTTGTTCCATTTTTTTAAAGAGCATTCAAGAGTAAATAATGTGACACAAATTAATGAACCTTTTACAATATTGAAGGAATTTTCTATTACAGTTCTAGTTTTGCCCTTGATAAAATTTTGTAAGGAAGGATGTAGATATTGCAAAAACCTTTCATTTCTTTAGACTGAATAAAGGAGCAGCATCATTATTTTAATATCATTCACAATTATTTAATGTGTTTGTTGCATCGTAAATTTCATTCAATTAAAATTGTTACTTTTTTTCCTTGTTTTATTCCAAATAGAATATTTGTTGTTTTAAAGGGTTTTGTATTTGTCTTATGAGTGTTTGAAGGTTTTGTATGTTGACAGCATTTTAAAGGATTAATGTTTGTACTGTCCTATACGTAAAGTTACACAATGTCTGCTCTTGGCACCCACGTACAATTTTAATTTTCATTAACATTTTTTTTATACTTTAAGTAATTTTATTTAACAAAGTAACAGTTTCTTAAAATATAAAATTCCGTCGAGCTCTGACGTTGTCTCGGTCTGTCGTGTTCGTCGATCTATTGTGACTTCAGCTTTACAGTTCCCAGGTTAACTAGGCAAAACAGAGGCTACAAAGGAACATCTGTTACAGTTATTTTTCAAGAAATATTATAAAAATAAATTAACCAAACACAAATAAAATTAGGTTACTGTTGTGTGTTGTCTGTTTACATGTTTATTACTGGTTTCACTACAGACTGTGTGAAAATAACATAAACACAATATTTGTGTTGAAAAAGAAAGAAAATGATTAATGTGCAATTAGTTTGTGATTTGTTGGGCGTGTGAGTAATGCATAACAAAATTCCTATTGTGCCGCTTACTTCCTCTATGCTTGTGGCGTCTAGCTGGACTGAAATGACGCCACACGAGTCGGCTTCCCATTGACTGACACTGAGCATGGGAAAAAATGTTGAATACTTCAATTTGCTTTGTAATTGTATTTGATTTTTACTTCTACTGTCAGGTAATTTACGAAAAATGATATTTCTGGCACATTAAAAGGAACACTTAATAAATGTAAAAAATATGTGAATCACATTCCACTTCAAAGAAACACACACTGGCAACAGACAAAAATTCATACTATTCGTATGAACACAAGACCCTCAAGTAAGAAAAATCCCTTGAAAATTAAATTCTAACTACTCCCAAACATCTAAACAAAGCATAAAACATGCAATTGATGAGCAAAGAATTGTAGTTTTATTAAGGAAGAAGTTCGCGAAAATTGTAAATTCATTACCATAAAAAAAATTAATCAGTGCAGAAAACCCAAAAATATTTAATTAAAATTCAACGAAAAATTAAAAACCTCTGTTCTTTAAATAGCATATCAGTTGTCAGAGATCTGAACTGCTAAATCACCTCTAAAAATATTATCAGAGAAAACAGATAATTTACGCGGGGCGTAGAAATTGAACTGGCTCATTTGTAGTTCAGCAAATAATATTCTAAGTGTTCATAATTTGGCACAGCTTTAGAACATTACCTCTCATCTGCTGGCTTCTGGTTACTGTCCGACCAAATTACCCCCTGTATTTAGATATTGTGATGTTTGGTTAAGTCTTTTTTGCATTTACGTATTTACATACGAAAATATAGCGATAACGTACATATTTTACACACATTTTACCCCACAATTCCCCTGATCTTCATAGCCCTCCCCACTATCATATTTGTAGTTTGTATTGATAATATGTTGCCTAATAATACGCCTACATGTGATAGAAGCAGATAAAGTTGTAATGTTTGATGTTCACTGGCAAATGAAATTGTACCTAATGTATTCTATTATCTGATCGTATCTGATCACACGAAACTTCATCATATGCAGACACCACCCCAGGCCATACAGACACACCAAATACAATGTTGGGAAAAGCAAAATTAGCTCCATAAGCTTTGGACACATTTCTTTGTCTTTACAAATCTTAGTTACTAAATTACACGGCGAGACATTTTGAACACGCAATTATTACCACCACCTCTCCGTATCTAAAGTTATATGGTTATAATGTACACAACATGCAATTAAAAAAATACTAAGACGAGATATCAAGGCTGGGCTCACTTGTCACAATAATTTTAAGCATAACTGAGAAGCCGTTAACTTAACAATATATGGCTTAAAATATGAGAACATTTTGGTAAGAACAGGAAGCAGACGACATAAACAAATACATAACTATGTTTCCAAATTTAGGGCACAAAAAAAAATCAACAAAATGATTTTCCCTCATCACAACATGGATACACATTTTATGGCAAAAGTACAATCCAAAAATTAAATTTTTAACAGGTTACATGACAGATTACTATTTTGTGTAAAGAAAATTCAGAATATCAAAAGAATAACACCATACAATTTATGTTTTACCTTCCACCGAGGGAGCCTCGATTGATGTACACACAGTATTTGCTACAGTTTGAAAATCATCTTCGGTGGGCATTTTGATTTTTAATTTAAATTTTCACTTACAAATAATTCTCTCCACACATTCACAGTTGTACCAAGCGATGTATATGTGTTACTGTTGAAAATTAATTTCCCGTGACGTTTTTTTTGTGGTAATTTGGCCAACGCTTATTCCCCCGGCCATAAACAAAAAGAGAACACAGACAAATAGAGGCTAATGAAAGAGAATTGCTACACGGGACCACAAATATTACTCTTTTGCAGTGTATATGGCTTTACGTTAAATATACGTTTTCAAAGTCTTATATCCTCTGATTATATCGGATTCACGTAGTGTATTTACGGCCTTGTCTTCTCCTACTCCCAATAAGGAAGTGCTTACATGGTTCATACTGGAACAGTGTGTTCTTTTGGATAAACTAATTGTGATCCCGTCTAGTATGTCTCCTTCATTGCCCTCTATTTGACTGTCTCTGGTTTTTGTTTTTGGCCGTTGACTTAGCTGTTGGCCACATTACCACAAAAAAAAAACTACTCTTCTCGGTAGAGGTCCATTAACCATGGAGGCAAGAAGAAAGGCCAAGGTACAGGGAAAGGCAAGGAAAGAGTGGGCCAGTCACAGAGGACATCTAACAGGACACCAATTTCTTANCTACTCCCAATAAGGAAGTGCTTACATGGTTCATACTGGAACAGTGTGTTCTTTTGGATAAACTAATTGTGATCCCGTCTAGTATGTCTCCTTCATTGCCCTTTATTTGACTGTCTCATGTTTTTGTTTTTGGCCGTTGACTTAACTGTTGGCCACATTACCACAAAAAAAAAACTACTCTTCTCGTTAGAGGTCCATTAACCATGGAGGCAAGAAGATAGGCCAAGGTACAGGGAAAGGCAAGGAAAGAGTGGGCCAGTCACAGAGGACATCTAACAGGACACCAATTTCTTANTAGGCCAAGGTACAGGGAAAGGCAAGGAAAGAGTGGGCCAGTCACAGAGGACATCTAACAGGACACCAATTTCTTAAGATCAAATAGCAATACCTTTTTCTACAAAAGCTTCGGCATAATAAATTGTGGCGGTAAAAGGGAGTTTAAAGAGTCAGGAACATTTCTGTGAAGAATCAAAATAAGCAAACCCAACACCTTCGACAGTTAGTTTTTGGGGCGTAAGTGCAAATCAAAGTACAGTCGGGATATTCAGCAACTTTAGCCTTAAATTCTTGTTGAATAACAATGGGAGAAACAGGTCTAGTAGGGGAAAGGAAGGTAGGACAAGGAAAACGAAACGAAACCTCATACTGCAAATGGTGTAACAATCTAGATGGAAGGTGAACAAAACGTGCAGACGTTAAAAATACTTTCGGTAATTTCCCGTGACAAGTAGCAAATATTTTAACAAAAAATTAAGAATAGGGTCAAAAGGCAAGTGAGCATGCACATAATCCGAACTACTGAATAGCCAACAGCACTAACTAACATCAAGAAACACTTACTATCGATCTGGGCTTACTTACCATAGTTAATGCATGATACCTCAGCAGTGACTGTTGCAGTGTTTCTTCCCCCAACCCCCTCAGAAACACAACCACCTTATCCTACTCTCGGACCCAATAAACTTAGTNTGTTGCAGTGTTTCTTCCCCCAACCCCCTCAGAAACACAACTACCTTATCCTACTCTCGGACCCAATAAACTTAGTGAGCCCCCCATTTATGGTGTGGTTGTGTGGCTTGAGTAGTACCTGGATGATCTTCCTCTCAGGCTAAAGGGGGACCCTGACAGGAGCATATTCGTTGGTGTGGTGTGCTGGATGTATGGGTCAAGTGGAGGCAGAAGGGGAAATGTAATGCTGCGAGCAACAGCAGCGGTGATGACAGGTCGAGGTGCAAGAGGGTGGTACTTGGGTGGAGTAGGAGGAAATGGCGAGATGGCCTGAGGGACTCTGAAACAGTCCATAATGCACCTGGTGGTGATGCCTAAGCAGTTGTTTGGTGTCCAAGATGTGTTAGCCCGCCGTATGTTCGCCCTCTGGCAAGCACCTTCTTCTCTGTTCTTGATGTACACACTCTAGGCACAAGGTTACTGCTCCACATTCTGCCAAACCTGGTCAGTGGCATTTTCTTTTCATCAGCATGGTTTTGGGGCATGTGACAGGTTAAGAGAAAACCCAGGCACGGTCAGCAAGTGCAAAACAGGACCTTCATGTATGTTGGACAGAGTAGATTTACTGGCGAGTCTGTCTGTCTTTCTGTCTCTCTCTCTCTCTCTTCTAATGGCATCCCACGCTTCAGGGGTAGGCTGTCACTCTTCATCCACTCCATCAGAGGCCCCAAGAGAAATAGCATCACCACTTGGTAACCAAGACTCTGGGAAGCTGCAAGTAGCAATTCCCTTTCAAAGTCTCAGTAGTGCCCACTGGAAACAGCACTTCCAGCTAGTCCCCAGGCACCCAGCTGAGCTAGAGAGCAGTTCGTGTTGCCTTAATCGCTTAAAGGCAATAGGGGTATGCTGTACCATGGTTTGATAGAGGATGGGGGTGGACAAGAGCATAAAATAGCGCTGGGGTAAGAAGCCACCATATACCAGCCAGTGCCTGGGAAACCTTAAGGGCAAGATGACCTATGTTGCCAAGCAGAGAATGGTCAGGGGGCGAGGGGCAGCCTCTAAGTTAATCGGGTCATAACTGTGGTGGTAGAGAGGTCCGCACATGATTCTTAAACAGCAGTGACTTGCAGCAGCATTTCATGTAGCTACGCAGCTAGCATGAAGTACAGCTGCAGCATACTAACCTGAGCATGTGTTTTGTAACTTTCCCTAATCTAAGTGTTAGATGTACATCTGAGGAAGGGACAGGATCTAAGTGTGTGTCAAGGATGAGCCCTATACACCTNTTAATCTAAGTGTTAGATGTACATCTGAGGAAGGGACAGGATCTAAGTGTGTGTCAAGGATGAGCCCTATACACCTATGAGGAAGGAAAATAATACAAGGAGGCTGTGATTGGGACCATGACAACTTCCCTGAGTGTACTCACAGTTAACCTCTTTGTATATTTAACCTGTGACAAAGAAGGGAGAGCGAAAACTGAGCATAGGCACTGTAAAATACCTCTGCACAAAATATAATAAAATTAAGAGTTCTTGTCAGCGAGTGTCGGCTGGCATTGCTACAGACTGGCATTAATCATTATATAAGATAATATATGTTTATTAATATCTCAAATTAATTAAGAGCTAACTCCATGGAGCTCAGTTTTTACATTGCACCCTCTTGAATATGAACAAAGTAATCTGTGCAGAATCCATTAATGCAACTTTTGTTGGTCTAGGACTTTTCGTTCAGGAACGTAAATGAACTGGCTATACTGCTCATTTCGCAGTTTTGTTCAATTTTTTTTAATATGTTGTGCTTATTTTAAAGCTAAGCCTCTAGTATATTCGTGTTCTACATGATTAGTAAAGTAGAAATATATCATAATTTTGAATTTTTTTGGTGTTTTTCATAAAAGCCCCAAAACTTAATAATTACCATATTTTAAATTCTATATAAAAAAAATGTAATTTATCTAATTTTCATGTATTTTTTAATTATCGCATAAAAACCTTTATGCTCCAAAATCCGTAGTTTCTAACCTTGCTTCAACAGTTTAGTCAGTTCACACAAAAACCATTACATGTGAGGAGGCAGCCAAAAAGTCGCGAAAAAAATTTCCGAAATAAATCAGGTAGGTAAATAAAACGGCGCCTAGTGGTCACAAATAATTTTTTAGTCACTTTTTGTAGATGGGGTTAACATGTATCACTTCTGTTCTATATGGCGGCTAGAGAACGAGCAAGGATTGTCGCTTGCTAAAGGAATTTTTCGGAGAGCTTTTTTTTTTTTAAAGGAGAAATACTAGACTGGATCACAAATACTACTCTTCTCAGTAGAGGCTCATTAGCCATAGAGGGAAAGAAAGACCATGTTCTCTCTAGGGGATAGTAAGGAAACAGTAGGTCGATCACAGAGGACATCTAACAGGACACCAAATTTGTAAGATCAAATAGCAACACCGTGCGCAAGTAAAAACCGAGCGAGAGTGACACAAATTAATGTAACGTACTACCCTAGGGTCATGATAATTACCGAAGGGTAAGAGACAGGAAAAACCACACGAAGCCTACGAAGAGCAGCATACAACGAAATTCTATCACCTCCAGTGAAACACTGAAACAAAAGATTAGTGAAATGTGCACTAAGGACCACACATACACTTCGGCGAGTTGACCAGGGAGTTGACGTGTCGGCCAGGTGATGTGCCACCTCTTTATCATGCAAAAAAAATTAACTTTGATGAACGAAGGGATTTTTTTAAGGCTCAGGCATTTTTTAATCTTTCTGAAGGAATTTTTTATTCACAAAACTTAGCAACACTGATTTCAAGTGAACACATTATTTGTTCTGTATCTGTAGTCGGCAATCGCCGTCGGTGATGGTGCGGAATTTTGGAGTTGTTTGCCTGGTTTGCGAAATTAATAGGCTTTCAATTTTTGGATTTTTCACATCAGGAAGAGTATTGAGAATTTGAGATATATTAGAATTTTTTATTCACTTGCTGTACAGGCTGCGTTTCTGAGGCCAGGCTTTTTTTGCGCCGTATTAGATGAAGTAAACTTAAAACCAATCCGTGCCGTGATTTTGATGAAGGATCCTTGCAAACCTCAAGCTTGTAAAATACAAAAGTGCCTTACAGGTAGGTCCTGCACACTGGAGTAAACGAAAATAGGTAATCTGTATCTTTAAACTATCAAGATTCAAAGAAATCTATTTAAATTTAGTGTATTATAATTTGTATCGGGTCTTGCATGCCTACTATTAAGGTAAAAATAGAAAAGGCCGTATGTTAAATTAAGGCCCTTTCCGAATTGTTAGTTTATTTTTAAGTACGCACATAAATGCGTACTTGCCCGTGGATGTACCTCCCCAGACTATTACCCGACGATCGGACTGGTCATCGCCTCTTGTGATCACACTCTTCAATANTCCGTGGATGTACCTCCCCAGACTATTACCCGACGATCGGACTGGTCATCGCCTCTTGTGATCACACTCTTCAATACTAAGAAACTAAAAAAAATGTACTGCAAAGAGAAAAAGGCACGAGTGTGTTTAGGCTGATTCTTAGCTCAAATGTCTTATAGTTGTGTACAAAATGTAATAAAGTATTACAATTTTGGTTTATTTATTTTCAAGTTATATGTACTAAATTTTATTTAAATTTGGCCTATTTGTTTTGAACACCCCTACAGGATAGCTTAGCTTTGTTTGTTTTGGTTATCTATAATTTTAGGGTAGGTAATGTATGTTGGGATTGCCCAAGGCACAATAGCTAAGTATTTTTCTCTTTGGGTTTAAATTTATATAATTGTCTCGCAATGGCAAGGTCTGACCTTTTCTGCGATGCACAGATTATGATTTGCAGTGTGTAAAAGGTAAATCTTTGTCTTTCTTAGCCCTGCCACCATTGCTTTAAAACATGTTGAAAGAGGGCTCCTTCTCAACAGGAAGGTTCTAACATCATAAGCTAGGTTCATTCAGTCTACCAGGGCTAATTATGACTGTTAAGTTGTTAGGGATCATGGACAACCTGAATAGATCCCGCAAGGTGTTCAAGTAGGTTTTTAGTGCCACTGGAGCCGATGACGCCATTCCTGGGACTTAGCATTACTGGCGCCATTGTGATGCTATCCAGATGCCACCCGTACCACACTAACTCTTTGATTGCTGCCCGCAAGTATGACTGAACCTAGCAACATGGTTTGCCATCAGCTGTGTTAATTTAAACCAACTGCCAAGATTTTAAATTTTTGTTTTTTAAGAAATTTTATTTTAAGTCAGGTTTTATTATCAGGGACCGTTTGTATAGAGCTTTTGCCCTGATTGTAGCTACCGTGCAAATAAAATTTAAGCAAAATCTGAGCATCATAAATTTGTTTTGAGAAGCTTTAAAGTTCAGTAAGTTGAAGAGCAATCAAACAACATAAAATTTTAAGCACAAAGCTGTAAGTAACTGAGAAAGACATTTAGCTTCCCCTTACCACATAAATAAATTTTGTAAGGAAGGATGTAATAGTTTATCTGCACACACTATTACTAAAATTGCATTTGAGCTCAAACCACCCAAACAAGCAATTGAGGTTCAGAAATGCCCGAATATTTAATTTAAAACACAGTTAAGTCAACACTGGAGCAATAGAGACTTATTAAAAGAATATCCTTACAGTACNCGAATATTTAATTTAAAACACAGTTAAGTCAACACTGGAGCAATAGAGACTTATTAAAAGAATATCCTTACAGTACAAAACTGTAAAACACATTTAACCTTTTTGTTAGCATAGCAGAACACATTATTTCATACAATTTGTATGAAAAATGGTGAGAGTAACCATGCAAATCACTAAATAAGAAATTTTATTTACTTACAAGACTACTTGAAGTATAACACAGTAGATAAGTGTGATGAAATAGATGTGTTATTAATTGAAGAATTTTACATGAACTAGACATTCATAATTAATAAGAAAAATCATTAGTTCAGTGTGTGGTTTCAAACTAATGGAAAACCATAAAAATTTACTGCCAAAATAAATTATTAGTTTGCAATGCAGTAACACACTAAATAACCTCTTTAACTATTGGCTAACAAAAATATCATTTACGTGAGGTAATCATGAACTGGCTCGTTAGAACTCTAATTAATAAAATCATTAAAATGTTTGTAGCAATAACTCAGATTTGATCACAAGATTATCACTACTGGCTTCTGGTACTGTTTGTGGAAACTTAAAACGCCCTCATAAAATTTCAGATTAAATTTAACGTCTTCCAAATTTACTCTCATAAATTTCAAATGTAATTTAGATATTTCAAAACAAATTAAAATGACGTAAAGTCTGTAACTCTCAAGACGTAAGATGAAGTTGCACACATTACCCAGCCTCTGTAGCTCGTACTTTGTAGGTGGAGAGCAGCGGAAGTTCTTGAAAAGCACTCCAAAACTAATTACATTGTGTTTTGGACCTCTTCTTTCATGTCCCGTATATTTAAACAACGTGGTGCCTCTCCAACACCATGCCTACTCTTAGGATAGGCGGTATTATAAAAAATTATATGCAAACCTTGCAGACAAAATCTTACGCTGATCCGCTCATCATGGTGTCTGAGGATATAGTAATTAATCACTGGGATTCTCATGATGATGCTAATTACACGGAAAATTCCTAAAAGACATCACTTCTTTCTACGTCATAGTATAATCAAACAGTAATTATTGAGAATATGGGTTTTTCTGAAGGAAACTTAGTAGACCCACAAAAGTAACATAAATGGGTTCGGGACAGCTTATTTTTTTAATATTGAGGAGAGCGTAATTGTAAAATAAGTAGAACAGACTAAATAAAATAGTTATGATACAAGGAGTTCGGCCACTTTGTTTACGTCGGACGCCATGATGTTTAGTCCTGTAATGCAGTAGTAATGTAAACAAATGCGAATCTGCAGTCACCTTATTGGCTGTGGATGTGTAGACGTTACCGTATGCTAGTTGCAGTTTAGATGCGAGACAGTGCGGTTCGTGGCGAGTGGTGTGTGTTGTTGCACGCGTGGGTTGTGACGTCCGAATCCTACCGTGCGAAGGCTTGTGATTTAAGAATGGAGGGTGCATGTATGAGTGTTTCTGTGCATGACAGTCGTCTGTGTATGTGGTGGGTGTTACTTGGACGTTTTAGTAGATCATGGTGTTTTGTCGAGTGAGGTAAGGTGCAAGTCATGCACAATGGTAGTTGAATTGGCAGAGTACAGTGGAATTGTACTTGCTGCCTACCTAGGTGAGTTAATTCATGTACTTCCGGTATGTTTTACTGTTACTTTAAAACCCTAAAATCCTGGATTGGAATAAAATCTTTGGTTAGATTAAAACCCTATTATCCTAGGTTAGATTAAAACCCTACAATCCTAGGTTAAATTAAATATGTAAAGCAGTGATTCACTCATTGTCGGGTTAGGTTAAGTGGGCACATATTACGAAATTGGGTGAACAAATGTTAAATTGAAGTGTTTTTGTATTTTTTGCGGGTGTATTTTTAAGTGATTTTACCCCACAATTTCCCTGATCTTCATAGCCTTCCCCACTATAGTGTTTTTGTAGTTTGTAAGCATAATACGTTTAAACTGCTAGTAAATTTGTGCTCTGTGTAATTAGTAGAGTCAAAATATAGTTTTTTTTTTTCCTTCGGAAAACCCGCTATTTTACATTTACCCAGGTATCAAGCAGT
>NQII01000156.1:590321-661929 GCA_002778355.1 Clitarchus hookeri | reverse complement strand
AAACGTAAACAAACTGTCAGAAACAGTCACCTCACAAACTTGTTCAATTTTTTAAAATATGTTGTACTTATTTTAAAGCTATGCCCCCAATATATTCGTGTTCTACGTTATTAGTAGAGTCGAAATATACCACTTTCTGGAGTTTTTTTTCTTATTTTCAGAAAAGCCCCTAATCTAGAAAATTACCTATTGCGATTCATTCAGTTTGACGCGTTAAATCAAATTATGGTAATTATTAAGTTTAAGGGCTTTTTTGAAAAACTCAAAAAAAATTCAAAATTATGATATATTTCTTCTCTACTTTCACGTAGAACACGAATATACTACGTGCGTAGCTTTAAAATAAGTACAACATATTTTAAAAAAATGAATAAAATTGCGAAATGAGCAGTATAGCCAGTTTGTTTACGTTTCTGAAAGAAACGTCCTAGACCAACGAAAGTTGTATTAATGGGTTCTGCACAGCTTACCTTGTTCATATTCAAGAGGGCGTAATGTTAAAATAAGTAGAACATATTAAAAAAACTTACAAAGTATGTTTGTTTACGTCTATTAACGTCAGAGGAATTATACCAGCCCCCTACCTAGGCGAGTCAATTTACCATATTTTGGTGTGTTTTAAGGTTCCTTTAAATCCCTACAATCCTACATTCGTAGTTTAGTGTAAAACCCAAACATCCTAGGTTAGTGTAAAACCCCACTATCCTAGGTTAGTGTAAAACCCAAACATCCTAGGTTAGTGTAAAACCCTACTATCCTAGGTTAGTGTGAAACCCAACAATCCTAGGTTAGTTTAAAACCCAACAATCCTAGGTTAGTTTAAAACCCTACAATCCTAGGTTAGTTTAAAACCCTACAAACCTAGGTTAGTTTAAAAATGTAAAATAGTGATTCACCCATCGTGGGGTTAGGTTCTGTTAGGTTAGGTGGGCACATATTACGAAATTAGTCAGACGTTAATGCCCCTAGTATATTTGTGTTCTACGTGATTAGTAGAGTAGAAATATATCATAATTTAAAAAAAAAATTTGTGGTTTTCAGAAAAGTCCCTAAACTTAATAATTACCCAAATTATTGTGCAAAAATAAGAGTTTTTCTGTGCAAAAATATCCATGTGAAGTGTTAAAATATAATTATTGTACGGACATATGGAGGTTTGTGGAGTTTTTATAAACTTAATAGACATCTCCTATATGTGCGTTATCGGCAATAAATCACCAAGGAGCTGTATATGCCGGTTTCATTGGTGAGTAACATAATAAATTTGGTGTGTTAGCATGGAAATGATATATAGTGTAGTGAATTGTACTATGTAGTATTGCATGTAAGTATGGGAATCGAAGGGCTTACGTACGTTTGCTGCCAACCATGTAAAATGCAGCAGACAGAACAAAATTAAACCTAACTTCACGTTAGGGGTCGATGAACCGACGTGAGCTTACTTATGCTTTTCGTAACACACCATCTCTTATCGACACACTCTCTCCCTGTAATCACATATAGTGAAGTTAGGTTGAGTTAAGGTAAGTCTTCGTGCATTTAACACTGTTAAGGAACTTACATTACATGTAATTTACTTAACTTTTACATGTTTTACCTACGGTTCTTGAGGCCGGAAAAAAAAACAGGAAAAATTGTAATTGTTCATAGTAGCTGCTTTTCTGAAGGAAACTTCCTAGACCCACAAAAGTAGCCTAAATGGGTTCTGCACAGCTTACCTTGTTAATATTCAGGAGGGTGCAATGTTAAAACAAGTAGAACATATTAAATAAAATAGTTAAAAGTACTAGCAGTTAGTCCATTTTGTTTATGTCGGNTAATGTTAAAACAAGTAGAACATATTAAATAAAATAGTTAAAAGTACTAGCAGTTAGTCCATTTTGTTAATGTCGGACGCCATGATGTTTGGTGAAGTAATACTTTAGTAACGTGAACAAATGCGCATTGTTCCTTATTGGCTGTGGATTTAGAAGTTGCCAAAGGTCAGTTGCAGTTTAGATGCGAAACAGTGTGGTTCGTGGCGAGTGGTGTGTTGTGTACGTCCGAATCCCACCATGCAAAGGTTTGTGATTTAAAAATGGAGGGTGCAAGAACGAGTGTTTCTGTGCGTAATATTCGGCTATGGATTGTAGTGAAACCTCTGATTTTTTGGTTTTAAACTACGCTAGGATTTTAGTCAAATCTAGGATTATAGGTACGCTAGGATTTTAGGGTTTTACAGCAACAGTTAAACACACCGGAAGTGTATGAATCAACTCACCTAGGTAGGCGGTGGTTACAATTCCATTGTCCTCCACCCATTCAACTGCAGTGCATCTTACCTCAATCGACAAAACTCCACAATCTACTAAAACATAAAGTAACACCCGCCACATAGGTGAATATTACGCACAGACACACTCGTTCTTACACCCTCCAATCTTGAATCACAAGCCTTCGCACGGTCGGATTTGGATGTCTCAACTCACGATCGCAAAAAAACACATCNCCCTCCAATCTTGAATCACAAGCCTTCGCACGGTCGGATTTGGATGTCTCAACTCACGATCGCAAAAAAACACATCTGCACTATCTCACTTCTGAACTGCTACTAATGGCTTCTCAACTGCAACGTAAAATTCTGTGAAGATGACGTATACAGATCACAGCTAATAAGGTGATGGCACGTTGCACATTTGTTCACGTCACTGATGCATTACTTCACCAAATATTAAGGCATCCAACGTAAAAAAAAGCGGTGGGCCGCTCGTACTATTAACTATTTTATTTAATACGTACTACTTATTTTAACATTACACCCTCCTGAATATCTGCGGCCGGTAGGTAGCGTGGGAAACAGCGATGCGCAGTAATTAAACATAGCTGCTAAAGTGCTTGTACTTTTGATGATTTTATTTAATATGTTCTACTTATTTTAACATTAAGCCCTCCTCAATATTAAAAAGGTAAGCTGTGCAGAACCTATTAATGCTACTTTTGTTGGTCTAAGATGTTTCTTTCAGAAAAGCCGCTACTCTAGATAATTACGGTTGTAGGTGGAAGTTTTAAATATTGGTGTTTTTTCGATAGAAATCTTGCTACTTTCTTCTTGAAGTAGAAATGCATCTGTTTTCCAATACAGTTTATTCATAGATTTTATCTGACATTCACTCGTGTTTGTTGTCTGGAACAAAGAAGGTATGAACTTATTGTAACAGTGTTACTGTTACAGATAAAAACTGTGGGCATGTGAAAAGTTATTTTGAAATATTATCTTGGGAATACTTTCTTGAAACAGTTAAAGGTACTATTGCAATTAATTTTGCTTAATTTTGTGACTTGGTTAAAAATTTACTAACTACAGTAAAACCCCGTGAAGAAGTTTCCCCTTAAGATTGCGTGCTTAATAAGCTTACATAATGTTAACCTGTTCTATAAACAAGTAGGTAATTCGACCCTTTTAAGAAGTTACCAGGTTAATAAGCTCAAATTTTTCAGTCACTTCAGGAACTTCTTAAGAAAGTTTTACTGTATTACTGAATTACATTTATTCTTTTTATTCAAAATGTTTTGTGTAAATTTACCAACATAGAGTTTTTAAACCAAAAGACCACGCTAAGCCATTCATTCACATGAACTGGTTCTTTTCAAACACAATGTAAAAGAATTTTTACCCAAAACAGGTTTTTACATTTTTGTATTAATCACATTTAAACTTCAACAATTAAATGTTGAACAATGGTAGAGAGAGTCAAAAACATGTTTTCGTGTATTGTGAAAACATAAGTAAGAAATTTTGAAATTTCCAAATATTCCTCAACTGAAGCAATGTAAAATAATTCTATTTTTTTTTTAATGATAACTGTCTGGTGTGGATGCTCCATTTCCTAACAGTATTGTTATGTTTTAACACATTTTAGTTCAAATAGGTGATTTGGTGTAGGAGGGTAATTTTAAAAAACTAATATCAGAATTTTAACACACGTAGTTGTAGAGGATTAAAACTTATAGTGATAGAGGGGACAATAATTATGGCAAGTATTGAACATTGGAATGAACTACTGTAAACTCCTTTACAAAGTTTTTTTTTTNAGAGGGGACAATAATTATGGCAAGTATTGAACATTGGAATGAACTACTGTAAACTCCTTTACAAAGTTTTTTTTTTCTGGGTGTGTACTTACAGTAGAATTAGTGTTCGATGTGGGTGTTAAAGTTGCTGGTGGCTCTGTTTCTTCATCAGGGAGATGTGAATGCACATAATGTGCTTCATCACTGTCATTGCCATCAGTAAAACATCTCTTGATTTCCAAGTGACATTTACTGCAAGTAGTCACAATGTGTTTTGTCATTCTGGTGGCATTTGTGAATCTGTATTTTATTTTGCAGTAAATACGAANCTGCAAGTAGTCACAATGTGTTTTGTCATTCTGGTGGCATTTGTGAATCTGTATTTTATTTTGCAGTAAATACGAATTGCAATGTTTTTATCTTCTTCTGTTAGCATTTTGAAATGTTTCCAGATTTCTGACAGTTTCCAAACCCTCTGTAAGAAATATTGCTACAGATAAAATAGCACTCTTGTTTAATCAATTAATCACAATTTTACAACAAAAAAATTTTAATATTGTCTAGCAAGCGTTTATTTAGTTAATATATACACGTTATTCAAGTTAAATTATTTTCACTCTTTTACTGTTTGTAGCAGAAGTTCAAGGATGATCAAAGCCTGTGTATTTATACACCCACCAGTCACTAATTATTATGTTGATATTTCAATTCAAAAACATTTCTGTACATTCTAAGGTATAAGTCAATAGCACAAGTCTACTTTAAATGCTTGAAAGATGCTTAAATGCTTGAAAGATGCTGTAGAAATAGTCTGAACTCTTAAGTAAATATGAACAAGGAATAACATATAATTATTTACCATAAATGCATGCATTACCTATGTCCCTGCTCGTAGAAGTGATTACAAATCTTATTCTGGCTCGTCTTTATTACCTAAGAAATTCTGTGCTGTAAAATACTGCTGATGTGGCAGGGAGCTTTAAAAATTTTGCCAAGTATAAAAACATTGGTGGAGTGTATGAAGAGAGGTAGGAAAGCAGTAACATCTGGCAGTTACAAAGTTGTATGTGAAGGTGTAAGAGGGGGCAAAATTAGCATTTTTTGCTCATTTAGCCAGGGTTGTGGAACCTTTCCTTACAGAGTTCCAAAGAAATGCCCCAATTGCACTATTTCGTTACACAGATATAACAAATGTCATGACAGAATTAATGTCAATATTTGTGAAGCAGGATGTGTTACAGAAAGTGTCAAGTGTTGACAAAATTGATTTGAGGAAGGAAAATCGGGTTTTGCTTAAGTATATGAAATTGGGGTATTCTGTACAATCAGAACTGTGCAAGATTGATGTTTCAGATCATGAGATTGCAAATTTTAAAAAAGAGTGTAGAGAAATGTTAACAGCGCTATGTATGAAGCAGCTTGAAAAATTACCCAATAAGTACAAACTTTGTAAGGGCATAAGTTTTTGTGATCCTCTATTACTTGCTAACTTTCAAGGTAGTTTCACGAAGCGTTTGGGATTAACTCTTCACATACTTCAAGACAACAAATTGGCTATCTGAGAGTGAGTGTGATACAATTGAAAGAGAATTCAAGATTCTTGTTACTAAGTCTCATGTCCAAAATATAATTAAACAATTCAAGAGGAGTGAATGCGTGGATCATTTCTGGAAATCAGTTTTGAAAGCAGTGAATCAACTTCACCATTGGTAATGTCTTTTATTCAGAAAATTCTCATTATTAGCCATGGCAATGCTTATGTTGAGAGGGGTTTTTCCATAAACAACGAAATTGTGGTTGAAAATCAGTTGCCAAGGTCTCTTATTGCTCAGCATCAAGTTTATGATGTACGGTAAGTAGGTGGCCTGGAATATGTTGAAATCACCAAGAAAATGATTTTAAAAGTTAGAAATGCAATGATGTTTTACTCGGAAGCCCTTGAAGATCAGAAAAGAGGTTGGAAAGGAAGTGCTACAAAGTTAAGAAAAGATTATGCGAACATGTGAAAGAGTTAAGAGAGAGAAAAATGAAGATTCATCTGGAGAAACAAAGAGGTTAAAGCCATTGATGGAGATACGCAAACTTAGTAATTTGATCTAAACCTAATTACCCAGTTTTAGTTTTACTTGCTCAACTTGTTCACGTTTGTTTTTGCTATGCACAGATGATTTTAGCGAGGATTAATTTTTTTGATGTTTTAATTAGGAGAAAGTTTTAGTTATATTTGTTGCATGCATCTTTGCTGTGGTGCTTACAGTATGATAGTGATGTTAAAGAAATTTTTGAACTGAGCTGAGAGCCATCATTTGCTGTCAGTATTTTGCAAAGGTACGTAAATGTTGGAATAATTTCTTCAAGATAATATTTAATTATCTTATTTCATGTTACATCTTTGTTTTTTTTTTTNACGTAAATGTTGGAATAATTTCTTCAAGATAATATTTAATTATCTTATTTCATGTTACATCTTTGTTTTTTTTTTTAATTAATTTTTTTACTAAACCGGAAATTACTGTGCAAACAAACTATTTTAAGTGTATGGAGGTTTNTTTTTTTTTTTAATTAATTTTTTTACTAAACCGGAAATTACTGTGCAAACAAACTATTTTAAGTGTATGGAGGTTTTATTATGTGCTATTAAAGAATGCACAGTTCATATTAATTCTGTAATATTATTGTATTTTTAACTGTAAATAAAAATTGTGTTTAGTATTCTTTTAATACAAATGAATCTTAAGGTTTATAAGAAGTAATATTTAATACGCATACTACTAATTGCATAGCCAAGTAAGTGTAAAAGTGAATGCGAAAGAGCCTGCCAAAATTGTGGTACACACACAATTGTCGGGAGAACAGCTCCAGGATTTATTATTCTTGCCCTTAGTATACCAGTATATGATTTTGGAGGTAGTCTTATGGCGCGTTGCAAAGTTTACGACTGCCGTATATTAATTTNCTTAGTATACCAGTATATGATTTTGGAGGTAGTCTTATGGCGCGTTGCAAAGTTTACGACTGCCGTATATTAATTTTGCTTTTTCTTAGTCAGGGAAATTTTTTCAAAGTCTTGGAAAACAGGGAAAAGTCAGGGAATTTTTGAAATGTGGATCTGTAGCAACAATGATTATGACCACCTTCTAGAAGTGCTGTCTGCTGCGCGTAGCCCACGATGTATGGCTCGTGACATGGGCTGTGAAGTGAGTATATAATGCGACCGACAGGCTGGCTGTACACAGTACTCTTACTGCTGTCATGGGTAAGGGAAGCGATTTAAAAGAGTTGCAAAAAAGAGATCATTGGCTTTCTGGCCAAGGGGGGCAGCATTTCGGAAACAGCGGCGTTTGTGAACTGTTCACGTGCCTCTGTGGAAAGGTGTATCGTGAGTGGATGAATGGCACCATTGGGAATAACTGTCNATTTGTGAACTGTTCACGTGCCTCTGTGGAAAGGTGTATCGTGAGTGGATGAATGGCACCATTGGGAATAACTGTCGTGGAAACTGCGGAGATCCATGCGCCATTGATGTCTGAGGTGAATGTAGACTACGACAGTGCGTGAAGACCAACAGACAGAGTACAGTGGAACAGCTCACTGTTCAAATGAACCAGGAGGCATCCAGACACGTGTCTACCACAACAGTTCAATGAGCCCTTGTGCGAATGGGGCTCCGGAGTAGACTGAGGGTGACTGCACCCGTGCTAACACAGGTGTATCAATGAAAATGACTGGAATTTGTTCGACAGTATGCCAACTGGACCACTGCTGATTGGCNGTGCTAACACAGGTGTATCAATGAAAATGACTGGAATTTGTTCGACAGTATGCCAACTGGACCACTGCTGATTGGCAATGGGTGACCTTCTTGGAGTCACGTTTTCAGCTGTTAGCGTGTCCGGAGAGAAACGTCTGAGAACCGACATCCTGTATCCATTGTTGGACGAACACAAGGTGGTGGGGGCAGTGTTATAGTCTAGGGAATGTACTTGTGGTATTCTCTAGGTCCCATCATCCGTGTGGAAGGCACTTTTGATCAATTTAGTTACGAATCCATCCTCTGCGATTACGTCCACTCATACAGGATTGTCTTGCCTTGTCACATGGCTGAAAGAGCACGATCAAGACTATACCGTTCTTCCCTGGCCCCCAAACAGCCCCGATCTCAATTCAATGATATCTGTGGGACCACCTTGAACCTCATGTTCGCTGTCTGTCTCCTCCACCATGCACACTTCAACAGTTGTGGGATGCACTGCAGACAGCATGGGTCCAGATACCCCTGGAGACCTATCAGCACCTGAATATGTTTTGTTCTAAGGAAGCTTGCAATAAGTGTGTGCACATGTGTGAACTGCTGTAGCCATGTACTATTACATGAATGAAATCTTTCTCTTTGCACCAAATTGCAGTAGGTGGCGAGTATGAAAGTGGTGGTGAGAACTGATGACTTTCCAGACAAATTGTTTATGAATGCCACAAATCACAAAATAAAGAAATGTTTCACCCTCGATAGAAATTAACATAAGAAAGCTGGTAAGGGAAATATTTTACCTTCAAAATTGCTTGTGATCCTGGGTAACATAGAAACAGGATAGTTGTAACATAACAGAAACCTTCAAATATTGCATAGGAACAGAAAATAATTGTACTATTACACTTACGTGGGAATAAAATACATATGGAACTACATAAACAAGATAATCATCGACTGGGTCATTCCATATGAAATCATCAAATTAAAAAAAAATTGAAGCTGCTCCATTTTTGAATTTGGTAAAAATATTTTTTTCTAGGTTTTTCTGTCCTCAAGGTGAAAGAAAAATATTAATTAAAATTTTACCTACAAGAGGGTGATGGCAGCCATTTTTCATACACACTGCAAGCAAATTTCATAGATTTCTGAGGTTTACGCAATTACCCATAACTGTTTAAATAAATAGTTTATTATGGAGTTTTCAGTGTCATTTAAAAGCTTACATAAGATACTATTATACTGTATATTTATATTTGAAAATACTTTTTTTATTTTCAAGATGGCAACTATCTGCTTTCAGCATTCAGATGACTGTTTTATGCCACTTTATACTCCACCCTGCTACACCAAAGTTGCATTTAGAGATCTGATATTTTNCAGATGACTGTTTTACGCCACTTTATACTCCACCCTGCTACACCAAAGTTGCATTTAGAGATCTGATATTTTGTGTGCTTAGTGTCTACATGTAGAATATTGTGCAACATCAAAGTTATCTGGGTTGAAGACTTCCTTCCTAGAAAAAAATAGGCTCCAATTTCGGAAAAAATGAAGATTTGCCATTTTTGAAGCCAGAAAAAGTTATGTGGGGACGAAAAAAATGTGAGTTTTGTATGAAAGATATTCTTGATGAATCGCTATAGGGCACAAGTTGTCCCATTTTCTTATTTTCACCCCTGTTGAGTACATGGACCTTTGAAAAAACAAAAAAAAGTTGATTTTTAAAATGAATCTATTGTTCATTATATAATCCAACTTCATTCTGAATGTGATTTAAGTGTGTCCAAAGAATGCAAATGTGAATTACCTGTGCTTTGGTTGAAGTGTGTGCCAATATAAGTTTTCTTCATGTGGCAAGTAACCTCAAAACATCAAAAACAGCTTTACGCATAACAAATACCTAATCACTGCGCAAGTTAATTCATTCTAGCTGTGGTACCAGTCAATTAAATTTTAGTGCTATGTCTAAATTTTAGTCTTTTTGTACATTCACATTTCAATTTTCACTCTAATTTACAGTCACATGTACACTTATACTAATATTTACAAACTCCATGTTTATGCAGCAATGCTACTGTGTAGTATGTGCCATTCTCTCCATAAAAATCACTGATAACATTTTACTCATTTTTTTGCTAATGTTGTGTGTTCTTACATTGTAAGTTACTACCACAAGTGGTGACAATGTTCTTAAAATATTCACTTGTTTCACCCATACCAATTCTTTTGTAAGTTTGAAGTGATTGCTTGGACCTTTAGGATGAAAAAGTATGACCTTGTACTCTTTCTCCAGTTTCTTTGCCTCTAATTCCAATCCATCAGTTGTCATAAATAAAACACATGTAATTGTTCAGGTCTGGCAAAACAGCTTGTGTTTTGGTGATGGGTACCATTAAATATTTCTGTGTTTATGAGTATTGGTAGACAGCAAGATTATCTCCATATACTGGAACAAAACCATGATTTATTTTTATTTATTTATGTAGTTGCAAAATTGTGAATTTTTCAATTTTTTTACATTGCACTGCCCAAACAGTGTATTAACACTTAGTACCCTTTGTCACCCTAATGTTAACGGTGTTGGACCCCAAAAAATTTGTTATTTTATAATTGTACCAAACATTGATGTAAAGACATTTTCCTCAAATAAATAATTTTTACACTTTAAATTTTTTGATTAATTTGATTACAAATACAAAATTCTTGTGTTTTGTTGCAGCCATGATAAATACTAAGTTGTGCAGATGAAAAATTTACAACATAATCTAATTCCGTGGGCTGCTGCTTGACCTGTATGTAATCACCAAATAACCATTCATGCATTTAAAAAATTCAAAATTATCTTTATTTAGTTTTTTCTTTTTTTCCTTTTCCATAAAAATGGTTTGTTATTTGGTGATTTACATGTTTGTCACGTGGTAGCCCATAGGATTTGTATACTTTGTAAATTTTTTAATCTGTACAACTTAGTATTTGTTATAATGACTGCAAAGAAGCAGAAGAATTTTATGTTTGACATCAAATTATTCAGATAATATAAAGTGTAAAATCTTTGTATTAAATGAAAATATCATCCCATATAATGCGTACAAGATGAACAATGTTTGGTACAAATACAAAATGATTAATTTTTTGTGGTCCAACACCATTCGTGACGTTCAGAATGAAGTGGGATTATATAATGCCCAACAGATTAAATTTTAAAATATACTTTTGTTTTGTGTTTTCAAAGGTCTGTGTATGTGTACTCAACAGGGATGAGAATAACATAATGGGACAACTTGTGCCCTATAGCTATTCATCAAAAGTATCTTTCATAAAAAACTCCAAATTTTTTTGAAAATAAAAAATTTTAATTTTTCCCTAAGTTGGGGACTATTTTTCTAGGAAGGAAGCCTTCAACCTAGATAACTTTGATGTTGCACAATATTCTACATGTAGACACTAAGCACACAAGAGATCAGATCTCTAACAGCAACTTTGGTGAAGCAGGGTGGGGTATAAAGTGGGGTAAAACAGCCATCTTGAAAATACAACATTTATTTTATGATATAACATACAGTGTAATAGTATCTTATTATGTAAGCTTTTAAATGACCCTAAAAACTCCATAATAGGTGACTTATAAAAAACCGTTACGACTAGTTGCGTAAACCTCAGAAATCTGTGAAATTTGCTTGCAGCGTGTATGAAAAATGGTTGCCATCATCCACTTGTAGGTAAAAACCTAAATTAATATCTTTCTTTCACCTTGAGGATAGGGTAACACATAACAAATTTTTATCAAAATCAAAAATGGTGCAGCTTCAGTCCCTTGATGATTTCACATGGAATGATCAGATTTTCAAATGTTTTATTGTTGAAGAATTGTGTGAAAAATAAATGGTGTAAAGTTATAATACCAAATTGCATGGAAGTAATTTAAAATTAGATCCTGTGTAAAGTAATGAAATTGTGTTGAATGTAAATTAAAATATCAGTGAGTAGTGAATTAAAATTTGCTTATCACCTCACTCTCTCTCATAAACATTAGGCCTATAAAGAAACAGATTATGTGTGAAAATTCTCAGAAAATAGTGATCTTGATGATTGAAATGTTTGGTTTATTGATAGAGATGAATTGATATCGTTAAGCACAGAAAATGTTTTGAAATTTCTGCAACTCAAATAAACAAATAAAAAACACTAAAAGTATTGTAGTAATCTGCATTTATAGTTCTCCAAGAGGAGAAAAATCTACTATCTTAAAGAAATTAGATTTAGTACTGTCAAAGTTACATCAAGAAAATGCTGAGATTATTCTTTGTGAGGATACTAATAAATCTAAACAGCAATGACTAATCTAAAATAGCATATTTTCTGCAGCTTGAGAACATGCATTCTAACCAGAAAAAGATTTGAACCTTTAAACTGCATTTCTCACAAGAAAATCTTGCAAATTTTAAACACCAGATCCAAAAACAAACCTGGGAATTTATTTGATGGGAAAGCAATATGTGTAAATTTCAGAAATTTTATGAATACATTTAATGTGATGTACAAAAAATACTTCACAAAAAATATTTTTACAATAAAAACACATTTTCAAAGTTCTAAAAAAATTGATTACAAAAGGAATAAGTATTTCAGGTTGTAAATAAACTATTACAAAAAAACAAAAAGTTCCTAAAACTAACCAAACATAAATTTAATGACAGCCTAATTTATAGATCTAAGAATAAATAATAATGAAATTAAAATTTGTGGCTCAGATGGTATAGTTAGTATTAACTGATCCTAAATCAATAACAAACTAAATGAACAGTTACTTTGCAACTACAGCTCAAAATATGCTACCCTCCCAAAAACCACCCACAAAATATAGTGTGTCACTTAAATAGAACAGTTCCTCTATGATTTATCCTGTCTCATACCAATATAGCAATTTCAGAATTTAAAGCCATTTGTTTGTTTTGAGTTGAATGTTATTTATTTTGAATGTAATCTTAAAGCCCCTACCCTCAGGAATGGTTTAATTGTAATTCAGGACATTACCTCAGAATTCTTATTTATTTTTTTGTTTTATTTAAATTTCACATACTTTGACCGTTTCTTTTATTTTGTTATGTGAACTGAGCTCAATTATCTTTGGAATTGTTAATTATGTTGTCACCCTTTTCTCTTTGCAATTTACCAGGCTTAATCAAGCATGTTTTGCCACAGAGGAATGTATTTAATTACAGTTCTGATAAGTGCCACGTCTCAGGGAGTAACTAATATCTTGGAATTTCCCGTTTTTAATTAGCGTTACCATGTGAACCCTTTTGATTGACACTCCCTAGACAGTATGGACAGCGGTAAATCGTAACTTTTTTTCTGCAAGAATTAATTTAATTTTGCACTTTCCGCCTATCATGATGTTAGGAAAGGTGTACGAGAGGTGCCTAGTTTGTTTAAATATGCTGGGCGTGACAAAGTAAAAGCCCTAAATGCATTGCGATAGTTTTGAAGTGCACTACACCAGCTGCCGTCTCCGCCAGTACTAAATAAGTATGGCCTATGTCTTGTATGGTACTGCAATTTTAAAGAACTGTTACGTATGTGCACTGAAATCATTTAGAACAGTTTGGATTATCAAATTAACTTGAATTTTCAAGATTGTGATTTTTGGAATTTTAAATTATTTTCTGAAATTAATGAAGTGCGTAACTATTTGGTAGGACATTAACCAGAAGCCAGCAGATATAATTTTTTGTTCTGTAGCCATGCAGAACCGTGAACATTATAACAAGATTAATTTCTGAGTACACTATGAGCCAGTTGAATTTTTAATTTCTTGGAACGTAAATTATCAATTTTGATTGCTAATTTTTAGAGGTTATTTAGTATTCAGATCTATCACAACCAATTTTCTTAATTGAAAGACAGCAAGTATTTGTATTGATTTGATTAATGTTTCTGGATTTCCTGCATTAAATATATTTTTCATTTATCATTGAATTCTCAATTTTTGCACATCATTTCTGCAATAAAACTACAGTTTTCACACACAAATGAATGGCTTATGTTTTGTGTAGTATTTGAAATTAGTTTTAATATTTTACTCTTAAGGGTAATTTATATGTTTGAGTGTTGTATTTCATACAAAAAGTGTGAAATGTTGTCTTTTGTATGTTTAAATGCAAAAGGGTAAATGTGTCTTCACGTAATTCAGAAATCATTAACGATTACTGCTTATCTGTCAAAAGTATCACATTAATAACCTACCTGGTTTTGATCTACATAATCAGTCATAACTTTCATTGCATTTCAAAGGCAAAATCATCTTTCCCACGCTCTGTGTTAAACAAAGGGAAGCAGATGCACCTGGTGTCATTACAGTCCAGCTAGACACCACGAGCAAAGAGAAAGCAAGCGGCGTAGTAGGAATTCTGCTAAGCATCACGCGCATGCCCAACATGTCTCGACATAATTATTCATTTAAAATTCTCTTTCTTTTCACACTACAAATTTTATTATTTGTGAATTCACACACACTAAAAGTTATATTCATAAACCTAGAAATTGAAAAATGTATCAAGGCAATTAATAATTCAAACTCTACTGTCATAGATGTAATTTCCCAGCAAATTACTAAAAATGAATGCTTAGTTTTTGTTAAAACCATTGGTATTTTTAATTAATTAATCTTTTGAGAGAGGTATATTTCCAGATGATTTGAAACTAAAAAATTCAGATAGATAACTACAGGCCATATCATCGTTAAATCCAATGTTAAAAAGGTAATTTTTTACTTTAGGGGCTTTTCTGAAAATAAGAAAAAAAACTCCAGAAAGTGGTATATTTCGACTNCTTAGTATACCAGTATATGATTTTGGAGGTAGTCTTATGGCGCGTTGCAAAGTTTACGACTGCCGTATATTAATTTAGCTTTTTCTTAGTCAGGGAAATTTTTTCAAAGTCTTGGAAAACAGGGAAAAGTCAGTGAATTTTTTAAATGTGGATCTGTAGCAACAATGATTATGACCACCTTCTAGAAGTGCTGTCTGCTGCGCGTAGCCCACAATGTATGGCTCGTGACATGGGCTGTGAAGTGGGTATATAATGCGACCGACAGGCTGGCTGTACACAGTACTCTTACTGCTGTCATGGGTAAGGGAAGCGATTTAAAAGAGTTGCAAAAAAGAGATCATTGGCTTTCTGGCCAAGGGGGGCAGCATTTCGGAAACAGCGGCATTTGTGAACTGTTCACGTGCCTCTGTGGAAAGGTGTATCGTGAGTGGATGAATGGCACCATTGGGAATAACTGTCGTGGAAACTGCGGAGATCCATGCGCCATTGATGTCTGAGGTGAATGTAGACTACGACAGTGCGTGAAGACCAACAGACAGAGTACAGTGGAACAGCTCACTGTTCAAATGAACCAGGAGGCATCCAGACACGTGTCTACCACAACAGTTCAATGAGCCCTTGTGCGAATGGGGCTCCGGAGTAGACTGAGGGTGACTGCACCCGTGCTAACACAGGTGTATCAATGAAAATGACTGGAATTTGTTCGACAGTATGCCAACTGGACCACTGCTGATTGGCAATGGGTGACCTTCTTGGAGTCACGTTTTCAGCTGTTAGCGTGTCCGAAGAGAAACGTCTGAGAACCGACATCCTGTATCCATTGTTGGACGAACACAAGGTGGTGGGGGCAGTGTTATAGTCTAGGGAATGTACTTGTGGTATTCTCTAGGTCCCATCATCCGTGTGGAAGGCACTTTTGATCAATTTAGTTACGAATCCATCCTCTGCGATCACGTCCACTCATACAGGATTGTCTTGCCTTGTCACATGGCTAGAAGTGTCTCCACATGGCTGAAAGAGCACGATCAAGACTATACCGTTCTTCCCTGGCCCCCAAACAGCCCCGATCTCAATTCAATGATATCTGTGGGACCACCTTGAACCTCATGTTCGCTGTCTGTCTCCTCCGCCATGCACACTTCAACAGTTGTGGGATGCACTGCAGACAGCATGGGTCCAGATACCCCTGGAGACCTTTCAGCACCTGAATATGTTTTGTTCTAAGGAAGCTTGCAATAAGTGTGTGCACATGTGTGAACTGCTGTAGCCATGTACTATTACATGAATGAAATATTTCTCTTTGCACCGAATTGCAGTAGGTGGTGGCGAGTATGAAAGTGGTGGTGAGAACTGATGACTTTCCAGACAAATTGTTTATGAATGCCACAAATCACAAAATAAAGAAATGTTTCACCAGCGATAGAAATTAATATAAGAAAGCTGGTAAGGGAAATATTTTACCTTCAAAATTCCTTGTGATCCTGGGTAACATAGAAACAGGACAGTTGTAACATAACAGAAACCTTCAAATATTGCATAGGAACAGAAAATAATTGTACTATTACACTGACGTGGGAATAAAATACATATGGAACTACATAAATGAGATAAATCATCGACTGGGTCATTCCATATGAAATCATCAAATTTAAAAAAAATTGAAGCTGCTTCATTTTTGAATTTGGTAAAAATATTTTTTTCTAGGTTTTTCTATCCTCAAGGTGAAAGAAAAATATTAATTTAAATTTTTACCTACAAGAGGGTGATGGCAGCCATTTTTCATACACACTGCAAGCAAATTTCACAGATTTCTGAGGTTTACGCAACTACCCATAACTGTTTAAATAAATAGTTTATTATGGAGTTTTCAGTGTCATTTAAAAGCTTACATAAGAAACTATTATACTGTATATTTATATTTGAAAATACTTTTTTTATTTTCAAGATGGCAACTATCTGCTTTCAGCATTCAGATGACTGTTTTATGCCACTTTATACTCCACCCTGCTACACCAAAGTTGCATTTAGAGATCTGATATTTTGTGTGCTTAGTATCTACATGTAGAATATTGTGCAACATCAAAGTTATCTGGGTTGAAGACTTCCTTCCTAGAAAAAAATAGGCTCCAATTTCGGAAAAAATGAAGATTTGCCATTTTTGAAGCCAGAAAAAGTTATGTGGGGACGAAATAAAAATGTGAGTTTTGTATGAAAGATATTCTTGATGAATCGCTATAGGGCACAAGTTGTCCCATTTTCTTATTTTCACCCCTGTTGAGTACATGGACCTTTGAAAAAACAAAAAAAGTTGTTACAGCTTTACGCATAACAAATACCTAATCACTGCGCAAGTTAATTCATTCTAGCTGTGGTACCAGTCAATTAAATTTTAGTGCTATGTCTAAATTTTAATCTTTTTGTACATTCACATTTCAATTTTCACTCTAATTTACAGTCACTGTTTGTACACTTATACTAATATTTACAAACTCCATGTTTATGCAGCAATGTTACTGAGTAGTATGTGCCATTCTCTCCATAAAAATCACTGATAACATTTTATTCATTTTTTTGCTTATGTTGTGTGTTCTTACATCGTAAGTTACTACCACAAGTGGTGACAATGTTCTTAAAATATTCACTTGTTTCACCCATACCAATTCTTTTGTAAGTTTGAAGTGATTGCTTGGACCTTTAGGATGAAAAAGTATGACCTTGTACTCTTTCTCCACAGTTTCTTTGCCTCTAATTCCAATCCATCAGTTGTCATAAATAAAACACATGTAATTGTTCAGGTCTGGCAAAACAGCTTGTGTTTTGGTGATGGGTACCATTAAATATTTCTGTGTTTATGAGTATTGGTAGACAGCAAGATTATCTCCATATACTGGAACAAAACCATGATTTATTTTTATTTATTTATGTAGTTGCAAAATTGTGAATTTTTCAATTTTTTTACATTGCACTGCCCAAACAGTGTATTATCACTTAGTACCCTTTGTCACCCCAATGTTAACGGTGTTGGACCCCAAAAAATTTGTTATTTTATAATTGTACCAAACATTGATGTAAAGACATTTTCCTCAAATAAATAATTTTTACACTTTAAATTTTTTGATGAATTTGATTACAAATACAAAATTCTTGTGTTTTGTTGCAGCCATAATAAATAATAAGTTGTGCAGATGAAAAATTTACAGCATAATCTAATTCCGTGGGCTGCTGCTTGACCTGTATGTAATCACCAAATAACCATTCATGCATTTAAAAAATGCAAAATTATCTTTATTTAGTTTTTCTTTTTTTTTCTTTTCCTTTTCCATAAAAATGGTTGGTTATTTGGTGATTTACATGTTTGTCACGTGGTAGCCCATAGGATTTGTATACTTTGTAAATTTTTTCATCTGTACAACTTAGTATTTGTTATAATGGCTGTAAAGAAGCAGAAGAATTTTATGTTTGACATCCAAGTATCTTAGTAAAACTACACTTATCAACCCCAAATTATTCTCATAAACTTTACAGTCTGTCCAATAGTTTTACCTTNCTATCTTAGTAAAACTACACTTATCAACCCCAAATTATTCTCATAAACTTTACAGTCTGTCCAATAGTTTTACCTTTATAAAAACAATATTTTTTTACTGAATGTCTGATCATATAACTGTTTTCATTTTGCAAATTTACTACTATTCCAAATTATTATTCTTAAAAAGAACTAGCTTGCGACACATTTTCGCCCAAAACATGTTACAATATTCATCCTTGATTTCATTGGGTTTGGACAAACTGGCAATGTAGTCATAGCGATAAATCCCTGTGTAATTCTAAAAACTGACTGATTTATGAGAAGCTGGAAAACATATTTGGAATAGTATGTTTATGTCAGCACTGATGAGAGCAATTTTCATACTCTGCCACAGAATTGATTACTTGTTTACATATTGAAGATGTAGAAGAACTGAAAATTATTAGATTTTACGCCACACTGCTTTTCTTCCAAAGATATTGTAATGACGCAGTTATATTAATTATCGGGATACTAGTTTAAATTTCTTTCGTTTTGCGAGGCTTCGTAATATTTTTATCGGGATTCGAAGTTATTGNATTATCGGGATACTAGTTTAAATTTCTTTCGTTTTGCGAGGCTTCGTAATATTTTTATCGGGATTCGAAGTTATTGTGTGGTAGTTATGTTTATCAGGCATACGTTTGCTGTTTCAGGAAATCTTAGTTTTGTTACGCGTCAGCATTGGTAGATAGAAGCTTTCTAACTGCTGTTGGCAGTTTTTATTCTGGAAGGTTTGATTATTTTTTACCGGCGACACAGTTCGGATGGCTACGCAGTTTGTCGGCTCACGTGGGGAAGGGATGCCGGCCCATGCCATGCCCTTATTTGGTTACGTTTTGGTACCCTGGGGCGAGGAATGGGGATAGGCACGCGGCGACAAATACCCGGGGTGCCTATTGCCCGCGATCAGTATACAGAAATCAGTAGACAACCAGCACTCGCTGAGGCTGCGTCAGGCGAGGCAAATATCCCCCACACTGCCAAACTTTATCCTGCTCGTTTATTTCTCCACCAGTGTGGGAGGTCGCTGCCTTTGTATTTTCTCTTGCGATGCAAGTTTTAAGTGACGTGGTTAGTACTTAAACTACTGTGGCGCTGCTCTTTGCTTGTTTGTCAGTGAAGCTGTTCGTGACTCTGCATACCAGAAGATTGTATGAGAACTGGTGCATTAAATGATAAATAAAAGTACAGAGTAATAAACAAAAACTTGACTTTATTTTTATTTTGGTTTGGCGCCTTTAACATTTCATGTTTCTACCGATTGAGCTAACTGAGCTGTAATTTCCAACATCAATCCAGACGGTGCGAGGTTACTAACACGGCGACCCAGACGTGGGGCAATGCTACAATATGAGTATGCAGGATAATAGAAGTTCATTAATTGATATGCAATGGAAATATGGAAATTTTAAATGCAAACGACATTTGAGCATTATTTTTAATTAACATTACAAAGAGCTATGGGAAATTTTTTTTGTAACCTTAGCAATACTCTTTGGCCTTTTCTCAAGACATGTAGCAGCAGTAATCAATGAATAATTAATTTGCTGGTAGTTATGAAATTATATGGATTTGTTAATTATAATCTGTATCTTTTAGGGTATTAAGTCTCTGCTACTATTCTAAGAGTAAACCTAGTGGTTTAACATTTTATAAAAGCTACTTTCCATTGAATGTTTTTACAAAATACAGTAGCCAGGTAACTTAAAAGTAAATAATATAAAACTACAAGCACTGTGCCGATAATTTAATACTGAACAAGAGCTCAACTAATTATAGACATTTGTTTCATTCCAGAATATAAGCTGCAGTTTGGGTTTGATATTTCTGAACCTAAGTTGGGTAGTGATGTCGGTATATGCTGGATTTTTTGGGCTTGTACAAGAAAATTGAGAAGAGTTTTTCAGTTTATGTAACAGAGATAGAAACTTTTAAGACCCACATAAATTCACGGTTTTTGGTGTTAAAAACAAAAAAATATCTAACGAATGCTGTAGTCTACAGGGCACTTGTTTAGTTGTCACAACCAATGAACTGTAGGCTTCGTGTTTGGCTATAGCAGTGTGAAATTACAAGCTAGACTAGTAGCATGCTGCACGGTTTACGAATCATTTACGCACAGACACGATCCTTTGGTACTGAGCCCTGTCAGTGTAAAACACCAGCCAAAAATAACTTTCACGTTCGATATATAAGCAATTGTGTATACCGGGTCTGTATGGATCAGTCATGGACAGATACAGATGCATAGTACACGTTTTTATTTAATCACTCATGAAATGCAAATTGATAACGTTGTTATAATCAGTAAAGATTAAAATATTTAAAATTTAGAAAACATCTCCGTTAACTACGTTTTATGTGCAAGAATTAATAAGGAATAAGTGCATGCATAGTATGACTATTTGTAAAATTACAATTATCGCAAACTATGACATACCCAAACTTTGTGAACATGATTGGGTGAGACAAGTGTAATTTGGAATCAAAGGTTACTTGTGTTTTGCCGTAACGAAATATACTTAGTACTCTGTCTTCTTTGTGATCCTTGCTTTTAATGATATTTGCTTCAGAGTAAATATCTGTTAGTTATTAATTAGCAATATAACTTTTACTCTATGCAGATACAGTATTAGAGAAGTGTAATGATAATAACATAAAGCAGAAAGTTCATAGCTGCCGCTCTCATATACGGTTGAAATATTTTAGAAGTTCTACACGCCCTAACAAGCAATCACGAGAGGTAATGGTTTAGGAGGGACATATAAATAAACTGTTGTTTATTTTTCATTNTAACAAGCAATCACGAGAGGTAATGGTTTAGGAGGGACATATAAATAAACTGTTGTTTATTTTTCATTTTATACCTGTATCACTCATCTATCTCTTAAAATAAAAGTCTCTCGCTTGCTACTTTTTTTTCCCTGTGCGCGTCCAAAAAAAAATAAAACAGACCATTTTTTACGTAGAAAATATGTTCAGTAAATAAAAGTTATGATTGCGTCATGGTTAGAAAATATTACTGATTTGCCAGTAAAATTTTTAAATTATTTGAGATAGTTTCAGAGTGACTAAGTTTAGTTTGAACATTTTTCGGCGGCGCAAAGCGAGTACGCAGCGCTGTTAAGTTTCATGCCCCGTGCAGAAGCTGAGGGAGCACGGAAGAGGCGCATATAAGGGCGAGATTCCAGTGTTTCTTTGCGGCTCTGGCCGGCGCGAGGTATTGGATTAATTTAATTAGTCTTGGCTAACATGCATAAAAACTTAAATTGGGTCTCAGAACCCCTCAACAGTTCAAAATTATTAAAATAAAATTGCTTTATAAAATTTTAGACTTAAATTTAAATATGAATTAATGTCCAAAAGTTCTTGTAGATAAGAATTTTGAAGTTCAAAAATGACTTTCTCTTAACTGTCTTGCATCCTTAGCAGTGGCAGCAGCGTCATCCCTGGACGTGTCATAGTCAGCAGATTACAGCACTCGAAATCCTAAAATAGCCTATTCGGACCTCTTCTTTCAGCGCCCTCGCACATTTATCAACTAGGATACTTGTCCATATCCTTGCCTAGTGTTATGATGCGGCAGTCGTACAAAAATTAATAAATTCTGACAACTCATAATGTACGCTGGACTGCCTTGTCAGATAGCTGAAGAGTGACAGGGCTTACACCATCCTTTATCAAAACAGAAATCTAAAATAACATTGTTTCATGACTATTACACTTAATAGAAAAACCTGTAACACTTCCTTCTTGTAATCAGACTGCCAAATGCAATAAAATAAACTCTAAAATTATAAAATTAATGATATTACTGAGCGATTTTGATGCATTTGTTGACATACACAACAGTGAATATTCTAAACTGCAGCCTTGCATTTAATATATATGCAGTTTAATCTGTGCTGTATGCTTGCAAGATGGTTGTGTGTATTTACTGAGTTATTTAAAAACTCTTGATATGCCATTTTGTTGCTTTAGTTTGTTGACAGTTAAAAAGTGGGATTGAGCAGAAAATACGACAGTTTCTAGTTGTGGAAGCTTTATGTTACTGGTGTGCCATTTTTTTTTACAGAAAATAATTACCAAGAGGAAGCTTGCAAGGATGTGATTAAAGAAATGGTTCAATGTTGCCGCAAGTGGGCAGATGTATCGCTTTGTTGCTCTGGCATAAATACTACGGAGACAACAACAAGTGTTAGTAGTTTTCAAGCAGTCTGCTATATCATTAATTTGTTTAGATGTATGTGGACACTCCACACTTGGGAGAAGTATTTTGTTAAAGTACATAAAAGTTGGGGACATGTCAGCTTGTTAAATTATGTACAATCGTTGGAAGACTTTTTGATATAATTTNATTATCGGGATACTAGTTTAAATTTCTTTCGTTTTGCGAGGCTTCGTAATATTTTTATCGGGATTCGAAGTTATTGCGTGGTAGTTATGTTTATCAGGCATACGTTTGCTGTTTCAGGAAATCTTAGTTTTGTTACGCGTCAGCATTGGTAGATAGAAGCTTTCTAACTGCGGTCGGCAGTTTTTATTCTGGAAGGTTTGATTATTTTTTACCGGCGATACAGTTTGGATGGCTACGCAGTTTGTCGGCTGGCGTGAGGAAGGGATGCCGGCCCATGCCATGCCCTTATTTGGTTACGTTTTGGTACCCTGGGGCGAGGAATGGGGATAGGCACGCGGCGACAAATACCCGGGGTGCCTATTGCCCGCGATCAGTATACAGAAATCAGTAGACAACCAGCACTCGCTGAGGCTGCGTCAGGCGTGGCAAATAACCCCCACACTGCCAAACTTTATCCTGCTCGTTTATTTCTCCACCAGTGTGGGATGTCGCTGCCTTTGTATTTTCTCTTGCGATGCAAGTTTTAAGTGACGTGGTTAGTACTTAAACTACTGTGGCGCTGCTCTTTGCTTGTTTGTCAGTGAAGCTGTTCGTGACTCTGCATACCGGAAGATTGTATGAGAACTGGTGCATTAAATGATAAATAAAAGTACAGAGTAATAAACAAAAACTTGACTTTATTTTTATTTTTGTTTGGCGCCTTTAACATTTCATGTTTCTACCGATTGAGCTAACTGAGCTGTAATTTCCACCGTCAATCCATATGGTGCGAGGTTACTAACATGGCAACCCAGACGTGGGGCAATGCTACAATATGAGTATGCAGGATAATAGAAGTTCATTAATTGATATGCAATGGAAATATGGAAATTTTAAATGCAAACGACATTTGAGCATTATTTTTAATTAACATTACAAAGAGCTATGGGAAATTTTTTTTTGTAACCTTAGCAATACTCTTTGGCCTTTTCTCAAGACATGTAGCAGCAGTAATCAATGAATAATTAATTTTCTGGTAGTTATGAAATTATATGGATTTGTTAATTATAATCTGTATCTTTTAGGGTATTAACTCTCTGCTACTATTCTAAGAGTAGACCTAGTGGTTTAACATTTTATAAAAGCTACTTTCCATTGAATGTTTTAACAAAATGCAGTAGCCAGGTAACTTAAAAGTAAATAATATAAAACTACAAGCACTGTGCCGATAATTTAATACTGAACAAGAGCTCAACTAATTATAGACATTTGTTTCATTCCAGAATATAAGCTGCAGTTTGGGTTTGATATTTCTGAACCTAAGTTGGGTAGTGATGTCTGTATATGCTGGATTTTTTGGGCTTGTACAAGAAAATTTAGAAGAGTTTTTCAGTTTATGTAACAGAGATAAAAACTTTTAAGACCCACATAAATTCACGGTTTTTGGTGTTAAAAACAAAAAAATATCTAACGAATGCTGTAGTCTACAGGGCACTTGTTTAGTTATCACAACCAATGAACTGTAGGCTTCGTGTTTGGCTATAGCAGTGTGAAATTACAAGCTAGACTAGTAGCATGCTGCACGGTTTACGAATCATTTACGCACAGACACAATCCTTTGGTACTGAGCCCTGTCAGTGTAAAACACCAGCCAAAAATAACTTTCATGTTCGATATATAAGCAATTGTGTATACCGGGTCTGTATGGATCAGTCATAGATGCATAGTTCACGTTTCTATTTAATCACTCATGAAATGCAAATGGATAACGTTATAATCAGTAAAGATGAAAATATTTAAAATTTAGAAAACATCTCCGTTAACTACATTTTATGTGCAAGAATTAATGAGGAATAAGTGCATGCATAGTATGACTATTTTTAAAATTACAATTATCGCAAACTATGACATACCCAAACTTTGTGAACATGATTGGGTGAGACAAGTGTAATTTGGAATCAAAGGTTACTTGTGTTTTGCCGTAACGAAATATACTTAGTACTCTGTCTTCTTTGTGATCCTTGCTTTTAATGATATTTGCTACAGAGTAAATATCTGTTAATTATTAATGAGCAATATTACTTTTACTCTATGCAGATACAGTATTAGAGAAGTGTAATGAAAATAACAGAAAGCAGAAAGTTCATAGCTGCCGCTCTCATATACGGTTGAAATATTTTAGAAGTTCTACCGCACGCCCTAACAAGCAATCACGAGAGGTAATGGTTTAGGAGGGACATATAAATAAACTGTTGTTTATTTTTCATTTTATACCTATATCACTCATCTATCTCTTAAAATAAAAGTCTCTCGCTTGCTACTTTTTTTTCCCTGTGCGCGTCCAAAAAAATAAAACAGACCATTTTTTACGTAGAAAATATGTTTAGTAAATAAAAGTTATGATTGCGTCATGGTTAGAAAATATTAGTGATTTGCCAGTAAAATTTTTAAATTATTTGAGATAGTTTTAGAGTGACTAAGTTTAGTTTGAACATTTTTCGGCGGCGCGAAGCGAGTACGCAGCGCTGTTGAGTTTCCTGCCCCGTGCAGAAGCTGAGGGAGCACGGAAGAGGCGCATATAAGGGCGAGATTCCAGTATTTCTTTGCGGCTCCGGCCGGCGCGAGGTATTGGATTAATTTAATTAGTCTTGGCTAACATGCATAAAAACTTAAATTGGGTCTCATAAACCCCTCAACAGTTCAAAATGATTAAAATAAAATTGCTTTATAAAATTTTAGACTTAAATTTAAATATGAATTAATGTCCAAAAGTTCTCGTAGATAAGAATTTTGAGGTTCAAAAACTACTTTCTCTTAACTGCCTTGCGTCCTTAGCAGTGGCAGCGGCGTCATCCTTGAACGTGTCATAGTCAGCAGATTACAGCACTCAAAATCCTAAAATAGCGTTTTCGGACCTCTTCTTTCAGCGCCCTCGCACATTTATCGACTAGGATACCTGTCCATATCCTTGCCTAGTGGTATGATGCGGCAGTCGTACAAAAATTAATAAATTCTGACAACTCATAATGTACGCTGGACTGCCTTGTCAGATAGCTGAAGAGTGACAGGGCTTACACCATCCTTTATCAAAACAGAAATCTAAAATAACATTGGTTCATGACTATTGTACTTAATAGAAAAACCTGTAACACTTCCTTCTTGTAATCAGACTGCCAAATGCAATAAAATAAACTCTAAAATTATAAAATTTATGATATTACTGAGTGATTTTGATGCATTTGTTGACATACACAACAGTGAATATTCTAAACTGCAGCCTTGCATTTAATATATATGCAGTTTAATCTGTGCTGTATGCTTGCAAGATGGTTGTGTGTATTTACTGAGTTATTTAAAAACTCTTGATTTGCCATTTTGTTGCTTTAGTTGGTTGACAGTTAAAAAGTGGGATTGAGCAGAAAATACCACAGTTTCTAGTTGTGGAAGCTTTATGTTACTGGTGTGCATTTTTTTTTACAGAAAATAATTACCAAGAGGCAGCTTGCAAGGATGTGATTAAAGAAATGGTTCAATGTTGCCGCAAGTGGGCAGATGTATCGCTTTGTTGCTCTGGCATAAATACTACGGAGACTACAACAAGTGTTAGTAGTTTTCAAGCAGTCTGCTATATCATTAATTTGTATACATGTATGTGGACACTCAACAATTGGGAAAAGTATTTTTTAAATGATTTGAAGTTATTAGGTCAATTGGAACTTGACAGTTTTTTTAAAGTTAATTTGAAAAAAAGTACATAAAAGTTGGGGACATGTCAGCTTGTTAAATTATGTACAATCGTTGGAAGACTTTTTGATATAATTTGCATTTCCGGCCCAGCTGATAGGTATTTTGGGTTTAAAATGAGAAGGTACTTTTCCCCCATTTTTAAAAAATTTACTTGAGATCCAGTACTTGGTTAACACTCACAAAATGTATTAATTTGTTAATCCTTCACCATGCTTTTTGTACTGTGCCACACCTTTCTCCTCAATCATAGTAAGGAATGAAACATTTTGCAGTCATTCAAAATATAATAAGGGAATGGTTTCTCAGTTTTATGCCCTTTTTGAAAGGCCTAGCCAAAAGTTCAGAAATCATTGCAGTTTTTGTGACACATTGCCATTTTAGGGCAGGTGTATGCCAAGATTAAACTTGTATAACCATGTCTTATACAGTTGGTGTTTCACTAGTAACACTTTAAAATGAATTCTGTTATTTGAATGTTTTTGGTATTATGAATTGAGATTTGAATTAAACAAATCTAGGGTGCTACTAATGTGGCATATTACAGTATGTTTATTAATGCATAGATTAAGAAGATAGTATTAACACAAATTCTTACAAGTAGGTATTGAATTGAAGTAAATCTAGAGTAGAGTGATTATTCCTTGATAGAATTTTCCTCTGAAGGAGAGCAGTGGGATATTAAGTTAGTAAGTTATATTTAAACCTACCTAATGATATTAAGGCATTTGAATAATGTGAGTTTACAAAAATTGATAGTGTTTGTGTACAGTATTTTTTTGATTGGTTAAATTTTTGGTAATGCTTTTGTGCCTGTAGTATTATAGCGTGATTTTGTTTTGCAGTCTCCTGCAGAAATTTAAACTATGGCATCACCGCAACCTGTAAGGAAGCGCAGAGTGTTAAAGGAGCTCCCAATTTACCTGCGGTATCCTCGAACGTTTGCAAGTGTTTTTGTTACCACTAGTCTGTTAGTGTTCTTCAGCAGACCTATTTACGACATCTTCATACGGGATGATTGTGGTCCACCACCCACAGCTAAAAAGATAAGAGGATAAGGATAGAGGTGAGGAAAGTGTTTTTATACTGACTGGTGTAAACATTATATAATACCATTGTGTTTGTCACCATGAAATATGTATATACTGATGATATGTGTGTGGATATAAGTCTTGCCACGTGTCTGTATGTTCGCATATGAAAACCTATACTAACCAATAGGATTAAAGTGTAAGTACCAATGCGTGAAATAAGGAGGACTACAAATATTTTTCCATGTTTGAGGAGAAAGAAGTGAGTTGAGAGGTGGAGAAGGAACAGAAATAAGGCAAACGCGTACATACTCTTACCGTCTGAAAGGACAAAACCATCGACGTGATTTGGCGAAAGAAATCGGAAACCTATACACATAACTAGGAAATAAAACAATATTACGTGGCAGTAATATTTATCAATTACTGGAAAACAAAAAAAAAAAAGTTTAATGCTGTCCATTAATTTACTATTAGATTCTCATTTAACTCTATATTCAAATAATTTGAGGCACATTAATCCTCTTTGATAGTAATACTCAATTCACCCTTTGAGATGATTTGATGGCTGGTAAAATCTCAAAAATAGGTGATGGTCGGTGTTCAGTTCTGATATTGGCATGAAACTAATTGACTCCTGGGTCCATCTAATAACCAATGTAATATAAAAACTTTTTTTTGTTCATTGCACTAAAATAAAAATCATACACCCAAATATGCAGCAGATGGTTAAACTGGGTAGGTGTTACCATGATTGCTCCTTCATCACTGTAGCCTGGAGACAAACTTTGTAGCACTCCAAAATTAATCTGTCAACTTAGATTAAAAATGCAGCATTTAGGGATCTCTTCAGTTCACATCCCCGCCAGCAAACATTTAATAAAGTTTGGGGTAGTGAACCTACATTATAATGATTCTGCCATATGAAATTTCAATTCTGCATCGCCGTAAACTTAGGCTGAGCCAAACATGGCAGACCCCATAGAACAGATAGGTATATAGAAGGTACTCTCAATGCAAACATCTATGGACTCTACTGGAGCGATACTAGCGCGCAGTGATTCTTCCCCCAACTAATTACAGAGACGCGGGCTTTTTAAATACAATCTTGTATAATGTTCTTTTTTTTTTNGCTAACGGCTAGGGTGTTTTTTCAAAGGTTGATTTTCAAAAGTTTCTTCCAGTCGTGAACTGACTATAGGTATATAGAAGGTACTCTCAATGCAAACATATATGGACTCTNTTTTTTTTTTAGAATTTTTTTACTTTTCGATTTAGTTATGGCTAGTAAACCAACACGGCGCGAAGCTGACAATAATACTAACCAATAATAATAGTGATGCTAATAAACAGATCGTTCACAATTTCAAAAATTACATACCAAACTTAAAATGTATGTGGTATATAATGTATTTTATACAATTGAATAATTTATTATTGAGCAATAATTATCAAAATGTTTATTTTTAAAATATGAACTTTATAAATTAATAAATTTTATGTCGCCAGATATCTTTGTTGTTCAAACAATTTATTTTATGGTCAAATGGTATCACCTCATTGTACATATTATGTCGCCAACTGTCATTGACAAACTCTATATACATGATCTTCTGCCCTTATTGGGAGTGAAAAAATTTAATAAATAAAAATTATGTAGTTACAATTTGCAAAAGTCGACCATAACCTATATTGGACTAGTGTAAAGTATTTTCAAAATTTTGTGTAGTGTTTCTGAGGGGTGATATTTATGGTTTGTGTTGTAAACACGCGCAATGCCACACATTGGCATACACAAGAGAAAAAAAATTCTACAAACGAAAGATTGAATGATATGTTATTGTAACTACAATGGAAGCACAAGTACACCACGCTATAAATGTGTGTACAGAAGCTACTTTATTTATGGTATATGCAAAATTACAGTTAAACTTCATGGAGATACAGNTATTGTAACTACAATGGAAGTACAAGTACACCATGCTATAAATGTGTGTACAGAAGCTACCTTATTTATGGTATATGCAAAATTACAGTTAAACTTCATGGAGATACAGTTTTCTACTTGCCATTACATTTTATCAAGGAAATCCTATACAGGAAAATGGCCCTTTCAATACTTTTAAATGAGACTGGTAACCTTAAAAAACTATGATCAACTTACCTTCCCCCATGTAAAGGGGCAGAACANCAATACTTTTAAATGAGACTGGTAACCTTAAAAAACTATGATCAACTTACCTTCCCCCATGTAAAGGGGCAGAACATTACCCATAGATTTTTACACAATTATGCATCATTACCACTTCTATACTGGATACTTTATCTTTCCTGAACATGCGTGCTACANATAGATTTTTACACAATTATGCATCATTACCACTTCTATACTGGATACTTTATCTTTCCTGAACATGCGTGCTACACAATGTCAGGCAGTGTATGTGCGTCGTTTTTGAAAAAAGCAAAAAGTATGACAACACTGGGTTTTAAAAAATTTGACACAGCATATCACAGCCCCTACGAGTATGTTGTAANATTTAATATAAATAGGCTTACGTCAATGTGCACTTCCTAAATATAATAATTAATACTTCAATATAATACCCCTCCAAAACTTCCAATGAAATAAATTTAAGGCAAACATCGACTAACTTAGCGGTCCTACCTGAATGAGATTTCGCTTCTTTTAGATGATTGTACATAGATGTCTGCAAACTCAATTCTCCATCAAATGCTGGAAAAAAAAAATTATACAACTGTAGCTGAAAGCAGATAAACAGAAAAAAGCACGGATCTATAATATGGAATAGCCTATTTTTAGCTTCCGTAATACATAATACCCACCTGGTAAATTCTGAGTTGGAAGTGAGAACTTCTTCAGTCTCTTCATGCCCACACTCTTGCAATGGACACTGAAATGATCGTCGCAAACAAAGAAGTTTTTGTACATGACAATGTCATCTAATTTAGCGAATCGTGGATTTGCAATCCTTTCAACCCATATTTTGAACAGTTCTTCCTCATACACTGGGAAATTATGTCGAACTGTTCCCGGTTTGTACTTACATTCTGGTACGCAACACATATCTTTTCTGGGCATTTTGATAATAGAACTTTTACCACAATCAATACAGCAACAGTTGCTAAGATAAACGATTTAAAACACTGTAATCACCACTTGTCTAACTAACTTCAAAATCAAACATATATGCACATTTCAGCCATTACATTTATTATTTGTAAATAAAGGAGGGAAAAAAACAAGTAGCGAATACGCGATGCTAGCGCCAAGTGTTTCTTTCCCTAACTAAAACAGAGGTACATATACTGCCTATGAAGTTTCCACCCCCTGGCAGACCCCGAAGCTTCTCTTTTACAAAAAGGAACCAGAATTCCTTGCTCAAGTCACAGATAACTGAGCCTAATGACTTAATATACTAATACAAATACATTCAAAATTGCAGCCTAAGATTATATGAATACTACTACTCCTTGGAGAAATACAAGGAGAACACTGCACTGCATGAAAAAAGCACAAAAAATATACATTTTTATACACTTGGGTAGTTAAAGAAACATAATTAAGCTGCAATTAATGCAAATTAAATTACTTGAGTAAAAATATCAACATATAGGCTACTCAACCTACGGTGAAATGAAATGTAAAAAAAAGTTAGAATAAAAACAGAACCAAATAAAACATTAATATTTACATCAAAGTAATAAATAAACACACTTTCTAGAATATGACTGTTACACCGGGAACACATTGTTGTTCTGTAAAGAGCCTGATTCTATGGTGGCTCTGTAAATACCAGCCAGGGAAAACCTGGAAATGTCAGGGAAATTTGTGTGAGGTGAGGGAATTTATATAAAATAGTACAAAAAGTATTTAATAAGAAAATAAATATTGCATTCTAGCATTTCTGCTACATGCCATCTTATGAACTGTAATATTACTTTAGTTTATTTCACTTTCATAGAGAGATTTATGAGCCTGTGGACAATTTTGTTTTATGTTTAATTGAAACTATTATTACATATTTTCTTGCCATTTTTTTTCTTAAGTTGATGCAACAAGCATTGGTATTATGGCAAATATGGTTATACGTGTACGTGCAAGTAAATATTTCTTGCCCAGGAACTTTAACATATAACCATGAAACAAATAAGGTAAATCTAAAAATTAGGATTTTGGTTCTATTTATTACGCTGAACAACATTAAAACTCTCCGAAAATCCCATTTGCGCTTCCTTGGGAACAAAAAAACATAAATCACAAATTTTGAAGTTCTTATTAAAAATTGCAGGAACAGTAAAAGAAGCGGTAAAGCTAAAAATGTGGACATCAGTCCTACATAGTAAGATTTTGACATTTCGACAAAAGTAGCACCAATGTTTACTTTTAATTTATGTAGTCTTTCGCCGTCAGCTGGTGCATCAAGTGGCGGCTGCATATTTTATTAACACGCTGTCTGCTAATCCACTTTCATTTGTACTGTAATGCTAAACAAATTTTAAAGCATTTATATACTGACACCTTGCAAAAACATTTCTTGGTTATAAAAATTAAAAATAGACACCTTGCAAAATATTAAATATTTAACTTTTTTTTAAATTTGTTACAAACAGCAAATTTGGGTTAACATTTGCACGATGGTAATTGTAGTTCTTATCACACTTTGGACGTTACAGTTAATATGTTAAAACTGGAAATAAAAGTACTTCAGAGAACTTGCTTGACAATGCACTTTCATTCACCAACAAACTCACAGATGACTTTTGCAAAACAGTCATTCTGCTATTACTGATGCTAAATAGCTATAGTTGTAAATATGTGGCATGGAATAATGTAAGAATTGCTTAAAAACTACCCACACGCATCCCACTTTTTTCATTTTATTGACACAGTATAGTACAGACACGAAAACAAGGAAATGGGTTTGCGGGAAGAAATTTAAATGGCGTGTAATGGACGTAGGCTTAACTATTCCCGGTCCAGTAGAAATTACTAGTAATCAAAATTTCTGTGCATGGATATAAATGTTACTTTAAAAATTGTATACAGCTTGCAGAAAAACAAAACCATTGGTATCTGTTCGTAAATTTATTTCACACAAGAAAGCTATTTTCTTTCTGGCTGATAGTGTTTCGGGACCAGGCTAACAGGTGGTGTGGCAAGGAGTGTTGTGAGCCGAGCGTGTTCAACAGGTACCAGCAAGATAGCCTGCCTCTTGATCGAGTCTTTTTTAAGTAATTTTTTCTCCTATCACTGGCTCGAAATGACACACAACGCGAGTTTAAAATACATTTATTTAAATTATTAAAAATAATAATCAAACAATACCTTGAGATATTTTTATAGGCTTTAGGAATTAATATCAAGCATGTATGGAAGGGATGAATGGAGAGTGGGGATAAGACTTAAAAAGAACTCAATGTTTGAAGTTGCATTTAATTTCAATATAGACAGTTTTAATGTGCATTTCATTTACCTATATATTACTACTTTGGCACAAAGTTTAATTTGTAACACTAACAACTGCTGTTTTGTGACCACGTAAAATAAAATAAATAAATTAATCTAGGAACTTTTTATCATCAGTGTATTCTCTACTTGTCTGATGTGCGTCTGCAATGCAGTCAGAATAGCCAACATAATATTAATTTTTGTTCATGCATCAGCTGATACATGATTTTGTAAATTACATGTTTGTTTCGCATACATTAAGTTGCCACTCACTGACCAAGATCTTGCCAAGTAATGAGAGAGAGAGAGAGAGAGAGAGAGAGTAAAACTACCCAAAAATATAATTTGATTTTTTTGGTGTGAAAAGTGCGTAAATGACATTGTACATAACTTTTGGTGTATAATTATTCCTGTCTGTCTTACTTGCATAAATGTGGTGTATAGTAGACCAGAATTATATGCAAGAAAATGTAGTAGTATTTATTAGTATGGTAAATGGAAGTTGCAAAATTTATATTGCAAAAACCATGTAAGTCACAGAAAAACTTTTATGGAATTTATTCTAACATTCGGATTTGTACAAAAACCATTTCTCTTATTGTTTTATNAAGTCACAGAAAAACTTTTATGGAATTTATTCTAACATTCGGATTTGTACAAAAACCATTTCTCTTATTGTTTTATACCTTAAAAGAATACACATGCAAACAAACACAGAAATTAATTACTAGATGCATACTTTCCAACCAAAACAAGACACTAAGTTACAAAACATTACCATAACCCTGAGACACTGTGACTTATAAACATACATTTATGGCTGGGTATCTTAAATTGCAAATATAAACAACTTATATCATTTAGTTGGCACTTAACAATAGTACATTTCTTGCAACAGACCAAATTTTGGTTTGATAGTCCTGTAGTCCAAACCATAGTCATCCTCATTTAGTTCATTTGAATTAAGTGATGAATTCATGCATGTGATTTCCGAACACTGTCCACACATTATGGAACATAGCAGACCAGCCCGTCTGCATTCACACTTGTGCATTTTGCAGTCGCCTCTAGTTGCAGGAGATCATGTTGAGAAAGGCTTTATGGCGTAGGAGACATTGTTGTCAGCACTGGAACTATAGTCACCGTAGATGCACCATCCCCAGTCAGTGGCATTCATTGATCTTCCTAGCCATTTTTGCATCTGTAAAATTAATTTTCCATAAGAAAAAAGTTAACAATAAATGGTAGATTGTATTTATATATATATATATATATATATATATATATTACAGTTTGTAAGTAAAATTGAATGTTTAAAATTATTGCCCTACCTGTAGATATGTCCTGAGACTATGTTGATGACAAGCTAGTCCAATGGACGATGTAAACTTTTGTCGTGCCAAACTCCATCGGAATATATGCACTCGCAGATAATTAAATGTTGCATATACTTATTCCCATTGTACAGTGCTTTCATAGTTAGTTCACATGTCTAAATGATCATTTACATCAGCTCCTTGCTGGTTTATACTGCGAAAATCTTTTCGTTGCAGAATATGCCATATCGTTTTGTTTTACTTTTCAAATGTTGCAGATGTCAGACATTTCGTAAGTATAATGAGCCACTCAGTTACTTTTCTGCAGATGCATAGGAACCCTACCTGCAAACAATGCATCTCGTAGGGTCTCGCCTGCCCATGCTCTCAGCGAAAATATCACTAGGCCGTATTTGTTTGTGTAATGCCATGTTATTAATTTGTGTTCTCTGTCCTCTGCTTGCGCTCTGTGTGTCGCTGTTCAGTGACTAAATTTTTCTACCCCAAATTATGTATTTAAACTTTGCGTACTTTTTTTTAATGATTAATTTGGTTTTGAGCTGGACGTTTTATTTATTTTCTTTTATTTTGCGACATTAACTGGTCTGACTTATCTTTGGAAGTGTTGTATATTTTATTGCTATTTTCTCTTTTCACTTTACCTGGTGTTATCAATCAAGTTTTGCCATGGAGGAATGAATCTAATTACATTAGCAACATCGTGTGAACCCCTTCGACGAGGACTCTCCCTAGACGCCACGTACAGCAGTTTGACGGTAATTTTGCTTTGACTGCCCAACATAAGAATAGGAAGGTGTTGAGAGTTGCCTTAGTGCTTAAATATGTGGGGCATGTTGCAGAAGAGGCTCAAACGCATTTTGTAGTGCTACGAATCTGCGTGAGCTGCTGTTTCCACCATCTGTACTGATTAAGTATGAACTCCTATAGGTATATTACTGCAATTGCAATAAATTGTTATACATGTGCACAATAATTATTTCTAAACACTTTCGACTTCAAAATTATTTTCATTTTGAAAATAATCAAGAGTTATTGGACGTAAATTATTCTCAGAATTTTTAATGAAGTGTGTAATTATTTTAATGAACATTGACCAGAAGCCAGTAGATAAGATCACACATTCTACAGTCGGGCAAGATGAATTTTTCTACCAAGATTAATTACTGAATCTAAATTTGAGTCAGTTTAACACTTTAATTAATCCTCATTTTGTGTGATAATTTTTAGTGAGAAGGTTTGGTTTTCACATATTTCGCAGTTTTGATGACAGCTTTTTCTGATTTGATGTTATTTCGGGATTTTTCTGAGCTAATTAATTTTACTTCATCATTGATTTCAATTTTCCATATAATTGTTTCTGCAAATAAAAATTCATTTTCTACCACACGTAATGAGAGACTTATGCTTTGTGTAGTCTTAGTAAGTAGTTTGATTTCTTTATTTTCAAGGGTATTTTCTGTTGTGAGTGCTTTTCATACCAATGGTATGAGAATTTGTCTTGTCCTTGTCTAGGTGTTTGAAGTGTTGAGATTTAATTAAGGGTTATTGCTAATATGTTTGGCTATTCATATTAATTACTTACCTGGTTTGGATACAAATATTCTGACACTATTTCATTGCATTTACAAGGCAAAACCATTTTTCCCACACGCTAAGTATTTCACAAAGGGAAGCCGCTTCTCTTGGCGTTGCCACGCAACAGATAGCCACAGCGAGCAAGGAGAAAGTAAGAGCCATCTTAGGAATTCTGCTTTGCATCACACACATGCCCTACAAAAACGTATATAATTTATTATTCTCAATCAAAAACTCTTTCACAGTATTTATTTATATCATTTTCTCCTAAAACAGGTTTGTAGAATACATGCAATGCTTTCATTTATATGCAAGAAGGATGTGCCGTTTAGATATGACTTAAGTAGTTTAGGCAATAAACATTATAATAATTCGATTCCTTTTGCTATAAAATACAAATAAGATGTCTTTCCTATAACTGTGCTGTGTTTATAAACAAGAAATAGTCACAGATGATTAAAAACCATCAACTGTGGGAATTGTTTTATACTCACTTTTTACTCCGAAAAACAGAAGTGCACATGCAATTTTTTTGGAGAGTTTTAGTATGTTGTTCAGCATACTAAAAGGACCTAGATAAAAATTTTTAGCTTTACCTTATTTTTTTCACGGATTTGTCAAAATTTAGTGCTAAAATTCCTGGCCTATTCAAAATTTCAAAAATAATTTAAATTCTTTTATTGGTTCTCATTGAATTGATTCATTGTATTATCTCTTGTTTTTGTATCGTGACTTTTTTCTGGTTATGAGAATACTACCGGTAAGTTTTTTTTATAAATAATGAAGCATATGTTATTGTTACCCATAACAAATTTTGTAATTTATTTTAGGAAAAACATTACAAATTTTTGAATATTTGCTGTTAAGTTGGTTAGGGAAATGTAACGAGATACCTGGAAAAGTTGGGGAAATGTCAGGGAATTTGCTATAAGGATACTAGCCATCCTGTAGATAAAACTTGTCGGTCTGGATGAAACACTAGCTACATTAATTACTGTGGTTATTTTACCTTAAGTCCAATAGCTCATCTTCAATATTTATCTGAAGGAGTTTTTCCTAGATAAACTAATATAAGGTATATTTGCAAATCTGTCAAAGCTTTTGACTGTATGGAACACAGTTTAACAAACTTAGAGGCTAATGGAATAAGGAATGTGCTGTGTGTAAAAAATTATTCTCGTTCAGTGCATTCTCAAGTATTGTATTATGTTTGGGCACAGATGTGGCCAGAGATGGCTGCTATTCCAGTAATGGGTGATCAAATTCCAGGTACAGAAGCCAAAATCTTAATTAAACATGCAGTGCGACATAGCTAATATAGATGTATCCGTGGCACAGTGAAACCAACAAATAAAATTAAAAATACGGTGAGCCTTACTGTATTTATCACGTATTTGGGGATTCACATCTTTTCATTACATTTTTAATTCAAATTAATAGTTAATGTTGTTTGATATAGATTGTGTTATACAAGTGCCATGTATACAATTTATCTAAAATAAATTCCTGTTGCGATTGCACTGAACTACAAAGTCATACTGCCATGCTACAATAATTAAATGTTGTCATTCCTTTGGGATTAACTATCACAACTTGCAGAAAAACTATTTGCCTATTTGTTCTTTCTTCTTTGCACACTGTCTTACTCATGCTTGGTTAGGCCTTTTGTGTAGTAACTTTACTGTTTGCATTAGTATTGTTTGGGACTATTCTCATACAGGCATCAATATTCCACATGGAGAACGGTAATGAAATCTTCACGCAGAGGGAGTACATTCTGTAATAGGTTGGTTCGACAGTTATGAGAACTGGAGTTAAGCTTTGCTCCTTTTTCTCTAAGTTTCTTGGATTTTGTAGGCTAAAAACAAAACCAGTACGGTATTAACTATTCCACATTAGTATTCAAATCCAGATTCGACCCCATGGAATTTGTTAAATGTTTTACATGTGCGAGGAGTTAACTGCTGCACTGTTAGACTGGAGACGTTTCCCTTATTCATTCTACCATGCATTTGTCTTGGTCACATAACAGATTCTTAATTTGGTCATATGTTTGAGCCCTTTTGTATTTTGGGGTCAAAACATATTAATACAAAGTCCATATATAGCAGCCAATATGGCACATACTGCTACTTTTTTTCTCCCAAGCACTCTGTGATTCATTTTTCATCCTATCTCATCATGCCATACACATCACATATGCCATGCTTTTCTTCCATCAGCCAGCCAATCCTATCACTGATGCACCTCTATTTTCAGCTGCTTTTTCTCCCCTAACTCAATTATGACCATCACATCCTTCTACTTGTACACAAATTTAATTGTTGCATAAAAGTGTTATCTTGCCCAATTCCTTGCTTAATTTTTTTGTTTCCTTTATCTTCTGCGCACTCAACTTACTANTCTCTCTCTCTCTTCTACTCGAGATAGCTATTCTGAACTTTATATGGGTACCCCTGTCTCCCTTAGTTGTAACATCCTTCTGTTTTTATCAGTACTTAAAAACGTTACTATTACTTAAAAACGTTACTATTACTTAAAAATGTTACTATTACTTAAAAACGTTACTATGTATTTCTAAAAACTGTTGGTCCTGCTAAAAAAAAGTCCATGTATTTCTTTAAACAGATGGTTTTAAATTTTGGTTCAGCTATGTGGTATTACTTTATTTTGTTACCTTTATTTCCAAAATGACATACTTTGAAGGCCACACATGCCTATATTGTTAAACATGCAGTGTTTGGTAAAGGAATGGGGAAAGTCCCGTTGAAGTATAGATAAGTTGTATTAGTTTCAGCCTTCCTTTGCAGCATTGATACATTGTGTATTGTTCCTGTATTTACCCTTCAAACAATAATTTAAAAATGCCTCATTCCAGTTCATTGTAACAGTTATCCTCGTGAAGAAAGGATGATGTGAGATGGGGTTAGAGCTAGAGCAGCATCAGAAGAATGGTGGAGGAGGAAATGAGAGCGAGAAAAATCATGAACATGTCCACCATATCCCCCACATGCAGGCCTACCCAAAAGGGATGATAGATGGATGCTGTATTTCCATTTAATGAAGAGCCCCGCAAGGTTAAAATAAAAAAATTGTGATATTTTTGGTTGGTTGTACTATATTTACACACTACTACTGATTGCAGTTTTATAACGTTAGAGTAATTTATACATTTATATTACAAAATCATGCAAAATTTGAATTACCACTTGGAACTGGTCCCAAACACTTATTTTTGCTCAGGATGAGCCTGTCCATGAGTAACCTTGTATGGAAAATTCCTGCCCGCTGAGGCCTGCGATTGAACAGGGTATTCCTATCATTAGGAGGCTTGTGATTAAACAGCAACCCATAGATACAAATTATGTAATGGTTGTGTGCAGTTTGGATTTTTTTTTTTTGTTTCTTAGAATATTTTGTTTATTTTGATTTTATATATATATATATATATATATTTTTTTTTTTATTAGATACAGCGTTAATTATTTTGAGCATTTTGAGAGAAACTCTAAGAGTTCTAGTGTTTTAAGAATATATTTAGGTGGATTTATTTAGACTTATATTTTCTGGAACTCTATAGATTACTTTCTTATTCTCCTAGCCCGTTGTAACGTTGGGCGCTCCAGTTACAGCGACTATAAGTGTGCCGACTTGCACTTGACTAGCTCAGAGGTGGAACACGAGACTCTGTGCAATGGACGCCAATTACATATGAAATAAAGTCAAGTTCCAGAGTATTTGTTATATACTTTTATTTATTCTTGAAGTGACCCATTTCACAGCGGAAGTTCATAATATGCAGAGTACAAAACGTGCACAGATAAATAGATATGGGCAGAACAGAGCCACAGTTGTTTACTAAGTATTACTTTTCTTACAGACTGGCCCGAAGAAATAAGAGAATGCGGCGACCTCCCACACCGGCAGAGAAATAATATAGCAAAGTCTAGTTGCCGATGTGGGGGTTATCGTCACGCCCGACGTGGCCTAGGCAAGCATTGTACGACGACTGCTCAATATCAACTGACCTCCAGCCCTGAAGGGCGACTGACCTGAAGTGACTTCTATCCACTGCTCGAAGGGCGACAGGCACACGCGTCTTTGTGCTGCCTTTCACCCCCCTCTCCTGAGATAAGGGNCCAGATAAGGGCCTGGCGTGGGCTGCCACGCACGCTCTCCACACGTTATCGAAACTGACACGTTATCGAAACTGCGTTGTAGGAACTAAAACTGCGCTGTCAACATACACATAAACGAACTTCTTGTATAAAACTTGTTGACGCAGTCTGAAAAAAGGTAATCTAATGTTGACGCTTAACAAAAACTCCAACTTTCGAAATGAAACCGGACGCTTGATAAACTTAAAACGGCAAACGTATGCCCGATAAACGAACTATCATGGTAAAACGGACCACCACGGCTTTTAATTTGAAACCCTATAAAAATATTACGATTCTTAGCAAAGCTTAAGAAAAATTAACGAAATTGTAACACTTGTCCTGAAAATTAAGAATACTGCGTCTTTACACCGTGCAGGCAGACAAGGTCTCCACACAGCACGTAGCCGTGAGAACACCTCAGTTTGCAACGCTTGTCACTGTATGCCTGGATACTGGCATGTTCGTTTTAGTTACAGTATTTTTTGTTCTGGTTCACGCAGTGTCTTGGCTCTTTTTGAACTGTTTCCCAACACTGCAAATTTTACTCTGTGTCCACAGTCTGTGGTCGTCCCGACAAAGTGCCCTTTGTACCGCCTGGAGCAGCATTTGTGCATCCCAGTGCCATCTATCGGCAGCATACTAACTGACTTTTAGTGTATCATTCCGCGTGGGATGCGTTATTTCATGTATCTATCTGCGAGACGTACGTTGCCCGGAGGTCATTCGCACCTACTCCTTGGCTACAGATAAAAGTTTTTTTGCCGCTGCTGAAATGAAACTTGTATTTGTGCATGATGTAGTCACAGTGTGTGTATTTCATCTATTTATTATGTAGCATAGTAAACTCCAACAAGATATGTAGTGTTAACGCAACTTAGGTGACTAGTGTTTGTTTTGGCAACCTGCTGTTTGACGTTCAACTACATGTAGCTTCTACTAGAACCCTCCTTTTGGTGTAGGTTTGATAACTGTTTTTTGTTTTCGTAACTTTGCAATACGTTCGTGATCAGTCATTAATTGTCGTGAATTTGGTTTGTTACAGAGAGTTTTACAATTTAAGTTTCCGTTCTACGTTCACCCTCACCCCTTTTATTTCATTTCAACGTCCATTGAACTATTGGCTATGCACCTTAATTCGTTTTGATCTTCCGTTTGAGTGCTGGAGAAATGGATTAAATTCTACTTTGTTTTGACCATCCAGCATCAGTTAACCTCAGTCAACTGTTATCTTAATAATTTTGTCTCTCACGACAGAACATTTGTTAGAAGTTTTGAACTATTAAAGTGTGTGTGGGTGGGCTGTTTTTTTTTTTTTTTTTTTTTTTTTTTTTTTTTTTTTTGACAGTGCGGACTGGCAGAATATTTAATATTCCTATCAATGATGCTCAGAGGCTAATGCAAAAGTAGTAAAATATAAATGTTAGTATTAAAGGGATCTAATAGTTGGTTGTAAAAGACCCTGCTTTCTCATATTCCGTTTTATATTGTTACAAGATGCCTGAGGGGCGTACAGAGTTCGTGATGGATGGAGGTCTTAATAAAAATAAAAAAACTAAATTTGATTTTAATTTATTCACACAACTATTATTTACATTATTAATGTATCTCTGCTATTACTCTTTCTATTTCTCAATGAACGCAGTATTTAGTGTCTATCTCAACTCTAATTAAAGTCCTTCTCTGTGTCTGTTTGGTTATAGTCAATTAACTCTCTCTCATCGTTAACACATGTTCAGTCTGTCTGTTGCCATCATTTGAAATGTGTCACACTCACGCATCCAGTCCAATAGTCCAGCCTGCCAGTTGCACTTTCACTGCACCGATGCTCGCAGTCACAGATTTTACTCCCGCTGTTCACTTCTCCTGCCACTTGTTGCTCTTCTCGCTCGTCTATAGCCCACGGTTGTGCAATAGTCCAAACTCCAGACACTTGTAAAAACTCTCTACTCTCGAGGCCCGACACGCTTTTATAGTCACTGACCTTGACCTGGAAGGTTCGCCACACCCTGAATCACTCTGAGAGAAACTCTGTCATTAATTCAAAACACTCTTCAGATTAACGTTAAAATTCAAACTGCTGAATGTCAGGAGTGCACGAGCTGCAAAATATTTATCATGGTGGCATGCTTTTAATAAAAAAGTACGCACTTCTTGGATTATCGTTTGCCTGTTATTCAAACATTCCTTGTGACTTGCCACCCGCTATCATATCAGTCCTCTTTCACTTGCTCGCACAGGACAAAGCAGCGAGCGTGTAACAATATTTTTCACAGTTTTCTAACCTGTTATACACTGAAGAGCCAAAAAAACTGGTACACCTGCCTAATATCGTGTAGGGCCCCCCGAGCATGCAGAAGTGCCTCAAGACGATGTGGCATGGACTCGACTAATGTCTGAAGGTATGCAGGAGACAATTCACACCATGAATCCTGCAGGGCAGTCCATAAATCCAATCTGCGCCAATTTGAGAAAGGGTTGTACGTCTGTCACGTTTAATGATTCTCGTCAGTCGTCGTTTGTTCCGTTCTTTCACGATCTTTTTCCGGCCGCAGCGATGTCGAAGATGTGATGTTTTACTGAATTCCCGATATTCACGGTACACTCGTGAAATGGTCGTACGCGAACATCCAAATGTTATCGCCACCTCGGAGATGCTATGTCCCATCTCTCGTGCGCCAACTGTAACACCACGTTCAAACTCACTTAAATCTTGATAACCTGCCATTGTAGCATCAGTAACCGATCTAGCTGCCGACCCCATAGCGTTACTCTGATTGGTTCCATACATCTGTTATTTGCATATGCACGCCTATACCCCGTTTTTTTTACTCTTCAGTGTAGTTTTCGCTATACCACAGTATTGTTTTTTAAAATTCAGTTTAATGATGTGCTGTTATGTTCACTTTGACTAAATGTTGTGAAAGCTTTTGTGTTTGCAAATTTCATTCTAAAATATCTCATAAATTTGCCTATTTTATATTTTTCTTTTAACTTTTAATTCCCTATCAATTGTAATTTTTTTGTATATCGTCTGGTACTTATTAATATTATGCAATGGCCGTGGTCTTTTGTTGTAATGATTTGTGTCACATTTCCCAGCGTGTGATTTTCCTAAACTTTTAATTTTTTTTGTACCATGTTTGATTTAGTGGCACATTGGAAATTACATGTTCTGTATAGCCTTCAGCACATAAAATAAAATGTTTCCATCTGTAATTGGCAATATGTAGTAAGACTTTATCTGTAGGTTGCACAGTAAATATTCTAGTAAATTTTTGTAAACATACCATATTCACCTGAATATAAGACGACCCCCTACATTTGCCCTTTGCTGATTCAAAAAATTCGATTTTGTCACAAATACTTATTGACAGGCTATGATGATAAAAAAGACTTAAGTCAAATATCCAATGAAAATAATTTTTAATATAAGTAAAATAGGTAAAAGCTTACCAGTCATCAAACCTTATGTACAAGAAAGAGAAAAGTATGCAGTATTAAAAAAAACTGTTCTGTGTCAATTATTTTTTCACTTGAATGAGACTCCCCAGTAGAATGAACCTCACAAACGTTTGCTTTGGTAACGGAAAAATGCCTGGCTGCAGCACAATTGTTATGCTTTTTTTTTGCATACGAACCACCATTAGTTTAAAATTCACATCATAACTAAGACGTTCAAATTTTCTTAGTCACAATACTGATGAACCATTTTTTTTTCAACGTGGTCACTCATAATTAATTAACACGTGCTCATTTACCAATACATTCAATACGAAACCAGACAACTGCTTCAAAGAGCAGTAAACAAAGTACGGAAAATAATTTAGAAGTCTTAGATAAAGCTACTATCTCGTACTCACAACCTTACACGTATTCACTCTGGGAATGTTGAACGTCAGCGCTAAAGTTGGTTATCAAACAACTTTGATCACTCACGTTCACAGACATAGACATGACACCATTTTGGTGATCACGTAGCTGCTCTAGATCACAAGATGATTAGTTTACCACCATGTTACAATTGTATCTTAGGTAAATGCAACCTAACCGAACATAACCGCCTGTAATGTAATGCACTGACCCATTTATGCATGTTTAATACATGTACCAATATTTTATCGGTGGTTTCGCACTAATTAGAAATATCTGTGCGCCTGGATTAGACCAGTAACAGAGCCTATTGGAAAAAAAACGTGATGGAAATTGAAGTTAACCTCACATTTTGTTGTGGTGGTTTTATTTTTTTGATAATATTAACCAAACTTGTGTTTTTCGAAAGATTAAAATATTTCTCTGGAAACCGTGAACTAAGTGCCATTACCTATGCATAAATATTAACCTAAATTTTTTTGTAATGCAAAAATAAGAGCCTCTTAATTTTTGAAAATGAAATATGGAACAAAATATGGTCCTACATTCAGGTGAGCACTGTAGTTTTTTTTAGCGGTTTTCTCAAAAGTTCTTTTTTCTTCAGCAACTTTTTTCTTTTGTGTACTCGCACATAAAAAGAGAACATCCACAATTAAAAATACCTCCTTACAGTAGCTCTGTTAATGTATTTTTATGTACAGTCGAACATCATTAATACAGTCTTGTTTTATACAAAACTCACGTTTATTACAAAATATGGTTAATATGTAATATGAAGTGATTTTAATCCCATGAGTCTTCAAAAACATGTATTTTATACCATTAATACAAAATTCACTACAGATTAATAGATTCCATAGCTTAACATTGTAAAAATAGTGGACATGGGATTGCTCCAGTGGTCACACCTGTAACTATAATTGCTTAGGATGCTGTTTGGTTACACCGAACTCATCCTTATTGTGAGGAGTGATATGTGTCACAAAGTTTTGATTTTCACAGCTGTTCTGTAGAAGTACAAATGTTGTAACTGTACATTCTACGAGAATGAGAACATTGTTAATGTTAATAAAATTACATTAAACAAGAATCTGCATGTGAAATAGGAACGTTACACAAACTGGACATGAAATTAATTTAGGCTATGTTGCACAAGGATTTGGTAGTGAAATAAAGTTACATAAGAATTGGGAAGTGAAATAAGTGATGAAATAAAACCGCCAAAAATTAGATACCCCACTGAAGTCAATATCCAGTGTTAAATTTCTTGACCTTGGGTGCAAAAACACTCTCGTAACCTATCAATATGCCAACATGTATAAACTAGAGCTGGCCGGGATCCCAAATTTTTCGGGAAAGGTCGGGGAAAATATATTTCCCGGAAAGTTGGGCGGGAAAATAATTCATCCTGACAATTTTCAGGATTTTTTTATTTTATATTACCTACTTACATACCGAATATGTTTACATAAATAAACACAACACTATTGTCATATTATGAAAATGCCTGGGTTGGATATTAAAAACTTTTTAAGGGGACCTTGCTTCAATAAATTAATTATGTTGAAAAACTTAAATAATGTAAGTACATAATCATTTTCGTGTAACAGAAATGAAAATTTTATTTCCCTCCCGGAATGTGCACGTTTGCAGTTTGTTGTGCCTTTAAACCTAATAATTAAACTTGCTGTCGTGATACTGGCGGTACATTGCTTCGCCCAGCTGTTCTGAAGTTCACAACACAACAAATTTATGTGCGTACACTTAGAACAGAAACAAGGGAAATAAAATAAAATAGCATTATCGTAAAGGTAAACTATTTCTCTGCATTATGTGTGTTAGTAACAGCGACCGGCAGCCATGATTGTTAACCAGACTACTAGCGCTATTAGTTTGCATTCTGCCACAGCGCTGTTGGAACAAAAGTAAACGAGCTACAGAGTTTAAACAAATTGGAAATACACGAGATTGATTATTACAGGAAACCAGTTTCAGTGGAATTATTTAAAAATAATAAGGTCACAGGTGGTAAATAGTAAAGATAAGTATTTGCACAGGGATGGGCAAATGGATGGAACAACTAGTCGTAGACCATAACCGAGTGGCGTATGGTTCAGGTTTAACCCCGGGTAAGTCAGCCCATAATAATGTGTTATAGTAAGTATCAGAAGATAAACATATTTTTGTCTGAATTTTATTGGTGCAAATATAACTATTGAGTTATAATTTAGGGGACAATAGTGGAAATTTACTTAATTTTATCTAATGCTAAATTTCCGATCCTGTCGTTTCCAGAGAGAAAATTTTCCTCAGCCCAGAATTTACAATTCCGCTCAGCTCTTGTATAAACCTTTAAAAATTGTTAGTTAATTTGTATAAAAAATTTTAATGGTAATCATTAATTTTTACATGATGTGGACTTTTATTTGCGGTATTGTGCTGGGTAAATAGTGAAATGCATGTAACAATTTACACTAATCTGTTAGCAAATATATTTTTTCTTACTTTTTTGGTTTAGTTTAAAATGAAATTAGGTATTACGAAGTGTGAAAATTATGGTCTCTTCAAGTTAGTATTAATGAGGTTTGACTTTAATGTGGTGTGGTCAAGCATCCTGCTGGTTCTGATATGTTGCAATTTTGCCTGTTTAGACAGAAATGGATTCCGTCAGGAAAGCACGCAGTCGTTTGCAGCGATATCCAGAGCTGTTGAGACAGTGCTCCAAAGAAGCGGCTGCATATGCTGGCTGTGTTATTGGGAAAGAGAACGTCAAACAGTGGGACTGTGATGAAGAGTTCAAGCACTTGATGTCCTGCTTTAGAATTGCTGCACATAAAGCTAACTTCAGGTTATAGGCTAAATGAGTGAACATTAGGATATGAACTAAGACTACTTTCATGTTATAAAGTTAACAATTTTGGTAATTTTATTTAGTGAAGTGTAATGTGTTAAGAATACTATGGTCTCCATCTACAAGCATTGTATAATTGGACTGCTCATTCGTGGGTGTTTGATTGTCTATGGAGAGATACAAGATCGTGTCTCAGTGGTTCCATATACAGATGTTGATTATCGTGTCTTCACAGATGCTGCAAGGTATGTTGTGGCTGGAAGTTCGCCATATTGCAGGCATACGTACCGTTACTCCCCAATTGTGGCATACCTTATGGTACCCAATGTTATTGCACTTGTAATGTGGGGAAAGATTTTGCTGTCATTGATTGATCTATTGGTTGGTTTTTTAATTCACAAGATAGTAATTCTCAGGAGTGATGACTCAACGTCCACAGTTTGTGCCTGCCTCTGGCTTTACAACCCTTTGGCTATTATCATTGCTACAAGGGGAAATGCAGACTCGCTATCAGCAGCTCTGGTGCTGTTGTCGGTCCTGCTGCTGTGCAAGGGAAGGGTCTTGTTGGCAGGCATGGTACACGGTTTAGCTGTTCACTTGCGTCTTTACCCTTTAGTCTTCTCCTTGCCCATGTACCTCTCCTTGCGCTCCTCTGGCACCAAATCACACGGGGTTATTCCCAACTGTAACCAGTTAAAACTTGCAGTTTCGTGTGCAAGTATAGTTGTAGCTTTGACAGCCATTTTTTATTTTTTTTATGGTTATCAGTGCTTGCATGAGAGTTTTCTTTATCATCTTTCTCGCAGAGACAGTAAGCACAGTTTTTCAGTGTATTTCTACATGATGTATTTGACTTCTGTAGATGCACCTTCAAATTTAATGCAGAAGATTTTGACATTTGCTCCACAAGGAATGTTGCTGCTAGTTTTATCATTTGTTTACAGTTCCAAGGATAATCTCATGTTCTGTTTGCTTTTGCAAGCTATAGTCATGGTAATGTACAATCCTGTGATAACATCTCAATACTTTGTGTGGTTCCTTTCCCTTCTTCCAGTATGTGTGCCAGCATTGGCCATTTCAAAGATGCGAGGGCTTATGCTTGGAACTTTGTGGGGATTAGCACAGCTTTCATGGCTTGTCTCTGCATACTTCCTAGAGTTTCAAGGTTACAACACCTTCCTTTTAGTGTGGTTGCAGGGTCTTATATTCTTCTGTGTGAATGTGTTTATAGTAAAAGAGTTAATAAATATGTACAATTATGATGTAAATAGATGGTGACAAGTTTCACAGTCGTGCATGTTAACGTACCTTAAGGTTTTGAGATACATCAGTAAATTAATTTGAAGTAAAATATGTTTAGTGCTATTACATTTCCTTTCTCCCAAATGTCCTTAAATACTGGCCAAATATAAATAATTTACTTTTTTTAATAAAAAAAAATAAAGCCTTAGTTGAAATTAGAGGGTGCAGCTAGCCTATAAGCAGAAACTGGTCTTTTCAGCACATTTAGCATACAGTGAAATTTATTTTGTAATATTTCACGACATTCCTGCACAAGATGTTTCTCACATGCAAAGGTTGGGGAAATGTAGCAACAGATACAATTTTTTTGTTAAGTTCATCCAACATGCTAAGTATTTCATTTAATTTTATAATACATGTTTGTTGTTTTTACCTTAATGTTGAACCACCCTGAAAATATGGCTACTTTAGATAAAGAATGAAAATATAGGATGTAACATTGCAGATTTTCGGAGTTTTGCTTACTGTTAGTTTCAGACATTTTTATTTTATATGATTACAGAGTACTGGCTTGTGTTGTACATTCATTTTATATTATTCCAAACTACTTATTTTTATATGAATTGACAGTATAATATTTGGTTATTTTAATAGTTTATTAACTTAGAGTTCATGTGTAAGTAATTATCATTTCTTTCCTAGAGGGTAGTCAGCATTAAATTTTTATTAAACAAAAGTATTAAATGAAATTATTCTGGTTGTCTCTTGTCAAGTAAGGCATAAGTAAAATAGAACTAATTTTTTCTTTAGAACAATTCTCACCACTATCAACGATGGACATGAGTCATGTAATATAAAAGTTTTAATAATATAAAATATAATAAGATTGTTGGAATACGTTTTGAAAGGTGAATAATTATTAATTGAAGATGAATGAATATTAATTTTATTGTGTTCGAGAATAAACGAAACTATAAAAGTATAATTTCTACTTAAAGGTAACAACTGACGACTTGGATAATTATTTGAAATATTACAAATGGCGCCCAACGTATTACTGGCAGAGTTGTGAATTGTCTGAAATGTAACAAATGGTGACCCAGCATGTGGCTAAACAACTTGTAATGACGCAATATACTTAATTTTTCGGGACTTGGATGTAAAATTCTTTCGTGTGTATGAAGCTCGGGAAAGTTTTGTAATATTTTTATCGGGTTTTCAGTTTAAAGCCGTGCTGGCTCGTTTCCCGTGTTTGCTGTTAACGTTTATCAGGAGTCCGGTAGTGTTTCGTTTCAAACTTTGGTTTTTTTTGAAGCGTCAACATTAATTAGATTAGTTCCTTCGGCGCCGTTTTGTTATCCGGAGGTGAGTGCGTCAACAAGTTTTTGTGGACTGCGAAGTCGTTTTTGTTGACAGCACAGTTTTAGTTTCCTGCGACGTAACGGGCACAGCAGTATCGATGTCAGGCGGAGCGTGGGACAGCGCAGTTCTCACGCTGCTGCGAGATGAGGCGCTTATCGCAGGAGAAGGGGGGCGATAGGCCAATATATACTGGTGGTGCCTATCGCCTGGGCAACAAAGTAATCAACTGCTGAAGAGGACGCGTAGGGCGTGTGACGACGCATCAGGCGTGGGGGTCGTTAGGGTGCCAGGAGGGAACGAGCATCCCTCCTGCCTTCTTAAATTAGTCTTGCAATGCAAGTTTTGAGACATTAGTAAACAGTTAAACCACTGTGGCGCTGTTCAGTACTTTTATGTTTATCTGCAAGGTTCGTACTCGGCAAATTGGACTTCTGTGAACTGTGAACTGCAATAGTTAAATAAATATATATATAACTTGGAACTTGAACTTTCTTTCATAATTAACTAACATCCAATGGTACTGAGTCTCGTTTTTCTACCTTGAGCAAGCCGTGGCAAGTAAACAGTCGGCAGTGTAAGCGGCGAAACGTTACAAGATGGCGCCCGCCTAACCTTGTGCGGCTTTAATATAATAAATATGCCTTAACAATCAAAGACGTTTCTTTACAAATGGCGCACAACTGTGAGGCAGAAATAATATTTTAAATATCGCTCAACTAGCCACTGCCCGTTTCTTTACAAACTTCGTGACCATATAGAACTTCTGAAGCTGAACTTCTAGAACTTCTGAATCTACGAACTTCGGCAAAGGGAAGAACTACACCCGAGAAAGAATTTTTTGCTTAACAGCGAGGTCTTTAGAGCAGATGAGGGTGATTGAGGTTAGTATAGGGCAGTGCCGGAATGAGAGAGCAGGGGAAATGGAATATCCCAGAGAAAACCCACAGACCAGTGGCATCATCTGGCACAATTCTCTCATGCAAAAATCAGGGAGTGGCTCGGCTGGGGATTGAACCCGGTTCGCTTTGGTGGGAGGCGAGCAGGCTAACCGCTCAGCCACGGCGGCCCTTCGGGAGAGAAGAGATGCGGTGCCAGAGGTATGCTGGTAACATCTAAAGTACGTCTGCAGATGCAGTAAGCAGTTTCCACACAGAGGGACATCACTGGAGAATTTTTCCGTGAGATGCAGGTGCAGAAGAGAGAAGAACATTTTTTTTTTGTGTGTTTTGCATGTTTGGAGGATACCTTGCAAGTACATATTATGAAAAAATTTGGTTTTAGTCGAACGCTATAGAGAAAATGTTAGCTTTATTATTTAAAAAAATTGAGGTAATGCAGAAGGATTACGAAACAATGCAGAAGGAAATGCAAAAGCATAACGAAGTCATGCTGAAAGGAATACAAATGTGTAACGAAATAATACTGAAAGGGATGCAACATGGTTAGAGTGGGTAATGAAGCCATGGTGAAAGAAATACAAACTGTTAGAGTAGAACAAAATGATAGATTTAATAATTTGGAAAACATTTTTGAAGGTAGTGAAATTTAAATTACATAGAAGTTGAACCAAATGAGGTTACAAATTGACTAGATGGGGAAGAGAAATGTAAAGGTGACATGTATAAAACAGATTCTGTCTCATTAGATGAGGTAATATGCAAAGAAAGTTGTATTACACGAAAGGATCAGGTGATTTTGGATACAAATGAGAATATTAATTTTGAAAGGGTAGTGGAAAAAAAATTTGTAAACAATGGGGAGATCATAAAAGACATGAGCAAGGGGAAAATAATGTTGAATTCATTGGGGGTTCAGATAAACATGTACAGACATTCAAAACTAGTGTACCATGTAAGAAAGGGTGTTTGGTAGAATTTTAATGTATACACAAGGTGATCAGGAAAGAAGGAAAATCATTGGAAGGGTCAGATGAAACGGGGCAAAACATTCGTAAATAGGGTAAGTTGTAATGAAATGGGATTAACAAATGTGAAAGATACACATAAGGTAAGAAGGGAAAGGGGAAAAAAGAAAAGATTATTGGGGAGGGGGGTTTAAGTAAACAGCATGTCCAAACAGTTCAAAAGGGCACTGGGGCACAAAAAAACAAATAATTGGGTAAAAGGTAAAAAAGGGAGGTAAATTTCAGGCAGTGGGAAAGAGAAAAAAGACAAAATATTATATGAGGAAAGGTGTGAGGAAGAAAAAGGAAGGTAAAAAATTGAGACAGGAAGGATGTAGGAAGCAGGGAAAGAACATTAATGAATGAAAACAGACCATACTAGTCTAAGAAAATGATTGTATATAAATTTTTAGGTAAGAGATAGTAATTTTAATGTGGAAAGAATTTGTAAAATTTAAATTGTAATACAGATAATAAGTTTTGTTCCGAAAAAATTTGGAGTTAATGTGCAGAATAAATAGGAAATGTTTTATTATATAACAGTATAATCTTTAGTTACTTTAATAGTTTATTTGGCATAGAGATCACATGTCAGTATTTTTCATTTCTTTCCTAGACCCTGATTGGCATTAAATATTTATTAAACAAACGTACTGAATTAAATTATCCTGGTTGTCTCTCTTTGCCCCATTGATGATTGACGTAGAGATGTCATGGTCAGACAGCCAATCTGAGGACAGGAGACAACATAAGTAAGGCCAATGTAAAATAGAACTAATTTTTTATTAAGAATAATTCTCACCACCTCCAAAGATGGACGTGTTTTTAATGATAATAATTAAGAAGTTAGGTGAATTTTATTAAACTAATTGCAGGAAGATTTTTTTTAAGGTAAAGGTGTAATAACGGAAGATAAGGAATATTGTATTTGAGAATATTGATGATTAATTGGTTGTATTTGCTGGAGAAGATTAAGTTATAACAAAAAAAATTTTGAAGGTGAGAAACTTTGCATATCTAATTTAATTGAAAACTGTACCCAACCTGTTAATGGTAATTTGTGAAATGTCCCAAATGTAACAACTGGCGACCCAGTGTGTGGCTGAAGAAAAAATTGGTGAGCATCTAGAACTTCTGAAGCTGGAGTACAAACTTCTAGAACTTCAGAGTCTGCAGTTTTTGGCAAAGGAAAAAACCAACCCTCAGAGAGAGAGAGAGTGAGTGAGTGAGTGAGTGAGTGCTACATTTTGAGACATCAGGAGGGAAGCGATACGGTACCCGAGGTAAGCTGAGAACATCCAAAGTACATTTGCAGATGCAGTAAGCAGTTTTCCATACCGAGGGACATTGGGGGAGAATTTTACAGTGAGACGCAAGTACAGAGGAAAGAGAAGAAAAAAAAAATGTTTGTGCATTTTTCAGGTTTGGAGGAAAACTTTTGTAAGTACACATGGTGAAAAAATTGTTTGAATTATTCTGAAATTCAGGGAAGTGAAGTAGAGCGTCGAACGTTAGTATTGTAATGACGCAATATATTATTTATCGGGGTACCTGGTTAAATTTCTTTCGTTTTGCGAAGCTTCGTAATATTTCATCAATATTAAAATTAAAGCCGTGGGAGTTTATCTGGCATATGTTTGCCGTTTCAGGAAATCTTAGCTTTGTTACGCGTCAGCATTAGAAAATAGAAGCTTTCCGAACTGCAGGCTGACAGTTTTTATTCTAGAAGGTCTGATTATCTTTTACAGACGATACGGTTTGGTTGGCTACGCAGTTTGGCTGGCGTGGGAAAGGGATGCCGCCCCACACCATGCCCTTATTTGCNGGGGGGGGGGATAGGCACGCAGCAACAAATACTGTGTGTGTCTATCACCTGGTAACAGCAGTAGACAACTAGCACTCACCGAGGCCGCATCGGGGGTGACAAATAACTCCCACACCGGCAAACTTTTTTCTGCTCGATTATGTCTCCTCTGGTGTGGGAGGTCGTTACCTGTATTTTCTTCTTGCGGTGCGAGTTTTCAAGACTTTGATAACTAATTAAACTACTGTGGCGCTGCTCTCTGTTTGTTTGTCAGAGAAGCTGTTGGTGACTGCATACCTGATGATTGTATGTGAACTGTTTTCTTTTAATGATAAATAAAAGCACAGAGTAATAAACAAACACTTCACTATTAATTTATAGTTGTTTTGGTGCCTTTAAAGTTTCATGTTTTTATAGATTCAGCTAACAGAGCTGTAACTTCCAATGTCAATCCCAGACGCTGCAATGTTACAAACATGATGGCCCATATGTGGGGCAATGTTGAAGTATAAAACAATCTTTTAAGTTGTTACAGTAGAATCCCGATAATTCGTATTGTCAAGGGACTGAATGTTAAATATGAATTATCGAGATATTCAAATTAGCGGGATTACCAATGATCGGGAGCAAAAAAAGAAAAAATACATAACGAGATTAATGCAAATTTGCATTAATATGTAATGATAAATGCATGGCTACATATTATGTATACATCAAAATCATGTATAAATCAATAATTACATCAATAAAACAACATTAAAAATTTACATTTAAAAAAAATCTGTAATTTTCTTTTGGTGCAAGCCTTGCAGACGGGTATTGTCGATGGCTTTGTCAAGAATGTTCAAAGCAGAAAATACTTCATCGCCAACGTCTGATTTCGCTAAGAAATGGCGCACGTTGTTGATGTATTGTTTAGCCACTTCAGGTGTAATTGTCGGCACATCATCTTTGTCATTACCTTCACCATCAATGTCCTTAGATGGAGTCACAATTTCGTCATCAGTTAGAATCCCATTTACCGCTAGGCCATCGTCAGAATGGACGAAATCTTCAAACGTTATAGATTTTTCTTCATTTTGAGGAAGACGATTCCAATTCACAGGGCATTCTAAGTCTTGTTCAGTAACTGCTGATGAAAGTTCCACCTTCGTGAATCCACAAGCACGAAAACAGTTTTTTATTGTGCTTTCGCTGACACTTTGCCACGCCTTGTGAGCAATGTTCACGGCTGAAAATAAGGTGATTTTATGATCCTTCCCATCCTCGATGCTGTCAAGGAGTTGCATCACTACTTCCTTGCGGTAAAAGGTTTTGAACGTTTTAATTATACCCTGGTCTAGAGGCTGCAGCTTATAAGTAGTGTTGGCAGGCAAACACACAACATTAACATGACTGAGCGGTGGGGTATTGTAGTGAGCCGTTCAATTATCCATGAAAAGTAGAATTTTTCTTTGCCTTTTCTCCATATCAGCATTCACTGATCGTATCCATTCCTTGAATAGTTTGCCAGTCATCCACGCTTTTTTGTTTGCACGATAGGTCATCGGAAAAGTTTTTATGTTTTTAAAACATCTTGGTTTGGCTGATTTGCCTATCATGAGCGGTCTCAATTTCTCAGATCCGTCCATGTTGGCGGCCAACAATATGGTTACACGTTCTATACTATTTTTTCTGCCATGACACTTTTCTTCCTTAAAACACATTGATCGGTCGGGGAGACACTTATAAAATAACCCCGTCTCATCGGCATTAAAAATGTTGTTGGGCTCATAAGAATCGATTATTTCTCCCAATTCGTCTTTCCACTCAGAACAAACGTCGGCCGATACACTCGCACTTTCCCCACTAAGCTTCTTCAATTTTATGCTGTGCCTTTTTTTAAACCTATCAAACCAACCATCACTTGCACGAAAGTCTTTAATTCCCATTTTTTCTGCGAAAACTTTTGCTTTTTCTCTTAAAATGTTTCCTCCAACTGGTACATTCGAATTCCGTGCTTGCGCAAACCACTTTTTTAAATTCTCTTCTAGTTGTGGATACTCACCAGTCTTAAAACGCTTTACTTTGCTTTCCGATGTCTGCGAGGCGATTTTGTCCTTGTTCTTCAGAATTGATGTTATTGTGGAAGGAGGAACGTTATCACGTTTGGACACGTCAATTTGTTTATCACCACCGGCCACGGCGTTAATGATTTCTTTTTTTTTTCTCTAATGGAAAGACACTTATTAGCTCTTTTCGGAGGCATGGTTAAGACCGAACTGACTAACTTTTCACTCGCTCTGATCCTTCCTACCCTCTCATAATCGTAGACCAGACAGCAAGGCGCCTCTTAGTTCTGGGAATCAAAAACACATCGCCTCACAGCCTACTCGGCGTCATTACCTGCCCTTAAAACCCTCTTACTTTTTCACTCGCTCTGTTCCTTCCTACCCTCTCATGACCGTAGACCGGACACCAAGGCGCCTCTTAGTTCTGGGAATCACAAACACATCGTCTCACAGCCTACTCTGCGTCATTACCTGCCCTTCAAACCCTCCTACGTCCCACAGTACTCTTCCGGTCTTTTTTACCCTGCCCAAATTGCATAAAACTAGAGCTGGTGTACAGTCTAGGGTTAAAAACATTACAAGTTAACGAGATTTTTAAGTTGGAAATAAGAATTATAAGACGTTTTAATTGAGCTTGAGGCACTTATCCATTACTCTCCCCCGCAATGAATGGTGAGAGAGTGTGAAGATATGTTCCAGTTTTGTGTTTTTCCAGCAGCATGCCGACTGGTGGCACGCTGTAGCCCATGCAAGAGGTGTTATTTTTCTTGTCAGGTGTGTCACCGATATTCTCTGTAGAGATATTTTTATTTTTCTTTATCCGATGTGGTTGGATATGCAGGTTGGAGCTTTGGTCAAGCTACCTACGTGTAGAAGGCTTGCTTTGTTTCCAACAGCACACTGTAGTTCGTGCGAGGCGTCGTCACCAACTTTCTAGGCGTGTTGTTGCTGATGGCTGTTGGCATACTGTAGAACATGCATGGTGTATTTCTTATCTTGTTAATTGTGTCAACGATATATACTGTAGCAGGCCTGTTGCTTGGTTTTATCAGATGCGACCTACTATTTCACACCTCACAATATCTCGTGTGTACTTGTGCACAGAATTTGGCGTCTATATTGGGGCTTCTACTAGGTTTCTATAGTTACTTCCCAGGGGACACGCTGCTTATCCTAGCGAAGTTGTGAGTGCGAAATTGTGTTCGTATCACACACATGAACTGCAGTAACTGACGGTCGTATCACACTTTATAGCTTTGTTGCTGTGTTGTCCCGATCTTCTCTCTTCACCAGTCTATCAAGTAGACTCTTATTCTGTTGTTGTCCTCTTTCTGTGCGTCCTTGTGTCCGCTTTTATTTTTGTTTTTTGGTGGGAAGTTTTCGTTTTGCCGTTTCAGAAGTCACCAGTACACTATGCTTGCGACAACACTGTTGGGTTTTTATGCAGCCGTATAAATGTTTGCATATAAAAAATTAATGGTGGTGTTTTTTGCTAGCGTAGTGTACAGCCCTGGTACAAAGTCTAGGAGCCATGCACATGGTTATGCCGTGTGGCCAGTAAGTGTCAGGGCAAGGCAGTGGTGAGCAGCAGAAATCATTATCCTTCAGCGGCCATGTCGAAGAAGCAAAATGGGATTGCAATTAGTTTCTTAATCCTACAGCTAGAAGCTACAGAACCACTTGGTGTGCGGCGTGATAACTAGGACCACACACTTTTTCATGCGTGAGCTGTCTTCGCTCCGTGCCATGCACGTTGAACGCAAAGACAGTGGAGAGGCGCGTGTGTACATGTAGGTGGTGCATGCACATGATTGCTGTGCTTGTGCGTAGCAGCACAATTGGTTATGTATGGATACTTCTTACATGCAAATGTAGTTGTTATTAGTTTCCTGCACTCTCAGGGACCAGAATGGATGTAGAACAGTTGCTACTAATATAAATATATACATTTACATATAGAGGAGTGGGCGCGCACATAGCCTGCAGATCTCATTGCAGTAAATTTTTATATTCACATTTCTAGGCCATAATGTTTTATTTATATAACTTGTTATATCTGTTATATAGAGTCACCGCCTTTCCAAATTATGTGCATAAATTGTATTTTTTCCGAATGGTTTATATATGTATTCGACATTAAACACCATATCTTCATAGATGATCTCGTGGTCAAGGCGCTCGGCTGACGTCCCGAGGAGTGCCGGAATGATCCCGTGCTCCTGCATTTTTCCAGTTCTAAAGTACGAAATAAAAAATCCAGCACTCCTAGTGGGTCACAGATGAAACAAACAAACAATTCCAGCGTGCCCTAGCCGGCGATGAGAGAACCAACTCAACATGACCACAAAGATACCAGTGCTCTTAGCTGCGAACAGTAGGACTTGAGATCAGCACAAGCGCACTGGTAGAGGAAATTGAAATTAAATATGGCCGCCTAGAGCATACGATGATAGTGGCACACACTGGTAGACACCATCGCCCTAAGCAGACGGCGAGGGTACTACAACAGACGACATCCAATATTGCAGATGAAGCAGGCAAGAAAGAGAAAGGGTAGGCCAGAGAGATAAGAATTAAGAACGAATGATAGAGCATTTAAACACAAGATTGAATGACAGAGAATGTGGTTGAGAAAAGGGAAATTTCGATGAAAAAACAGGATGGCTGCTGTTGACGAGAAATGACGGAGCATGAGGTTTCGTCGTCACAACATGCCAAATTGCGACCGTGGTGCCATAGCACCACGTCCAGCAACCAGGTGGTGGTGAGGGAACATTTATAACTACTTACAGTAAACAAAGTACATTATTTGACTTTACCGCATTAAGTGAGGTGCACAAAAACATTACATATCTAATTACCATGCACCCACTTTGACAAAAAGGATTTGAATGTCGACGATCTACCACTCTATTTTCGCATTTGATAAACGTAATTAATGCTTATTTTGGTCATTCAATTTTCTCAGGGTTATCTCACTTCAACTATCATTAAATCTCGTCGCTGCTCACCTCGTTCACCCCATTTGCACTGAAGTCTTCAGTTGCCAAGTGCTGGGCAAGCTACCTGATTCACGCCTTATCTCTTTTTTTTTTTTTAATACATACACATATGTGCTGATTATTTTGATATGACATGAGAAGTGGCATCACTATTAGAATTAACATAATTTTCCCTACTTTATTTTGAGATCACTAAACTTCATCACTTAAATCTTTAGTTTATTTTCTATTTACGCTACATTGAAGTATATACACAACCCAGTTCAATATGAATAATTTTTGTTTTTCAAGTTATTTAAAAAAGAAAACTACCAGCAAAAATCTGTAATATTTACAAATTATACAGCAAAATGTAATTTAACGTGTCAGTTTTATACGGACAAAGTTAATTAAAATTCAAATATTATCTTTTGCGTGGTTTCAACATTTTTTATAGTTTACTATTTATTTAACATTTACTCGTCATTTGTTTATCCTTCTCACTGATAATGTAAATGGTTTGTTGATGTTTGATAATTTGTGTGCCTTATAATAGGCATACTTATTCTATTCATTAAGAGTATGTCTTGACCAGAAAGCATCAGAGACTGCTTGGGTATCACAATGTTCCTATCAGCTTCGACTTCGGTCACATCCAGCAATAATGATTTCCATATGCGAATTTATTTGAATTCAGACATGCCATAATATCTATCGTCATTATCTTTGACTGTAATAGGCCCGACATAATCCACAAAATCGTGTGAAACTGCCATTTGTAATTTGGTTTGCGAGGTGCTCAGATCATGAAACCAGGGTATGTACATTTAGCAGAAACCATAGATTTTATTTTTATGTGTTAATACATTTTCTGGTCCGTTTTAAGGAAAGATGATTTTTAAAATAAAGTATAGAATCATAATTTTATCTACAATAAAAAGAAATGACAAATTAATAGATATTTTCATCGAAATAAGACATGACATCGCAAGGAAGAAGATACGGACTACATGTTTAGCCTAAACGCATCTGTTTTTAGATACATAAAATATAGTAATCTGACGTGCAGCAGTTCACATTTTTGTGAAACGGTGTGTCTTTAACTTTTATAACAATAATGAAAAACATGTTGACTTCCCCCCTGGCAGGTGGTAGGGGAAACGAAGATGGTTGAATATGATGAGAGCATCTGCGTGCATTGCTCAATCATCCGCCGATAGGGAACTAAGTTCAAGACTTCCACTATACAAAAACTATTAATTATCTTTCAGACTTAGAGAAAATCTGGTATTTTTACCCTAGTGATCGAGGTGAACCTGATATTAGCTAGGGTTAAGATAAATGAATAACACAGAAATAATTTTAACACTTTTACCCTTATTTACAGATATGACATAAGAATACATAATATATTTTATACATGCTCAACATATTTGTCATTCGAGCAAAACATTTGTGGTGTCTGTTTTGGAAGAACAATGCCTGTTGTGAGCATTCAAACTACTCTTATTCGCATATACCGCACAGCAGTTAAAGCATGGGTAGGTCTCGTAGACGATGGCAAATAAAGTTACTTTCTTCATGGCATTTGGCACTGGTGCGGTTAATAAATGTCTTGCCGCAATACATGCACATGCTTCCTGATGAACGACAATCATTGCCTTTGCACTTCTTGTTATGATTANTCATTCGAGCAAAACATTTGTGGTGTCTGTTTTGGAAGAACAATGCCTGTTGTGAGCATTCAAACTACTCTTATTCACATATACCGCACAGCAGTTAAAGCATGGGTAGGTCTCGTAGACGATGGCAAATAAAAGTTCTTTCTTCATGGCATTTGGCACTGGTGCGGTTAATAAATGTCTTGCCGCAATACATGCACATGCTTCCTGATGAACGACAATCATTGCCTTTGCACTTATTGTTATGATTATACAGAGCATCACTACGGGTAAACATAGCATCACAGTTATCACAGTGGAACGTCTTGTATGCTGGGCTGAACATGCAATGGCAACTTTCATGTCGGCGTGCATTGCAACTTGTACTAAAAGTATTTCCACAATAGTTACATTGATATCGTAATGTATGTAGAAACTATCCAGTGTTCATTGCTGTTGTCGATGCCGATGATGTTACAGATGGTGAGTCTTCAACCATTGATTCCGTCTTCATATTGTAGCAGAATACACGGTCGTAGTAGATGTATGTAGTTGTAACTGTCTGCTTTCCACCACCACGCTCGCCAACGAAATGACGTCTGTTTTTACATGCCGCTCTCTTGTATACTGTTCGCACTACATGCAAATTTGTATTTTAGTCNAAGTCTGTTTTTACATGCTGCTCTCTTGTATACTGTTCGCACTACATGCAAATTTGTATTTTAGTCTCGTGTTGGCTCAGTAGTGACTGCTGGCTGTGTGGTACAAACGTCAGCATGGTTGCTGGACTGAAATATGTTACCTTATCAGGTCGATTGTTGTCTATCCTGCGAAATTACCAATTCGACCTCTCGACATCTATACACTCGGATCATCTTTCAGTGTGGGCGATGCCCTGTTTCCCTTGCTGCTGCTGCTGCTCGCTCCGGATGTGTCTTACACCAGCTCCTGGGACGTAGTGTGCCTTTCACTTATAAGCACTACCTTGGGATGGTTGCTAAGTGCTTATAACTATTTTCCCGTTTACATTTTGTTCATATCTGTTTCCTTCAGTGTGTGTAGCAGTGTTGACCTTATCGCACCTGTGCTATGCGGATTCTCAATTTTTTTTTCTACTAGCATGATCTACAGCGTACGATGTTTGCGCAGTAAAATAGGTTGTTAAATGCTTATAACCATTTGTTTTATTATATTTTTTTTACTTTTCATTTTATTTTTATATCTGTTTGCATCAGCGTGTAGCAGTGACGTCTCTCTTGTGTGACTAATGGTTTTGATGTATGCTGTTTTGTGACATTCAAAGGAAAACTGTCTTTACAAGTCGCGTAATGCGTAACGCAATTGTATTCATTTTTGTGGTTGGTCCTTGTGATCATTAGGGACGCCCGATTTTCGCGAAAAGAATTTCAATTAGGTTAGTTTTCGATATCCTTCTTGCACATATGCGGCTTTCCTTTGGTTATTGGCCGCGTGTTTTTGTGAGTAAACACACTGTATTTTACAGGGCCAATTAGAATTGAGATACTCGTATACAGCGTCCGTGATTTGGGCAGGCACCTAAGACGCGCAGCAGATTAAACCATCCAGTAGGGAACGTGGATCTGAGCTGAAGTGTTTTGAAATACATATAGACAGGAAATCTTTTCGCAAAAGTCGGTTGTCCCTGGTGATCATTTGTTCTTTTTCATGTCGAGATACATTCTAGCATTTTACTAAATTTGTTGGCGTGATAGCAACACTGATATCACTATTTACGGATTTGGTGACTATATATCTAAAACAGTTCGAAAATTATACTAAACTATGCTTATAAGTGTGATTAGGAACTATTTGACCCTGCGCTCATTTTCACTGTCATGGGTGATGCCTATGCTACAAATTTGGTAACTATGTACCACACAGTTCGAAAATTAATGTCAACTTTACTTATAAGTATGCTTAGAATATGTTTGACCCTGCGATCAGTTTCTTTGTCGGGAGTGATGCATGTGTTATGAATTTGGAAACTGTATCTTAAATGGTTCGGAAATTATGGCCAACTATGCTTATTAGTATACATAGGGCATTAATGACACTACGATAATTTTCCTTGTCATAAGTGATGGCTATGTTACGAATTTAACGAGCGTATCTTAAACAGTTGGGAAATTGTCTTTAGTCTAGGGTTTCATCATTAACTAGTTAATTTTACGCGTGCTTAAAAAAAACACTCACACACACTCTCACTCTCTCTCTCTCTCTCTGGCCAATGGCCATAAACGCGACAGGCAGATAGACTGCGACACACAATACATAAGCAGTTTTGCAGTGGCGGCAGTGTGTTGTGCAGGGTTCCTTGTTCAATCTCTGGATCTGCTGCTTTCTTGACGTGAGACATGTGCACCTTGCATATGTTCCCGTTTTCATCTTGTATACACAGTGTGTTTCTTCGTCTTTCACTTACCAGGTAGGAGGAGCCTTCCCATTTAGGGTGAATCCCTGCATAAAAGTGCTCTGCAGTCGATTTTTACCCATACCTTTTCTCATTCTGTTATACTATTCCCAGGCTGGCGGCTAGGAGTGGAATACTTTCGCTTGATATAGCAGGCCTGGTTTAGGCGGGCGGGTTCTGCACGCTTCTTGCTTTCAATAAGTATTTCCTTGGCCTGCGGCACTTCACAGAGTTCGGCATCCCAATCGCACTCTTTGGGTCGCTGAAGGCATCGGTGGAACAAAAGCTCGCTCAGGGAAGCTCCTAGGGCTTCATTTCTCTGGCGGCAGAGGGTGAAGTATTATTTCAGGTACATAACAGTCCCATCTGCAGTGATCCCCTTGCATTCAGAATCAGAGGCCCTTTTTGATCTCCTGAGTCCTCCTCTTGGTTGGGTTTCCTTGTGAGTGGTAGCTGAGCGTAGTCCAACGTTCCAACGTTGAACTCCCCTTCGGTGACATGCGTTTTCCCATGATGCTCCTATTAATTGTCGTCCATTGTTGGTCAGGAGGCAGCGGATAAAAATTCCCTCTCCAGCACACTGATTATCGGTTTTTTGTCTACCTTAGCAGGGGCACAGGCTTCGGCCCACATCGAAAATAAGTCTGACTACCACGAGGTATTGTTTCCCTTTTTGGGAACAGAGGTACGGGCCCATTAAGTCGGTGGCAACCTGCACTGGTTGGCGTGAAATTGCGGTGCTTTTTGAAGCTCCGTGGGCTTTATAGTGTCTGCACTGTGCTGTGGTGTTACCCCCTTGTATGTAATACGGCCTATATAATAAGAAATACAAGAAAAAAATTCATCTTTGTGTTGGGTATAGTGTACGTCTTTAAACAAGAGCTATAACCATTATGATTATTATTAATGTGTATCATGGCATTTTCTTGCACTCAAAACAGTANTTGTATGTAATACGGCCTATATAATAAGAAATACAAGAAAAAAATTCATCTTTGTGTTGGGTATAGTGTATGTCTTTAAACAAGAGCTATAACCATTATGATTATTATTAATGTGTATCATGGCATTTTCTTGCACTCAAAACAGTATGCAACACTCAACTGTGTAACCAATAAAATGGAGAAAAAATTAATGTGATTTATATACACTAAGCCTTTGAAGAAATAAACAAAAACAAAAAAAAAAAAAAACTGCATATTTGTGTTACCATTTTCAAAAAAGAAATATTCAATTTGCACCTCACTTTAATTTTTGTTTGACTTATCTGGCTGATAATGCCCAGTAATATCTGGGTCGAGTTTAAGCTATAATAAAATGTTCTGATTTCAAAATTTTGTCACACAAAGAAAACTTAAAAAAAATTGTACGATTTTAATGTCTAGTTTCAATTAGCAGAAACAGTTAATTCTTAACAGGGCGTAGACTTAGGTGTTGATGTTTCACTAAACAATTAGAATTATAAATAAAATATTTGGTGTGAGTTCATTGTGCTTCGAACTGATGTTGCATATTAACCAAGATTGGTTGGCAATACCTTACACCTGGAAAAGAAATAACTGGGAAAAATTTACAATTTTATTTTCCTCTTGTTAAATTACGTGGTTTTGGGCCTCTTCTCAAACTTTACCAACGTGATCATTTAAGCCACACATCTCGATGTGTCCATATTTTGTCTTCAAATTCTGCCAAAAATACGAGAGTGGCTTCCCGCACGTATCTCTTACCAGGTCGATCAAATAAAACTCTCTACCTTCCTTAGTTCAAAGGCGACGTTCTGTCACAAGGTCTTTCAAAATCGTAACCGACTTACTAGAAACAACATATTAATGTAAATCTTTTCACAAATACTCAAATTCAAAAATTAATATTAATGAAATTTTCTTCTTTTATATTAAAATTAAAGATTAATGTAATGTGTGGTATAACCTTAACTGCCGATACACCTGTACATATTTTCAAACAAAATATTACATTTAGAGAATTTGCATCAGCAAAACATGTATAAATATTAGGGCTGTTCTGATACCAACTCTTGGTATCGGTTATCGGTCGATATTAAGCATCTAGCAGTGCCCCAAGTAATTGGTACCAGTGTCTGTGCAGGTATCGGGGAATGTATATTTAATAAAATTTTTATTTCACCCCAAAAACACGACTAGTACTTACTTCAAAATCAAAGCAAGTCCCACCTAATGCATTCAAATCAACGTATTTAAAACAATACACTAATTTCAAGAAAGATTAGTACTTTAACAATATTTAAAGTTTTGCTTACATGATATAAACAAACACTTATAAATTGATATGTATATAATACAGATGGATAGTAATAAAAGACAGTGTAATAGAGTGTAGGTTCTCAGTTTCACCTGCTGTTAGCCTTCAGGAGTGAAATCCAGACTGGAGATTATAAACTCTGTTTTGATGAACCGAAACATAACCTCCCAATGAAGATCTAAAGTATGTACAGCACACTATATGAATTTACAAAAACAACAAATCAATTCACAATAAATTTATTATGATGATAATTTACAAAATGTATTTGTCAAAACTGAGTATCTGTCGCTCAAAATAATTTTTAACAAACATTTATAATTTTCAGATGAAAACATTGCATAGATGAAAATTAATTTTCACTACTCCAGTTGAATGTTAAAAGAAGATTCGGAAACCAATTCATCTCGTACCACGAGTCATTGTATCACTCTCTTCAATACGTAGCGTAATAAATAATAGCATACAAAGTTGTGACCACGAACAGTTGCGCACAGTATAATATAATGTGTGCAGACCTCTCTGCATTTAATCACAATCACAGACTTATATAATAACTGAAACATGGATATTAATATAGCAATCAGAGCGTTCATACGACCATAGTTGTAAATAGTATAGCAAAGTACCCATTTCCTCTTTATTTAAACAAAGAAGGAATATTTTACGAGTTGGCTATTTTCTAACGTGTTGCTGAACTGCAATGAGTAACGGTTTTGGTATCGGTGGTGGTATCAGGAATTGGTATAGGAACATCCCTTTCTTTTAAATTTATAACAATTTAGCTTCAATTTAAAATGGAAAATTAAATTGCTGTTTACTTTGATTCCTTAGAGGAATAAATGTCATAAGTGACATCATTAAAAAAATATATATATATCAGACACACGGTTAGGGCAATATATAAAACATGGAATTATTATTATTTTTAACTTAAATATACATTTTGATACTTCTCAGATGTATCAGCACAGACTTGCCATTGCTGGACGTACGCTTCCACATCTCTACTTACCCCATCGCAGATGTATCTTTGGCTTCAACTCTTGGAGTGTCTCTTTTACTCCGGAGTGCCCCGCGTGGCTGTGTTAATGGTAGTAGCAGATGTCTGCTCATAAATTGTGTGGCACCCACAACTTCCAGTCTTCAGTGTTGGAGTGGGGTTGAACCCACACGTAATCCTGCTCTTCTTTGAAGCGTTTAGGGTACTTGGTGAGTATGTTTTGAACTTCAGGATCAGCTTGCTGCTGTTCTGCCAGATGGTTAAACTAGTTTGCACTTCCATTAGCTGCACATATCATCCTGGGCTCCCCTTTTGTTGTGGGGTATATTCTGTATTCTGGTAGGAGCATCCTTTCACAGTCTTCCAGGTCAACTTCATTCTGACAGGGGTTCGGAGCTCTAGAGAGTGCGTTGGGTAGTTCATTCTGCTTCCCAGGGCAGTGCTGTATCATGAAAGTCAATTCCTACAGCAGGAGGGCCCAGTGGCCTAGCTTGGACTTGGTGAAACTTACTGTATATAGCCATGTTAGTACCCAGTTACCCATTCTTAGGATAAAATGTGCATCTTCCAGGTAGTAACGGAACTACTTGATGGCCCAAATTACTGCCGGGCATTACTGTTCATTGGAATGGTAACTCTTTTTCCATATCTGACAGGAAGGTGCCTTCCAGCATTTCCTGCAATAAAACAGTTCCTAGGCCGACTTTACTGGCGTCTGTTTGGAGAATGAGGGGTAGGTCGGGGAGTGGCCGATAGAGCATGTTGGACTGCCTCAGGAAGATTTTTTCCTCCTCCTCTGTCCATCTTCAGCCTTTTGTAATAGTGAGAGATTTGGGCGGCTCTTAACAGCATTGTCTTGAGAGCCGATGAGGATGATTGAGGTGAGTATGGAGCGGCACCGGAATAAAAGGACGGGGGAAATGGGAGATCCTAGAGAAAGCCAGTCGGCCAATGGCATCATCTGGCACGATTACCACATGCGAAAATTCGGTGACCCGGCCGGGATTGAACCCGGTTCACCTTGTTGGGACGCGAGTAGGCTAACCACTCAGCCACTATGGCCCCCCTTTCATAGGAGGTTGTTTAGTGATCCCTATATCTCATCAGTATTGGGAATAAAGTCACGTAGCCAATTGCAGAGCCCCATAAATTTCTGCCACTGTTTCCTGTTCTGGGAGCTGATGCTTCAACTATGGCTCAGATCTGTTTGGTCTGAGCGTAGTTTCCTTTGGAAGTGACTCTGTGACCCAAAAAATCTATCTCTGTTTTCCCAAAGTGGCATTTGAACAGCCGGCACATGAGACAGTGAACCTCACTCTCTCCAAGATTAGTTATAGGTGGCGCTGGTGTTATTGCCAGTCTTTATACAAGATGATTATGTTGTCCAGGTATGCGTAGCAGAACTCCTAGATATAGCCAGTCAGGATTGTTGCAGCCATGAGACGTTGGAACGTGGCTAGTGCGTTCTTGAGGCCGAAGGGCATTACCTTGAACTGGTAATCTCCTGTTGAGGGATGTGAAAGTGGTGTATGGCCTTGATTGCAGGTGGACCGGTATCTGCCAATAGCCACATCGCATGTTGAGGGTGCTGAAGATTTTGGCATCTCTGAGTGCCTTAAGCATGTGCCCCAAGTTGAGAGAAGGGAGAGCTACTGGCTGGGTAATTTGGTCCAGGTCATAGTAGTTGACACAAAACCGCAGTGTTCCATCTTTCTTTGGTACTAGGACAACTTGAGCATTGTATGCGGAGTCTGAGGGCTTGATGCTGTCTAACAGTTGCATCTCCTTGTTGATCTGCTGTTCGATAATGGCCTTCCTTTTGGCCGAGACCTCCCCTGGTTGGTTGAGGATTATTTGGGGACTGGCTACGTTGATTTCATGTAAAATTCTAGCTGTCCGGCATAGTGTGCTGCGTTGTTTGAACACATGCCGGTGCTCTTGTACAATCTGTGTTATTTGTTCCACGGCTTCCCCTTACAGCTGGTGGTTCAACTCTTCCCCAGTGATAGGTTGCTGTAACTCTGGCTCCACAAATTTGCGCCAGGTTATCGACCTTTCAATAGCACCCAGGTATATTCGGTCTTGTTGGCAATCAATAATCGCTTGTTGTTTCAAACAGCCAAGGTTGCCCCAAAATGACTGTGTTATTGCTACGTGAAATTTGGTTAAAATTGCTTTGTATGCAAATTTTCAGGGTTAGGGCGAGTTCCTCTTCAGTGCCGGGAAAGCAGACCCCCTTCTGGGCCATATAGATGGTAATATCACATGCAGATTGGATCTGTTCCCAGAATTCCTGTAGTACCGCTCGCTTCTGGATAAAGTTTGCGTTCGCAGTCGTACCCAGTGTAGCCAGTATTTCTCTTGCTCCGATGAGCACTGTAATGCGATGCGGGTCTTGTATAACTGCCTTCTCTTGTATGACGGTGACATGTAGGGCCTCCTCCATTTTTCCGGTACCATGGTCCCTTCTGGCTTTCGCGTTTCCCTGATTCTGGGTGGCCTTTGCTGTGTTAGCGAGCTCTTCTCCCCCCTTTGCTACTGACGTCCTCATCGGATTCTCCTGTCTGCTCTGTAACGTCTTCCATAGCACAGGCCAAGCCCTATGGAAATGCCGGGCAGGACTGTGCTAGCACTTAGGTAATGTGGGGGTAGGGGCAGCAGTAGGCTCTGGATTTTCCCTCCTGCGGGGGCTTCGGTTATGGTGGCTTTCCCAACGGAGGAGGGTGTGACCATGGGGTGAGCCTGCACTCTTCAGATATCTACTATGTCTATTTCTCAAACTCATGCCCTTCTCATGAACTCTGCCAGCGTCTCTGGTTCTGGATTCCGCAGAAGCAAGAATATCTCAGGTAATAATGGCCGGGTTATCAATTCTACAGCATCTAGTTAATTTGGCCTGGAATGCATACATTTAAAGATCAATGCCTCGTGCAGGATGAACAGCTCGGCCTCCTCATTTTCCCTTTGAACCTGGCCGTACAACTCATTTGTGAGTTGAGCTAACACGTGAGGGCCCGATAAATGTGCTATAAGCAGTTCTGCTAGTTGTCCCAGTTGGTTACAAACTCCCCATATTTATGCCGTCATTTTCCTGCTTCTGCCTGGAGCTGGGCTTTCGCCTTAGGTACCCACAGGGCTCTAGGTAGTTGCGTTCTCTCAAACTCTGTCACGCAAACCTGAAGGAATTTATGTGGGTCCTCCTATGTTTTTCTTGCATATTAGGACAGCTGCATTTGGTAGAGGACCGGTGGGCGTATGTCTGCTACCATTTCTGGTCAGGCTGGTACTTGCTCTGGTGAGATTCTGCATATCAGGCACTTGAAAATTAGACCTTCTAGGTCTCTTGCCCTATCCACCTATCTCAAGATAGAAATGGTGGTAGGTGCATTGGCATTCATGGTAGGCTACTCTATAGATGCCTTTCCCCAGGCAACTAGCGTAATCGCAACAGCAATGTTGGGCTCTGCAATTCTGGCAACAATACTCTAGTCATCAGTATCTCTTTCCTGGTCCTCCCATCCCAGGCATGTGTAATGGAAAGTGGCATCGCAGTGCACGCATGAGACGTAGTATTGGCCCGTTCCTGAGCATTCTTCTACCATAAAAGTTGCTCTGTGCTTTCCTAGGTATTCTTGATTGAAGCCATTATAGTTGTATCATTCTGGTTATATTTGAGGGTACTACAGTGTGTTTAACTTGACTCCCCGCAGTCGGTATGGCGGTGTAAAAGTGAGGTCTGAGGGGCTTCCCGGTCTTGAGTACATTGGGCATGTAGCCTCTATAGCCTGAATGGCCGCACGTTGGGCGCCAAGAAAGAAAAAGCTTGACACCCGATATAATGGGTGTTATTTGTGTGGGTCGGCGTCAGAACTTTTCCCCGCAAAACGGCTGGGAAGCAGGCGTTGTCCACTTGACGGGGTTATTGCTGGAAGTGGTAGTGTTGGCTTTCAGCAAGTTAACTATGGCCTGCTGGACACGAGGAGGACCGTTAGTGGGTGCTAGCCTAGTTTGCATTCAGCAAGGTGTATAACTGGATGGCAACTCAAGGCGTCAAACCAACTTATCTGCGGCTGAGGGCTGGTTACAAGCCGTTGGTTTCTTTGGGGTGTGGGAGGCAGTAGCAAGACAGCCGTGGGATGTGCCAAAGTATACTCCTGCTCCCGCTGGTTGAGTTGGTGGATGTTCCCTTTTATCAAGCTGCTTTCTCTCTCTTCCAGGAATACACCCGTTTGGCACTCTGTTCACCCCCTAAAGGCTTCCAATCAGGGCTAGTCCCTGTTTGGCCACTTTAACTCGTCCAGCTCTGTGAAGGGTATAATGGGGTAGATAGTACAGAGAGGTAAATACTGGGTGTATCACAGGGGTAGGCACGGCCTGAGAGGAAGTATGAGTAGGCAGGTGGATTGGGTTGGTATGCATGACTACTGGTCTCCAAAGCATGTGACTTGGAAGGTGGGACATCACCGGCAGACACAAGCAGCAATTAACTGAAGATGTCAAATCAATAGCACGATAGGGACGAGTGGTCTGGTGTTACTCAGGAAGGTGGGACGTCACCATAGATCTAAGCATTATAAAGAGACTGATCTCCCTAGCAGGGGTGACAATAGCCAGAGGAAGGACACAGCTATCGTGTTACTCAGGAAGGCAGGACATCGCCATAGAACCAAGTACCATGTAGATGTGGTTCTCCCTGAAGGTGAAGTAGGAACAGAGGTGGCGGCTCATGCCTACTCTTGCAAGTGTGTGTGAGGTTCACTTGGACAAAATAGGCAATAGCAGGAAGCAGGTTGAGAAAGAATAGTAGCTGCGAGTGATAATTCTGCCAAATTGTTTTATGTTTGTTTATTGCCAGAACAGTAAACACATAACCAGCCTGTATACTGACTAGGGCCCTAGGATGCCAATCAGAGTGACACCTATTCTCGGAAGATGTGGAAGTGCGAGGGGTAATGGTGACTCCAGTGGTACGGTACTTGGCTTTGTGGCTGAACGTGAGTGGCTAGTTGGGTACCCATGAGTGGCTTCGGTGAGCTGCTATAGCTGGTAGTCGAATGAGAAGTCTGTCCGCATCAGGGCAGAGTGACGTTCTGCGAGAGCTGTGAGGGTCAGCTACTGGCTGAAGAAGTCTGTACACGGCCGAGTAGAGTAATGTTCTACAACACAGCTGCGAGAGTCAGCCTCTAACTCTGGTCTGCAGTCTCTATATATAGCCAGAGCACGGGGGCCAGCGCAAGGGGTGCCGGGCGCGGAGAGAGTGGGCAGCAGAGATGGCCAAAGGCAGTCGAAACTGGGCTGCGTTTCCCCGCCATTGCCATACGCCGAAGGGGAAGCACTACTCTGGGATACGAAGCTGGTTGAGGACCAGCTGGAGACATTAGCTGATATGTAGCTAACCATGGGCTCCAAAGGCGCCTTATGGCGTACATGGCTTAACGTCTCTTCTTGGGAAGGGGCCACGGCTGTGGTGAAGCTAGAATGGTTAATGATGTTGACTGTGGCGCATCATCAGTAGCAGTGAATAGTTAAAATAAGAAAACTGAATTTGCTCAAATAATAGAAAAAAATTTAAAAAAATTATAATAACCAAATGTGAGGTAAAAGGTCACAAGTTTTTAGTAGAGTCATGTGTGGAATAAGAACTGAAATCTTTATAACAAACCCCTTCAAATTAATTTAGACATATTCCTGAAATTTTAAGATTACATCAAGTTATTACCATATGTCTTACCTTATTCTAGGTAAAATAGTCTACAAACGAATTTAAGAAATTATTCTCATTATAAATATATTCCCGTTAAATTGAATGGTTAAATTATCTGCTACAATATTGACAATGGAAGGAACATAACAATTACTGTAAATCATAGGAAAGTTGGACAATTTTATTGGTACAATACAGTTTGTACAAAGGAAACATGTTCACACAGACTTGAGATTTCATATTAAGCAGAATGGAAGAAAAATATGTATTGTTATTACCATGTGGCCAAAAGCACAAACATACCAGAATAATTATAATAGCATGAAAGTACTAAATTATAATAATACATCAAAAATAATTTTGAAACTAACTAGCAGCGAAACAATGTATTACATTAAGTAATAAAAAAAACCTATTTCTTACACTTTTCATACTGATGTAAAATTTTAATCATTCAGAAAATTATTTGACATAAAAAAACTCTATCCAATCAAATAGTTTCAGTTACAAACAAATTTACAATCAGTGCAAAATACAGTTTAAGAAATGTTATTTTTAACTTAATCAGAATATGATAGGTTTCAACGGTAGTTACCCTGCTGATAT
>NQII01000156.1:523333-590224 GCA_002778355.1 Clitarchus hookeri | reverse complement strand
CACCTCCACCTTGGTAGCCGCCGCCGCCCCCTCCTCCTCTTCCTCCACCACCTCCCTGGTTCCAGCCTCCCTGTACCCTGCCCCCTCTCTCACTTCCACCACCTCTGCCGCCCTGGAAACCACCTCCACCACCGCCCTGGAAACCGCCGCCACCACCCCCACCTGCAACAGACCATAGCTCAGGTGTTGAGGCCATGTTCAAACATAGCATTATTCTGAGTGCCAGATATCTGTGAGCTTCAGCAACGTCACAAGAAAGGGTGGGATCTCTGACAATTCCTGGAATCCATTAGAAACAGCGCAAAGAATGGGGGTGTAATAAAGCTGATTTAGAGTCTGCCACATAATCTAAAGAATAGGGGTGTGCGAATATTCAAAAATTTGAATAGTTCCAAATAGTAAATTACGAATTATTCACATTTTAACTTTGAATATCTTATGCCAAAATTGTGAATAATTTACATTCCCGTCTGAAATGGTTATTTCCTTGACATTTTATGCTTACTCATTTGAAGTCGTTCGTTTAAACTTTTATTCCTTTGTTATTGGAGCTGGACAGTTTCTAATCATAACTCATTGTTATGAATTTTTACCTTTTGATGCAGTGGCAAATCAACAATCATTAGATCCAAGCGAGGTTGTTTACATTGGTATGTTATTGAATAACTTTTTTAGAAAAATGATAAAAACTAGAATTATTAAGGAAAATTATCACAAACACATTTATTTTCACTGTAGCATTTGCAAATGACTATATATTTCTTCTTTCTTATTGTTAACAGCCGAAGAAATAGGCGAAAAGGTTATATTATCACGGTACGCAAACTGCGCGAACTAACAGCACTAGTAGCAGATGGCTCAACCAGTTTAATAGGTCGCAAACCGGTTCCAAGCGTTCCAAACAAAATATTTGCATTTACAAACCTTTTTTCTACCATAATACAACTTAAAGTAAACAAATTCTGTTACCGGCTCACGACCCCAGTAGCAAGAAATTGCAAACACCTACAAACGGTTTGCAATTCAATAGCAAATTGCATTGCAACTACAAGCACCGAACCACAGCATATGCAGAATCAGCTACCAAGTACAAATTCAACCATGAAAATATGCCTATTAAACTTAAAGACTTTAAGCATTTTGTAAATAATGATAGTTGCTAAAGATAAAACTGGATGATCGCTAAAGATAAAACTGCAAAACCAAGAAAATAGGTTTCTTTCCTGATAATTTAATGTTGGTTATGCATAAAAATGTTTACCAGGTTAATAAAATTTTAATGCATTTTTTGGTTTACATTTTTGAGCTCATATTTTTTTGTTGGTGTGTATATATTGTATTTGAAATGTTAACCTCATATGACTATTTCTATATAGAACAGCGTTGCCAGACGTCCCGATTTTGGCAGGACGTCCCGATTTTCAGCCCAAAATTAAATGTCCCGCACGGGACAGGCTCAGTCCAGTCCCGCTTTTCGGGGATTACTCGATGGTGTGGCGCAGAGGCAGGGGCAATACAGGCAAATGTGTTACTGGTCGACTGCCCGGCACAAAGTGAAAGAAAAGCAAGCGCGCGCGAGGGCGCGACATTTCTTCTATTTCTCTTTCACTCCTTCGCTATTAATCAAGCATTCGTTTGTTTCTATCTATTTCACGATCACGCACGAAATAATACAAAGGTACCTAAATATTGCATTTCTTTATTAGTTTTGTTTGAATGCGTAAGCACTGAGCAGTGAGTTGGGTAATTTAATTACATTAAACAAACAAAAGTAAACTTTTATTCCGTGTTTTTTCTTAAAATACTGAAGTTAATTAAACTATACATATTAGAATTGTTTGAAGATGAATGAAGAAGCCGATAGTGTTGTTTCGAATTGCTCAGAGCCGGAAAACATCACACCCAAGAAGAAAGCCAAACTAGCAAAACATCGCCTAACGAAATACAGTACAAATTGGGAGGATGATTATAATTGGCTGTGTATTGCGGAGTCGAATGAGTATAAAGCTTACTGTAGACTGTGTAAAAAAGAGTTTAGTATTTCTCATGGTGGACTAAATGATGTAGTGAGCACTCAAAAACAAGTACTCACTCGAAGATTGCGAGTTCTTGCTCTGCAAGAAATATAACTAGCTATTTCCAGGCACCAGGTACTTCCACTTCTGATCGTGATCTCGGCGATATTATGTATAAAACGTCAGCTGCAGAAATTACTTTGATATATCACAATGTTAAACATTCGTTAAGCTACAATAGTATGGATTGTTTTCAAAAGTTATTGCCCCTCATGTACGCCGATTCCAAGATAGCTAAGAATGTTAAATGTGATAGGACAAAGAGTGAAGCAATAGTTTGTGAAGTATTGGCGAAAGAAGCTTTGAAGGATGCAATACAAAATTTAAAAGAAGATGTATTTTATTTCAATATCTACGGATGCCAGCAATAAGGGAAACCGGAAAATGTTTCCGATATGTGTGCGATATTTCAGTTTTGACAAAGGCATACAAAACAAATTACTAGATTTTGTGGAGAGTAATGATGAAACAGCCAACCAAATAACAAAGGTACTTTGCGAAACATTCGATAAACATAACTTAAAATTATTGCAAGTAACTTCATATGGCGCTGACAATGCAAATGTAAACTTTGGTTCAAATAATTCTGTTTACACAAATCTCGTTGTCAAGAACGAAAAAGTATTAAAAGCTAACTGTTTAGTTCACATCTTGGATAACATGAGCAAATTTGCATGTGATAGATTAGAGATCGACGTAGAAGTTATCATCTTAAAAATATACGGCCATTTCTCACATTCAACTAAACGTTGTGCGGAAATGATGGAAATATTTGAAACTACGGAAATGGAGCGGGGCAAATTATTGCGTCATGTTCATAAAAGATTTATGTCTCTCTGTCCTGCTGTTGAGAGAGTGTTCAAGGTCTGGCATGCTTTGAAACGTTACTTTGATAAGACAGGATTATGTGCGAAAGCCATTGAAAAGATTTTTCACTCGGAAGAAGAGGAGACAAAAACTCTAGCCTACTTGCATTTTGTTCATAATGTGATGAGTCCTTTTGTTACATAAATGAAAGAGTCTCAGGGAAATTATATTGCCATAACAGAAATGCATGAGTCATTATGCCTCTTCCACTCAAGGTTGACTCAAAAGGCAAAAGGATTGTTTTTTCGGCTACTAGACGAAACAGACTTTAAATAAATTGGTTGAATCTGAAAAGACCAAAGCCATCGAAGACTTCAACAATTTTTACACAAATTGTCAAACGTATAAAGACGAACGTTATAATTTTTCGGATGAAAATATTTTCGCTAAACTAGAATTCATAAACCTGAAAAATGAAGTTAGTTTTGAAATGGTTGAGAATGCTGTATCTTTATTAAACTTGACAGGCAAAGTTTCAGTAGATAACTTATATAAAGAATTTAACTTGTTGAAATCGTCCTTGGACGTAATAGTGGAAAAGTATAAAGACACCACTGCTCAGAAATGGCACCAGCTCTTTAAACAGTTTCCAAAAAATGATACCAAGAATATGTTTAAATTAGTTTCCTTCATATTAAGTGTCCCAACTTCAAACTGCTTTCCCGAAAGCGTTTTTTCCCAAATGAATTTAAAATGGTCGGATGCCAGAAATAAATGCTCCGTAAATTTAATGAAAGAAGAATTACTCATCCAAGTCAATCTGGAGCTAACCTGTGCAGAGTTCTTCAACTATATTAAAGAAAAAAGGAAACTTTAAAATAAGTTAAATCTTCAGAGAAATATAAATAAGTAATTCATAAGTAATGTATTACTTATTTATATTCCTAAGACTTAACTTACAGGATAAACCAGACAGTTATTGTTATTAGTATAGTAACGTATTTTCATTAAAAAACATTTTCTATGGCTATCTCTCATCATTGTAACTTAATTTGAAACTCAACCATAAGGATAAGTAATAAAAAAACTACTGATTATAAGTTTTTTTATTATGTCCCGCTTTCGACGGAAGAATCCCGCTTTTATTTACTCAAAAGGTTTCAAAATCCCGCTTTACCCGAAAAAAAATCTGGCAACGCTGGTATAGAATGTGTTTGTTAGTGTTTGAAATTAATTTGACAATCTCTATACCCAGAGTGTCTGAAGACAAGTAAATGGGATATAGTCAGAGTACGAACAAAAATAAACAAAGTCTCTATTTTCATCTTCCCTGTAGCGATAAAGCATGCACGTTATCATTTTTGTCACAATGCATGTCTCATATTTTCATGTTTCATTCAAAAAATGTATGTATGTATGTATGTACGTATTTATGTATGCACGTATGTATGTATGTATGTATGTATGTATGCACGTGTGTGTATAACACATAAATACACACACTTGGTGTGCTATTTACATTTTTGAGCATATTTTTTTACATTCAATAGGCTAAAAATTATCTTGTAAAAATAGTGTACTGAACTTGAAAATGCTTTATTTATGTAGGAATGGTCTGTTGTGTGATCAGCAAAATTACATTTTTTAAAATATATATAACTGAAATGAAATTTTAAGTGGTAGCTATTCAACTTCTAAACTATGTAATGACGCAATATTCGTAATTTTTCGGGACACGGGTGTAAAATTCTTTTGTGTGTATGAAGCTTTGGAAAGCGTCTTAATATTTTTATAGGGTTCAAGTTTAAAGCAGTGGTGGCTCGTTTCCCGTGTTAGTTTATCTGGCAGACGTATGCGTTTGTAGGTTATCGGGAGGACGTTTGCCGTGTTACGTTTTATCAGGAGTCCTGGTTACAGTTTTCGTTTCGAACGCGTCAGCGTTGAGCGCGGGACACAGCGCAGTTTGTGATGACGCTGCTGGCAGATGCCAGGCGCTTATCTCAGGAGAGGGGGGTGATAGGCAGCAGAAAAAAAAGGGGCGTCTGTCTGTCGCCCGAAGAGCAGTCTTATTCCAGTCAGTCGTCAGGGAGAGTTACTTCACGAAGCCCGTGAGGGCAGGTCAGCGCAGTCGAGAAGTATCATGCAATGCTAGCCTAGGCCGCGTTCGGGCAGGACTAGAACCCCCACATCGGCAACTAGACTTTAATATATCATTTCTCAGCCGGTGTGGGAGGTAGCCGCATTTTAAGTTTCTTCGGGTCAGTNTAATATATCATTTCTCAGCCGGTGTGGGAGGTAGCCACATTTTAAGTTTCTTCGGGTCAGTATTTTAAGAACATCATTAAGTAAACGACTGTGGCACTGTTATCTGCAATAGTATATTTAATGGTAAAGGTTCGTACTCTGCATACTGGACATTCGTATGTGAACTGTGTCATTCAAATGATAAATAAAGTATAGAATAAACTAACTTGGAACTTGAACTTTATTTCATAACTACACGGTGTCCATTTACTGAGTCTCGTGTTTCTACCTCTGAGCAAGCCGTGGCAACGTAAACAGTCGGCAGTAACAAGTGCCGAACGTTACAAAATGGCGCCCACCTGTGCGGCTGCATTAATATATCGTAACTAGCCTGCGAGAACGTTAACAACATGGCGCCCAACTGTGAGGCTGTAATATTTTAAATATAACGTAAACGTAACAAAGGCGGAACATTACAACTATTTGCTTGTTATTAAAATTTTTTACAATTTGATTAAAAAATATTTGAACATCAAAATCCACTATTCGCTCACCTCTACTAAAGAATAATAAAACATAGTCTGTGGTGACCTTTTTACGCTGATATACCTTCATATTTTAAAAACCATCCACTACTGTTGATGACAGTACATCACTAATCATCTTTGCTTTCACTATTACATAAATTTTCTATTATTTTATAGATACCAGGTGGTTAAAATTAAATTGGCGCTACTCACAGTGACCTAGTGTGGACCATAATGAGCATATGGTAACGATATTTGGTGGATATGCTAAGGGAACATAAAAACACAATTTATAATAGAATAATAATTAGTTACAATTTCTGCCACCCGGCAAAAATGTGGTGCTGTACAATGGGTAGCGGGTAGACTTGCAAGTCATTTGAAACAACACGACATTATCGTATCAGTACTGTGAAGAAAACAGTATGGCTCTTGCGAAGAGAGACTGTGCGCTGTTAGTAAAGTTAGTTAGTTGACCAGAATGGCAGCAATAGCAGTGCTGCATTGTGGGAGTATTGCTGCCTGAAAGGACTGCGACGAGGACCCATGTAAACAAATGGATTAAAAAAGATGATAAAGAAATTCAAGAGCACCAGTGATTTTGGTGTGGCACCAGGGAGAGGAAGACGACCCATCCTGATGGACGTTGTTGACGAAGTTGCTGTGGCTGCAGCTGACCATGCTCCACATTCAGCAACTAGTGCTCAAATGGTGACACGTAAATTGTCTATCCCGTGGTCAACAGTTCAAAAGGTTTTGCAGCACATTTTACACTGGTATCCCTACAAGATTAAGATTGTGCACCAAATGAAACCCCAAGATCCGCAGCAACGCCTTGACTTTGCCCTTGGGTTTTTGACATGGATGGAAGTGAATGACAGGTGGCTGGAGTATATTCTATGGACCTATGAGTCACACTTTACAATTGAAGGTGCAGTGAATACGCAGAACTGTTGCATATGGGGTTCAGCTAATCCACATGTTGTGCATGAACAGCCATTACACTCTGCGTACACGACAGTATGGTGCGGATTCACAGGCACCTTTCTTCTTGGTTCATATTTGAGAGGATTACACCCCAAGGAACTGTACGGTATACCATTACGTTTGCAAGTTACCCAAAACATCCTCGAGCAGTATGCGATTCCTTCTCTGCAAGAATGTAACTGTGTTGAGACCACTGTGTTTATGCGAGATGGGGCAACACTGCATATTGGTCGCCAAGTGCAATGTCTGCTTCGTGGAACCTTCACAGATGAACGCATTATTTCCAGAATGTTTCTAATTCCATGGCCTGCACTGTCCCCTGACCTCAATCCTTATGGTGACATGTTGCTCTGATTCCAACAGAACTATTGTAAGCAACCATTGATCACACTGTTTTACGGATGCAGCACATCATCAATGTCTCCGGTGCACACACTGAACACATTTTGTAACAACCATTTGATATGGAAATAAAGTTGTTACCATTACACCTTCTCACATGGTTTACCATACCTTCTCTGCCTAAGTCCTGTTCCTATACTCTACGATGCATTCTGTAAAATTTCCATGTGGTTATTGCTTCTATAGCGCTACATTTTCACATGGTGGCAGAAATTATAACTAATTTTCTTTTTAGCATAAATCGCTTCCCCATTACCGTATTAGCATATCTACCAAATATCACTGTCATACAATCATTACAGACCACACTAGGCCACGGTGAGTACAGTCACTGTATTTATAACCACCTGGTACTTTAAACTTCGAAAACTAATATACCTTAGCAGTGCTGAACTTATTGACGGAAGTAATATTTTCCGATGAGTTAGGGTTACCTGCTCCTCCGTACCCCCTCCAAGAGATAGTAGCCAATAGTAAGGCTGTTTGTAACTATCATCCAGGCTCACAGAATGTGGCACTCAGCATAATATGTGAGAGTGCAAACCACCCATCAACTTACCTCCTGGTCGTTGCTGTTGCCAGCTGGGCATTTCAGGAGGTGGCGGCTGCTGCTCACTGGGTCTACCACCACGATCTGGCACCTACAAAATACACAAGTGTTACTGTTCATTCACCATCAGAATGAATTTTAACTGAAACACAAAAATGTCTGTCAGTACCAGCACTCAAGTTCACTGTTATTGTTAACAGCATGTGTTCATTGGGAATCGCTACCTGCAGAGGGACAAGAGTGTGATGTAAATAACTCCTACTGAACAGACCAGTACGAATGTGACAGCATGCTTATGGCAAATGTTTTTTTTTTTTTTTTGTAAAAGGGGAGGGAAATCCACCCATACCGTAAATTGCTAATGCTACGGCGATTATGAAGAGAAGAGATGCATATGTTGGACCTCTCTGCATGCTGTTACCAGTTTTACAGCCGTAACAATTTTGCTAGCAATAAAAAAACTGGCGCATGACTGGTGGAAACAAATGATCCGGTTGCAAGGTACAAGTTTAACACAGGGCAGCAACACAAATTTTCACAAATAAATGCAGAGGTGTTGTCATACACAGAAGGGTTGTACAGCATTGGCAGAAGCATTTTTATTAGAAATGCTGAAAAATAACTGACTGAAATAGTGCTCAGGAACATTCTGGATGGAACCAGTTTAAGGCAAGCTGTAACTGGGTGATGTAATGATGGGAAGTAATATTTTCAATATGTGATTATGTACTACAGAAAAAGAATTTTTAATTTTTTGTATGTAATTTTGTATATATTAAAAAAATATACTTATTGATTTTTTGTTATTTACAACATACACTTTTTAGACATTGTCACTTTTACATCATTATTAAAGTTTTTTGTAGTGGAAATCTCTTGAAACATGGAAAAACACAAAATGCAACTTTACATACTACATACATTCAGCAAGTGTCTTTTTGCTTCCAAATTTTTTGCATTCTGTTTACACACATAGCATTACCTCTGAGGAGTCTTTTTTGAAACAGTTGATGACACAGGCTCTGGTAAGTGACTGGCAGTCAATCGCAGGGGTTCTGTAATTCCAGCAGGGATCTCGGGTGAAGGTGTCCACCTTTCTTGGGTATGCCTATTGTGCTGAACTCTTCAAATAACTCTTCTAGTCTGTAGTCTGGTTTCATTTTTTTACCAGTGTTGCAGTTGTATAAAACACATGAATATACACAATCATGTACAGATTATGAAATACCATTTGAGTGATTTACGAATACTCTCCACAAAACTGATCTGCACGTCATTTTTGTCAACAGCACCCATGTTTTTGTTGTAGTCATGTTACACACTGTTTGGTTCCTTTCATATGTTCCACATAACATCTTTCACAACAGCAAATGCACTCATTTTCTTAAGGTATAACACAACAGTGTTGGCACTTACACCAAGATTAATCCCGCAGTCTTTTGCTGACATCAACGACGTCATTATATCTTTTGTCATCATCGTCGCCGTTTTCAGCATCTTCATTACGAGCCGGGGGTTCAAATTGGTAGCCTTTGACACTGTTAAAATACAAAACACTTTAAACACATGCACGTAAGACACACGAGCCCTTCCTTCCGGACTGTTAGTGGCATTGTGACCTTCGCAGTGTGTCATACCCCAAACCCCTTCTCACCCGCTTTTACCAGTGTTGGCTATTTATAGCTCGTCATTATCGATAAACACTTGTGATGGCTTGGAACTGGTGCAATATTTCTTGGTACCTCTTGCTCAAATACATCCTCAAAATCAGGTAATGGATAGCCACGTGCGGTTTCCAAAATACACTCCTGCAGCGAAAGTCTCCATGAATGAGGTTATTTCTTGTACTCTTTCTTTGAAACCCATTTCTTTGTGTCTTTAAAGTACTGCAATCTGAAGCCCGAAGCAGCATTAGTTACATTTGCATTGTGATCAATAATGGCTAGTAGCTTTGTCCGTGTTACCATACCAGCATAGGTAACTGAAATTTTCTCTTTGGTAAATACTTTAATCTCTTGTTATGGAAAGCTTCTAGTTTGCTAGTATGTAAAAACAAATTTGTATACATAAGGTCAGAAATAAATAGTTTGTCAGTAACAATTTTTTTCTAAATCTTGTAGTNTGTAAAAACAAATTTGTATACATAAGGTCAGAAATAAATAGTTTGTCAGTAACAATTTTTTTCTAAATCTTGTAGTCTTCAGATTTTTTTTATTTATCCAGTTACATGGTTTTTCATAAGGAAGATACAACGAATGAAGTTTTCACCCTCCCAGGTGCGTTGGTTAGGGATATGATGAACTGATGTAAATTTTTCCACAAGTTCTTCAGNTGTAAAAACAAATTTGTATACATAAGGTCAGAAATAAATAGTTTGTCAGTAACAATTTTTTTCTAAATCTTGTAGTTTTCAGATTTTTTTTATTTATCCAGCTACATGGTTTTACATAAGGAAGATACTCACAACGAGTGAAGTTTTCACCCTCCCAGGTGCGTTGGTTAGGGATATGATGAACTGATGTAAATTTTTCCACAAGTTCTTCAGCGTTACAATTATAAGTTTCTGCAGACCACCAAAGATGGTTGATTATACTATCGTTCCAGTCTAGCAGATGCTTACAGCCCTTAGATGACGTGTTAATTTTTTTTGCTACGCTTTTAACTAAATGCCACAAGTCAAATTGATGCACTACATTGGGATACTCGGTTCTTATGAGTTTCCGTACCCCTTTGTGCCTGTCTGTAAGGAATACACTGATTTTCAATTGTTCGTACAATTTTTTTAGAACAACTTTACAAGCTGAATTTTGGTAACACTAAAATCTTTTCAAAGTTCAACATCATACTGCACTGTATCGTAAAAAAAAGCATGCAAGTGCAGCATACCTGTGAACCAAAATCAGCCATGACCGTACATTTTTATATTTTAGTTAAATAAAGTTTAGGAAAAACAGTCAATAAATGAATGAACATTAGATTTTACTTTTGGGAAAAATAACAATAGTTTTATGGCCAGATATGGCCGAGATTGGTATATTTCGCAGTGGCTCAGCACCTGACTATGAATGTAAGTATGCACTGTACAGTTTGTAAACAAGTGATTGTTTTGTAGAAATAAATTAATATATCACTCAGAATTACTTGAAGAAAGGACATGTCAAGTGTGGGAATATTTTTAACATTGATTATAGTGATGCAAAACTTGCTGTGTGTATATTATGTTCAACCATACCACAAAGTGCTCAAGGTCTAACCAACACGTGTTTCAATGTAAAACTTACTGTATGTGTATTATGTTCAACTGTATCACGTAGTGGCAAAGGCCATATCATCATACGTTTTGAATTTAAGCAATTACTATTAAGAAAAATGCATGGAATTGTAAATAGACTCAGAAAAATTGGTATAGCAACATCCATAGTAAATACAGTAAACCCAAGGTATGTAGCAACACAGATAAATAGAAAATAAGTACGATAGTATCAACACAAAATATCGGCAAAATATTTTACCAATGCTTCAAATACTATTGATATTAAAGTTGAGGCTTCTCAGCCTTCGTAATTTTGTATTTTTACGTAGTGCTCTTAGCCACACGGGCCAGTCTGTCGCTAGGACTGCCCAATTGGTGGGGAAGAGGGATCACGCCATCTCATCGTAGGTGTCCCACCTTGGCACCTAAGTTGACCAGATCCAAAGCCCGAACATGATACACAAGTACAGCAAAGAGCACCCTACCACAAGGTTCGCAGACCCTCGTACTCAGATACCAAGCGTGTGGTCTGACCAGGGTTCTATCCATACCTCTAGTGTCTCTCCAAGACACAACCAGAGCGGGTTGCCGCTCACCATCCGGTCTTTGTTTCAAGAAGGGGAATCTCTCCAGCCCTCCTCTAGCAAGCTGCGTTAACCACTATCAGCACGAGTCCAACCTCATGTGATCGGTACACCAGAGAGAACCTCTGGTGGGGCCAAACCGATCAGCCCATGCTCCCACTTATTTTCCATGGCACTAATGAGTTTTCAATGACAGACCGCTCAACCTATGGAGAGCGACAGGCGAACAGAGGGAAACCCTTCTACACGTTAGTGCAGGGGGCACAGTCCACCTTTGGGCACACTCCAGTTGTGGTTGAGGACACTTTTAAGGCCTCACAGGGCATAAGCCTTACCATTACAGGCCTCCATATAGTGAATGTTTCATCAATATATCTATACCAGCACTTAGGCTTATATTGGCTGGTATAGATAGCTTTTTCCTCGAAGTCAGCCATGATGTTGGGTAAAAAAAAAGGGGAGAAAATGGAGAACCCACAGCAGCCCCTTCTTTTTGCACAAATGTCTGTCCTCTGAATGAAAAAAAATTGAGGATACACAGTGTTCGGTCAGCCTTACAAAGTCTCTCCAATGGTTGTCATCTCCAAGATGTTGCAGGAGGATTTTGAGAGATTCTTGGACAGATACCTTAGTGAAAAGGACACTACATCAAAACTAACCGAATATCATTAATATGAAGTGAAAGTTTTTGAAGAATTTCAATGATGTGACGAATTTTGTATGTGTGAGGCTGGCATGGGAATGACAGGTTGAATTATCTTATTTAAGTTTATCTAGGTTTGGTCTGTATGAGTCAGATGAAGTATATTGCCTCGCAATACTTTGTTATGGTCCATACGGTATAAGAAGGCCACTTTCTGGCATTCAGTGAGTGGCAACTTGACGTTGACGCATGACGCGTCTAGAGGAAGAACAGAGCGACAGTTTCACAACCAGCCAGAACATGCGTCAAATGCTCATACCAACGTCACCAGAATATTTCCTTCCAAATGACGCACCTGCTAGATGACAGAGAGAGGCGCTCGTCAGCGCGTGAGGCTTGCATCACCTGATAGACGCACACCGAAGTTTGACGTAAATCGGGTCGCCATTGACGTAGGGAATTCCTCGAGATACAGTCCAGCAGGGTAGTGAAGAAGTCAGTCAATCCGGGGGACTCAGGAGACGCGGGGCCAGCGCCAGGGGTGCAACCCAGTTGGACGGCCGGGGAATCGATCCCGAAGACTCAAGAGACGCGGGGGTCGCGCCAGACATCGCGGGACGGATGCTGAAGTCGCCGAGAGAGACGCCTCAACAAGACTTCCTGGGACGCCGGGATGAAGCCAGCACACAGTAGCAGCTCAGTTAAGTAACCGCGCCTCCAAATCCGACCACTTTTCCCTGACGTTTATAAACTAAAACTCTGACCTGTAGGCCTCCGACGGGTAAGGGAAGGGTGCAGGTAACGGAACCCAAGAGTGCAGTGTACCATACCTGATGCAATAAATAACTGTTTTAGTTAACCGAATCCGAAGTCGAAGTGTTTATTAGCCGCCTGATTTCACCACTGAGTATGTGTCAGTTTGCTATGCAATAAGGTTGACCAAGCGGTCTAGCGCTCCATCACCCTGTAGAACACATACAGAGTGGAGAGCCGACTGTGACGTGTCAACATATACGAAACAAACAAAGTGCCATTTACAAAATCCTGTATCAGCTGATGCACGAACGAACAAAAGTTAAAATTACGTTGGCTATTCTGAGTGCACTGCCGATGCACATCAGAAAAGCAGAAAATACGCGGAGAAGAAAGAGTTCTTAGATTTATTAATACATTTTATTTTACAAGGTTACAAAACAATGGTTGTTAGTGTTAAAAACTAAACTTTGTGATAATGTAGTTATGTAGAGGTGTTCAAAATGAAATGTACAATAGAACGATATAAAGTGGAAAAATTTTCTGAAGTTGTGCTAACTTCAGAAAGCTTTTTCACGTTGTATCATCCCTCTCCAACCTCGCTTTCAACACGTCCTTGATGTTAATTCTAAAAGCATACAGAAATATTGCATAATATTGTTGAATTATTTTTTATAATAATTTGACAAAATGACACGAATTTGAAATATATTTCCAGCCCGTAATATAAGAACAATCAACTTTAAAAAATACGATATCTGTTGACCAAAAACAGCGGCTCAAACTTCGCAGTGGCGTGCCGTGCGCGCCATCTCTGGGATATTATGCGAGGTATTACCAGCCAGAAATTAACCGCTTTTCTGCGCGATATATAACAAATTTACAAACAGATACCAATAGTTATATTTTCCCACAACATATATTTCATGTACAACGATTTGGAGTGCAAGTCATTTATATTTGGCCGGTAATCGTTCGTCTACGTAAATTATACGTTATATGTTCTCTCCAAACCCATCTCCTTGTTTCCGTAGAAAGTGAGACACGCGTGAATAGTTTTTAAGCAATTCTAAAGTTATTCCACGTCACATATTTCTAACTCAAATATATTAGCTATAACGTCCAAAGTGTGATAATAGATACAACAGACCTTCTCGCAAATGTTAACCCAAATTCACGGACAAATTAAAAAAGAGTTAAGAAATATTTAATTATTTGCAACATTTTTTATTTTTACTTTTATAACCTACTTTTTTTTTTTGACAGATGTCAGTCTTAAAATATCTTAAAATTTGTTTAGCATACAGTACAATGGAAAGTGGATTAGCTGACAGCGTGTTGATAAAAAATACAGCCCCAACTTGATGGACCTGCTGATGGCGGAAGGATACGTAGTCAGATGTAAACAGTGGCGCTACTTTCGCAGACCTGTCAGAAAGTGGCCTTCTTATACAGTATGGACTATATCCTCGATTTAAAAGTGCACTTCTCAATACTGCACTTGTTTCACTTACCCTCTCAAAAGAAGTACAAAGCTAAAATGGATCCAAAACTGAAGTATCTGCTGTGGAAATGAAACCAAGTACAGAATTTGGTTTGTGGTCAGCATCATCAGAAATTAATGAAGTAGAGAGTTATCTCTAAGAACCAAGAATACCCAGATACAGAAATCCTTACCTGTGGTGGAAAGAAGAGGGCAAGCAAAAATATCCTAAACTGTTGAAAGTTGCTATGAAATATCTAGGCATTCCTAACACAAGTGTTGCAAGTGAAAGAGTATTTTCATCTTCTGGAAATGTAGTGACCACATGTCGTCAATCCTTGACTGCTCAACATGTGCAATTTTTAGTTTCTTATTTAGTACTAGGGTTATTTGGAAAGTAAGGTCAGATTTCTTATAAAACATAAACCATCCCAGATATTTTCAAAAAACTTTTTTTATTTAATTCCTTACATGTTTTTCTATTTTTCTACATAGTTTCCATATTTGTTTAAACATTTGTCATATCGTTCTACAAACTTTTGTATGCCTAAGTCATAGACGTCTGCCGCCTGTGAGGATAACCAGTCTGTACCTGCTTCTTTCACCTCGTCCCCTGTGACAATATTCTCTAAAAATTGATCACCTTCCTTATATCGGTCCAAAAAAATCAAGCGCACAAGCCATTCTTTTCATTTGGTGTTCCTCAGTAAGTAGCCTGGGAACCCAACGTGCGCACAATTTGTGAAATTGCAAATTTTCAGAGACAATTTTGTGCAAAGTTGTTCTACCCACATTCGGAAATTCCAATGCTAAAGTTGAAATTGTGAATCACCGGTCTTCACGAATCTTTTTGTTCACGGACATTTTCCCATCCGTCCTTGAAAGCTCTCACCCACTTATGCACTTTGCTGCCACTCATCGCATCGGGGCCATACGCTTGACTTATCTGTAGATGAACTTCTGCTGCTGAAGCGTTCCTTGCTGTCAAAAACAGAATCACTGACCGTATTTCACAGTCGGCGGGCTATCAATTGTTTTAAACATTTTGAACTGACACTGTAAACAGCACACTGCAACAATACCAATGCAAATGGCGTCGTTTGACGAGCAAGGCATGCCGGAAGTTGGTGCGCATGCGTGTTACAATGTTCACGCGGCATTCGATTAGCTACGGTGATTCGGACCTTACTTTCCAAATAACCCTCGTAAATATTTTGCATTTAATACAAGGAATGTGCTGATGTGATAAAAAGGATTTTTAAGACTTTTATAATACACCATTTACTATTATTAAATATTCCTTTCCCCTGGATTAATTTTCAGTTTGGTATTTAGATTTGTTTAGCATGACAGGCAATATGTGTACTTACATAGTAAAAACTATGATCAAGGTTTTTTGTAAATCAGTGGAAAACCTCTCCTTTTAATCTACTTTTTACCTAGCTTGTAAAAATGTAAGTATTAATTAAATTTAAAAAAATATGTATTGGTGCAATGTGTACTTGTCAACAAAATCCTTCAATTCGATATTCAAATCAAATTTGCAAATATTTTGAAAAATTTGCTTCTAAATTAAATTTTTAGCTTCGCCCACCCCTACCTAGCAGACTATTTAAAGCAAATCACAGTTGCCCGGAACTTCAATTAAAATGTGCATTTGTTTGGAAGGAAGTAGGAACTAATATTGTGATTCAAGAATTTAATATAATTTCATTTCATGAAAGAAATGGTATAAAAATTATTAACTGTTACGAGGCAGTGTATACTTTTGGGAAAGTAACCATAAAAATATACCTTACATGTGGAAAACTGACTATTTGTGTTAGAGTGGTGGTATTTTTCACCCATCCATGAAACTGCAGTTTTACGATTGCACCAGAAAAATTATCACAAATATTGAACAAAAAATTAAAAAGAATACAACACAACATTATTTATCACATCCTAGAGACTCTGATAATTATTAGCAGGATATATAGAAAACGATTTTGAGTGAATAAATAAAATTTGCACTCAGAAATTGTAAACACAAAATTATAAGGAATGAAACACAACACCATGTTGTAGATCACACCACCGGTTTAAATTGCAAAACAAACTAATTACACACAAACAATTTAACAAAAATTAGCACACTAGATACAAATACACAAATCAGCAAATACGTACACCACGACTCTCGGATTATATGTATGCTCGGGAATTTCTACATGTATAATATCCTAATTAAAGAGATATATTCGTATACTGGAAAATAAACACTGGTTCAAATGACTGAAATTTGCAAATATGGTGCAGGCTGCACCAAAGCAATGTGATCTGATTGGTTGAAGAAAACGATTGTGCTGCACCAAACTCCCTACCTACCCCCTAGTAATCGCATTGCACACCGTAAACGTTCTGTCGCCTGAGGGGTGGAGAGTGGGCGGAGTTAATAGGTATTGGCTAGCAACGCAACACACAGCTGCCAAAAAAAAAAGGTACAACAATTAATTTCTTAGCACATTTCCCTCACATCTTAGACTTTTTCACCCAAATTTTTTACGGGTCTACAAAAATGAGTCAATATAGAAAGATGGTTGCTTTAAATGGGGTGGATATAGAGAGGTTTTACTGCATGTTGCAACGACACACTCTATTAATTATCGGGATACTTAATTAAATTTCTTTCGTTTTGCGAGGCTTCGTAATATTTTATCAGGATTCAAAGTTTATCATGGTGACGCATTCTGCGTCCCTATATTTTATTCGTCAGAACACACGCTCTGGCGAAGCTTGCGGACGTACGACAGCAATAAGGATTAAGGGTTTTGTGGACGTGCCGGCAGAGTGACGCCAGGAGCCTCGCAGCTGCAAAGGCACCCTACCAAAGGTTTCTGCACGTGCAACTGTTCCTGCACATGCACACGACATCCGGAGACAACGGAAGGCACCAGGGCGCGGACACCGAGATCCCACCACCAGCTGCGCCTGTNGCCCAAGGGACACCGAGATCCCACCACCAGCTGCGCCTGTCCCGGGCTTGTACCGCAATAAACCATGAGAGCTTTTAGCGGACGTGCATGCAGAACGGGACAATAAACTTCCAGGCCAGAACCAAGGGACAACGCCACGCCGGCTGCAGACCACACGAGCAGCGGCCACGTGTTTTATAACCCAGGGGGACGACAAGCACTCCGGACACGGATACGTGCAGAGATGGGACAAGTTGAATATGGTGATGGACGCTACAAAACCACACGAAGGGGGGAGCAAACGCGCAGTCAGTGGAGAGACGTCGAATCAGTCAGTCGCGGATCGAGCAGTCAGTCAGTCAGCCGGAGTCAGTAGAGGATCGAGAATGCATCACGACGTCGACCTCAGTCAGAGGCCGTCAAATGGGACGTGCGGCGGGAAGAATCCGAGAAAAGTCGGTCAGACTTCGTCAAACGAGAAGGGTGTACTGGGAGCCGAGAGAAAACGAGTTCGCCAAATGCATCAAGACGTGGACCTCAGTCGGAGGCCGTCAAGCGGGACGTGCGGCGGGAAGAATCCGAGAAAAGCCAGTCCGACTTCGTCAAACGAAGAGTGCTGAGTGGACCCGGGAGGAGGGGTTCCGAGAGCAGGCGTCGGGACGCCCCACCAAGCGCCGGAGCAGTTCCAAGCCGCCAGCCGAGGGAAGACAGCGCAGCAGTGTCAGATAAGTAGTTCTACACCAAGTGTGAAGAATCTCCCCCCCCCCCCCACGACGCCAGTCGCGGCGTCAAACCATACGTAGCCTACATAGAAAAAGGGGAGGGGAGTTTGTCTCGTGAGTTCATGTACCAGTTAACCTGTTCAAGCAACAATAAAACTCGATTATATGAACTCACAAGTATAGTGTATGTTATTAGTAAATTGGACCTAGAGACAACAGTGTCGACGTATTTGTACGCCCTATCACTGAGGGCTAGCATCAAGTGCTGGCGCCTCACGCCGCAGAGCAGAATCAATACCTACTTCCAAACTTCAGCATTTGGCAGGTATCAATGGTAGTTATGTTTATCGGACATACGTTTGCTTTTTCGAAATCTTAGTTTTCTAACGCATCAGCATTAGTAGATAGAAACTTTCTGAACTGCAGTTGACAGTTTTTGTTCTAGAAGGTTTGATTATTTCTTACCGACGATGCAGTTCGGCTGGCAGATATGCCGACTGCCATGCCCTTATTTGGTTAAGTTTTGATACTGAGAGGAGAGGGGAGTGGATAGGCACGCAGCAACAAATACTCTGTGTGCCTATCACCGTTTAGCAGTTGAAAACCAGCACTCGCCGAGGCCGCGTTGGGCGTGGCAAATAACCCCCACACCTGCAAACTTTATCTTGCTCGTTTATTTCTCAGCCGGTGTGGGAGGTCGCTACCTGTATTTCTTCTTGCGAGGCAAGTTTTCAAGATGTAAATGAATAATTAAACAACTGTGGCGCTGATCTCTGTTTGTTTGCCTGTGAAGTTGTTCGTGACTCTGCATACAGGACGATTGTATGAGAACTGTTTTATTAAATAATAAATAAAAGTACAAAATAATAAACAAAACACTTGACTTTAATTTACAGTAGTTTTGGCGCCTTTAAAGTTTCACGCTTCTACCGATTGAGCTAAATGAGCTGCAACTTCCACTCGTCATACCAGATGCTGCAAACGTTACAATGTATATCTTATACTACATGCACACAAACTGTAACTAATGCTACATGTACTCACCCTTCCAATTATGACTTTGTTGATGGATGACTGTGTGTTCTTGCGCACCGATGCACTACTGGTCTTCTCTAAAATAGCAAGGTCATCTCTTGCTGCCAAAAGATCTGACAAGTCTACATCAGGCTCCACAACCAAAGCTTTCCTCTTTGACAGAAACAGTGATGCCATCTGGTCCTCCTTGTTCTTGACTCTATCTGACCACTAATACAACATGGAATCACCATTAGACTTTTAAGTATAATAATAAATAATTGATGCACTCCTGCAAAAAATAACCACTTCTAACCACAAAAAAATTTCTTACCACAAAAAAAAACCTTTCCCTAGCACAAAAAAAAACCATTTCTTACCAGATTTTAAGATAGGCTATATTGGGCAATATAAAATGAGGATTATTATAAATTACTTCAAAACAGCTGCAGACAGAAAGATACTTTTACAATAGAGCATATTAAAGAATTTTGTTAGGAACACTGGTAACATTTCTACTGTGAGTTGACCTGTATCTTTTCTATTGAAGCAAAGACTGCATCTCAAGTTAAAAAAGCACCATAAAGCTTGTTGATATACAATTCTAATGAGAAAAAATATAAGTACAATGATAACAGACCACAGCAAACAAAGAGTACTTACTGAAGGTTTAAAAGAAAGTAGGATGCACGGTGAAGGAAGAAGAGACACTTGAAGAGAAAAAGGAGAAGAGAGAATAGATGAAGAAATGGACAAGGACAATGCAGGATGATAGCAAGAGCCATAAGAAAGTACTGAAATGTGAAATAGTATGTATGATTAAATGTAGGTGAAGAGAGCAGCAGGAAATTTGTAAAATGGTGGACACAAATGAAAATGTGGTAGAAAGAAAGGAACTGAAAATACTATGGAAAGGGTATTTTGGAAAATGCTAAATGGATACAGGAATACTGAAGGGGATGAAGAAGACATGCAATATGATGAGAGCAGTAGCCGAGAAATATAAGAGATGTGAAAGGGAGAAAAAACAGCGAAAAGTGCAAAATTACTGTCAACAGAGAAACGTTGGTGTGGAAATGTTGAGGGCAGCAGGATTATTAGAACTGAAGTGACTTTATAGAGTAAAGAAAGTTTATGAGAGGAGAGATCCCACAGGACTGGAAGAAAGGAATGATAGTGCCTATCTTAAAGTGAAAAGACAGAAGAAAGTTCTCCAACCATACAGGAGATTGACATGAACCAGTCTGAAAAAATATATAAAAAGGTATTGGAGAAATATGTGGTGAGGAACAAGGTTGGACTTCACAGAGAAAAAAGGAGTGGATAGAAGATAGCGTAAATTGATATTAACACCAAGGAATAAAAATAGGGCAACAATAAGGGTGACAGTGAGGGAAGAGTATTTAACAAAGGTAGAAAGTTTTGAATACTTTGCAGATGTCGTTTAGGAGAATGGAGTAACAAAAAGAATAGCGAAAAGAAAAGGCAAGCAGAGGCAATATTGAAAAGTGTAAGATCATTGGTATGTACCAAGGAAATAACACAGAAGGCCAAAGAAGTGATGTACAGCATGTAAAGTATCAATATAATGTTGTGTGGAGCAGAAACATTGATGAAGAAGAGAGATGAATTATCCGAGAAGTAACTGACAAATTACAAGCAAGGATATGTTGAGAAATTAAAAGTTGAGCAAGATTGAAATACAAGCCCACTCACGACAGTTAGGTGGTATGTCCACATGATGAAAATGGAAAGATGAGATCACCAATGCAAATGCTGGAATGGCAAGTAGAGGGTAAGAAACCAAGAGAGAGACCAGGGAGGAGTTGGGTGACAGGTTTGAAGAGAAATATAGAAGAAAGGGGAGCTCTCACTGGGTGAAGGTGAAAAATGAATGAGGGATGAACCGAATAAGACTGAGTGGTAATAGTTTCAGACAAACCCAGTCAATGACTAAAAAAATGTAAAAAAACGGACTTAAAATTTTTTTTTTATAAACCCTTACACAAGTCTGCGATTCTGTATGAGCAAACAGTAGACTATACAGACGAATACTTATGAAAAGACATTCCACGTTTAACTGATACCATAACTCACATATGTAGAAAACCTGGATAAAAACACATAACGTATGGACAATGATCATGTGGCAGAATAAAACTGAAGGTTGAATTTTGTGAGATGTGTACATGCAATGACTTAGTATACGAGTGTACATCACTAGAATTGTTGCTAGTCAATACCTAGCCTAGCCTGTGGTATCCAACAGTGCGTTGTTGAACACAATTCCGATGAGGACGCACCTAGTGTTTCGTGCTCATAGCTGCAGACATTGGTACAAATGATAATCACACCCAACTCACTACTGTTCCTTCATCCATAGGTGTAACCACAGTGTGGTACAGGTATGCACAAGATCACCCATTAGGAAAGCGTTAAAACAGATGATGTGCCCTGTGGTTTACATACAACCCCCATACTTGTGACAAATAACGCTGGCAATAGCTATGCCTTCACCCTGCAATCAAATATACTGCATCTCTTGTACATTAGACTTTTCATTTATGCACCCCTACAAATTGATGTTAAGTGGAAGTGAATTAAGTTGTCTTGTATACAGAATGTTACAGGATCATTGCGACAAACTTATAGGAGTGATGGGAAATGAAATGTAGTGAGCAAAAACTTTTATCAGACAACAGATGTCAGGAGAAACCCTGTTTAGACACTAGGTATCTTTGTAGAACCATTAAAACACGTGGCAGGTTGGCATATAGCATTGCACACAACAGGCACCAGCTGCATACCTCCCAGGAAAAAGTGGATGATGTAGTACTGTAAGGGTGGTGGTAATAATAAGTACGTAAATGTTTGTAGGTTGCAGTACTTTATTAACTGCTGGTTACACATTTCCATACAACCTAAAGCAGGTGCTCAAAATCGTGGCCCTCCACTTGTTTGCAGATGTTGCAATGCCAATGCATTGCCTGGTGGACCATCTTGAAGATGCCAGGGGTGTTTTGAACAGCGCTGCATGCCACCTGTACTCGTTTTACGAGAATGTCGCGGTTCTCCACAGGCATAGAGTACACACAACTCTTGATGTAACCCTACTGAAGAAATTGACAGGCGTGTAGTCGGGTAACCAAGGTGGCCATCGCACAGGGTCGCCTCTTTCAAAACATGTTGGTGAGGTGTTGGCGAACATGACGGTTGAAATGCAGCAGGGTGCCATAATGTTGAAACTACATGTTAACTCGTATGTTAAGCTGCACATCTTCAAGCAGCTGGGGTAGCTCGTTTGCCAGAAAGTTGTGATACACCTGGCCATCTAAACGAGCTGGAAGAATGAAGGATCCAATAATGTGTTCGTGGACGATGCCATCCCACACGTTCACTGCAAACTGTTGGTGATATGTGGCCACCACTGCACGTGGATTTCCTTCAGCCCACACATGGCTGTTGTGGGTATTGAAATAGCCATATATCGTAAAACACGCTTCATCTGTAAACAACACACTCAATGCAAACTCTGGCTCAGCAATGCGCTGCTGCATAAACCACTGTGCAAACTGCATACGGGACTTGAAGTCAGCTAGTCCAAGAACCTGTACCTTTTGCATGTGGAATGGATGTAATCTGAGCTGAAGGAACACACTCTAAACTGAGGTGTGGCTCATGTTCATATTGTGAACAATCGCACATGTGCTTGTGGATGGGTTTGCCTCAACTCTGTTCAGTACGTACTCTTCAAAATGTGGCATATGAACACCTCTTGCCCTGATTACCTCATGTGGTGGATGGTAGGTATACTCATGCAGTCACTGATGTAATCTCTGGAACAGTGTGTGATGTGGCTAACATTTATTTGGGAAGCGTTCCTGATAAAGATGTGCTGCTACACGCCCACAGCCTCTAGCTTTACCGTACAGCATATGCATATCTGCCAGTTCTGATGATGAATATGCATCCATGACAGTCTGGTGTACGAAGTGAACACACATCTGTTTTGACTCGGGCAGCGGCAATGACGCAGGTCTGTGTAGCGGAATGTGATGAGGGAAGGAAATGACTAACTGCGCACAGCACATGCGATCCAACACGGCTCTGTGTTTTTTATGCTGCCTACCTCTTCGGGACAGAGACCACGCTCTGTAACCGGCCCTCACGTTCACTAGCTACAGATGACTGCATGATCAATAACAGGCATGTGAAACATGAGCCGCGGAATGTCTACCTCTCAGGTGCATGGAACTGTTTTACGGCGCCTGGCATCGCAACAGAGCGTCTTTGGACATCCGTTCTCTGGAAAAATTGTTCCTCATTACATTTCCTATCATCCCTAGAGGGTTGTCACAATGATCCTGAGAATGCCTGTATATAATGTTTAAAATTTAATTCTCATTCCAATGTTTTCTAAACAATTGATTCCATCAAGTTACAACACAACAGAGGAATGCCTCATGTTAAAAAACATGAACTGTTGTCTTAATTTTCCTGTATCAAATCAACAGTAATAAACACGGGAGGTGGGCAGTCAACATTTAGGAGTGGTTAACACACCTTAAAGTACTGTCCAAGCTCACTGAACAGTAAAATATTTTATCAGCTAAAGTTTTCATGCATTATTCACCAATTGTTCAAAAATATTCTCACTTGGCACAACCCTGTTAACTGAGCAAATCTGAAAATTAATATTGTGTTTCTCTCAAATGGTACTTTGTAACAATGGAAACTTACGTGAAATGACTGTATTGTCACATCTAATCTCTTGATCAACATCTCTCTGCGTAAGTGGTATTCCTTTTGGAGCTCTGTTTGCAGTTCTTCCAACTGATGCCACTGCTTGTCTGAAAGTATACCAGTAAAGAGTGGCTTGCCAATCAGTTCTGGTGAAGCTTTGGCCAACACCTCCTTCATCTGCAATAAACAAATCACTAATATACATTAACACTCACCTGCTCCTATGATACCATGAAAATATGCTACACTGGACTAGTGCGATTGGTCTGTAGGTCAAAATAAAAATTCAGTCACACTGCCATCCTTTCAAGTTAATACAGTAAGTTCTCTCAGATATATGAACAGTCTTTTCTGAATAGCAGTGAGTGTTGTTCATTAAACACTGGCTGGAATAAAAATTCAAGAACTTGCAGTGAACCTTTTCCACTTCAATGCATAAGAGGATCCTGTCTCTAAAGTCTGAAATAATACAGAATGGAAACAGTGGAAATATAATTAGTTTGATAGGGGAGGGGCTAGGGAGACAGGAATTGCATATTTGAGAAATACAGCTGAACGAGGCAGTCACCGACTTGATGTAAATATACGGTGCCAAAAATGTTTCCAATGGAATTTTATTAGGTACAATGCACTTTGATGCATGATGTGTATTTCTACTTTTTTTTTGTATCAACTTAAAATCATCACATGCGTGACACACGCCCCGAAGGAGATATGAACCCAGACTGACCATCTCCAAGACCAGGTGACATCAAATCATCACGTGAGCGACATGTGCCTCGAGAAAGTGTGAACCCCGACTGGCCACCTACAAAACCACGTGACAAGCCTTCTCGGAAAACGTGAGATATCGAAAGAGCTGTTTAAAAGTAATAAAGAGTAGTCACGCGGTCACCCCGGCCTGTCCCTAAGCAAGTTGCGGATACTGCCCGCACACCAGCCAAGCGACCCTGCCGCTAGACACCTCCCGAGATGGTAGCAAGGTTGCTGCCTGGCCCCAACCAAGAGGGGGATAGCGGCAGACGATAGTCGAAGGACAAAGGGACCCGAAAAACATGCTGGCCTGCAGAATATAATGCAGTGCGCCTGGCAGAAATGTCAGTTGTAGTGAGGCAGCTCACCCCAGCACCATCCAGTGCTAGGCATCTCTGCTAGAGCTCCTCCTCCCTGAGGAGCCAACACCACAAGTTGTTCTTGTAGCTCATATTAGCACTAGTTGTGCTAACACTCTCTACTACAGCCATAGTACTGCTGAGAAATCTCCTGAAAGCATCCAGAGTTCTACCAGCACTTTCAACCTCAGACACCTTCACTACCAGCACAGAAGAAGAGTCGTCACTACCCCCTGACACTTGCCATCAAAGTTCACCACACCCGACATGTACCACACACATGGTGCCCCAAGTCCCGAAAGGACTAACAGCTGCCATTAGGGTTTAGTTGTTCTCATGAGAATAAAACATGTATTCCAGTTAACTTCCGACTTCTTGCCCTGAAGAGAACATGCGCCCTTTCCTCACCTGGTAAGTGTCATCCCAGAAGGGAGTTGCAGGGAACCGTGTATTGGCAACTGTTTACCGACCTAGAGTAGGACTGCAGGCAGCCTCTAACCAGGACTGCACGTATGTCGCATACACAACAGATTCGAAGGCCACCCATACTGTGAACCTGGTGCCTTGGTGCAAGGGACATACGTATGGTAGAGCTACAACTACTAGAAAGGCACATGACGAAGCATCTGGACCAACCAAGTCAGCTCTTCAGAGCATATAAACTCGCCGGTGGGAGTGCCAGGCCTGACAAGGACTGACCCAGGCATTTCTGCTGCCTTCTACAGGGGTGAAGATTATATCCTTCCCGCTCATGACATTCACCCATCGATAAGGAAGCAGAAAGAATGTCAGGACAGCTGCTGTTCTCGCTTTTAAACATCCCCTTCGTATTCATCCCATACCAGCCTTCAGCTGCTTGACCCAGCGGGAAAGAGCACAGGCTGCCCGACACCAAGCGAAGCCTCATTTCACTATCTTCCCCACCAACCTCTTTGGCACCTCAATTAGGGTACCCGGGGCTGCCCATCCCGCAGTGGAACTACTGTGCCGCAGTGTTCCACTACCACTCGGGATCTGACAGCAGACTAGCACAACGAGACATTAACGGCTGTGATGTCAGAATCAACCCGCTCCATTCCTGCCAACTCACCTGTACGTCTTCCACGGGACCAGATGGAGAATATCATCCCTGCCCACCAGCTCCAGCAGAAGCCAGCCCAAGGGAAGCAGAGCCCTTGACTGCCCCAGCGAACAGGCAGCACCTCGCAACCGCAGACTTCGTGCCCCTCGCAACCGCAGACTTCGTGCCCTGCAGGTGGTCTACCCGCCCTACCCTCTTCAAGGGATCAGTGAGAGGTCGACGACCAATCATTCAGATGCCTCCACAGTAGAGTCCACCATAAGTCTGTGTGCCTGACTTTGTGCAAAAATAAAAACCTCTTGATGTGATGTTCCACTTCTCTGGCTGTCACATGTCAACTTATTCTGCATTTAGCTCATTAGCACTCAAAAAGGTTAGGATACATTAACATAAAATGTTACTGGAAGAGCTGTGGTAAGCAATTAGTCATAAGCATGACACGACTTTGTAATTGTTTAGTGGTCACATCAGTTCCCCCTGGGAGCTAGGAAGCCGTGCACTCCATTAATGGGGATTCAATTCGGTCAGGAAAACCTATCTACTGTGGTCTCTGCAGATGAGCAGAAATCTCTATGACCTTTCGTTCAGCTCTCGTGGTGCTGATCTGTAAATTGGGTGTGGTGCAGCTCGAGTAAGCGCCTGACAGACACTATGTTCTAACCCCATGGGCACTATTAGCAAAAGTGCCAGGTGCTCGGTATGAGGCAATAAATAGCTGGAGAATGTACTGGTTGGTAGAACTCGGTGCTGGTCTCTTAAGTGGGGTTGGCGGTAAAGGTGACACAGCCCAGGGTGCCGAAAAACACCCAGTCCGGTAGCTGGAATTGCGGCAGGGCTCTTCAGTGGCTTGGGTCCACGACAATGTTGGAGCGCCGACTGTGGCACGTGCTCGAGTGACCTTGTCCCTTTGACTTGAGTATACTTTAGCGACGCCTGGTCCCTGCTCTACAGCACGCTTTGCCTGGGCAAAGTAAGATCTTAGTCACCTTCTTCCTCCCAGCACGGTGACCAGGCATGGGGGATAGTGGTAAATACAGAAGGTACAAGTGCAGGTGGTACTGTCTGAAGTACCTAGGCTCAGACAAGATCGGGTAATGTACAAGGTCTGGTTGTTAAAGGAAACTCTGGTATGGCATGGTCTTCCCAGTGAGCCGACAATGCCGGTGCTGATGCCATAGGGGTTCATCCCAGCTTAACTTCCCATCAACATGCAGATGGGGAGCAATAGAATCACTCATTGTCTTACTGACGAGTTGAGGGTTGGTAGCTACACATAGTGCCAGAGGGGAGTGCTGTTGTGGTGTCCTCAAGAGGCTAATTCACTGTTAGCCAGCTGCGAGGGGGGCGACAGTATTGCTCGGAGTTTCACTGTCAGGCTGAGGGTACTGTCTTCCTGTATCTCCAGTGATGGTTGAGGGGTGGCAGACCACTGAAGTCAGATGCAAAGCTGGAGCCTCGAAGTATTCCCTTCTCGGGCTTTGGAGGCAGAGAAAAACTCTATGCTCTTGCCAAGGGAGTGACTAGGAGAGCAATGCAACCAGCTGGCAAACCAAACACCCAACTCTGGCGAGAACAAGGAGTTTCCTTCAGGGCCTGATGTATAGAGGTTCCGTCGTAGTGAAGCAGTGCTTGAGTCTAACGTAGTGAAGCAGCAGGTAGGGTAGCTGCGAAAGTCGAAGGCTGACTTGAGAGCAAGAATTTTTATTGGCCAGGCGCCGAAGAACACAGACTCCTAACATATGTAAGGCGCATAAGATAGAGAGCAGTGGAAAGACACTGCCTTGGGGGGAGGGAAGCCCCTGATAATCTAATGGTGTGGGCACGTGGCGAACTCTGGCAGACTGTACTAAATGAACTAAGTTAGCCGTAAAGATAGCTAGTGAGCAAACAACGTGGTGCTCAGACTGGGGTCCTACTCCCAAAGAACACTCTTGAGAATTTGGTAATTAAATAAGAGAGGTTGACAATTTGACTGGCGTCACAGAGCTCAGACTACGGACCGGTGTCCCAGTGAACTGCCCCAAGAATGGCCGGACTGTGTCCTGTATACTGCTCTGAGAGCTGTGGCGAGCGAGGGGCGCATCGAGTGGCGAGAGAATGGGTGTAACCAACCCTTCCGCGCGTCAAGGGTGTGCGTTCAGTGCCTGCTGGCTCAGCGCAGCCTTGAGCAGGGCGTGGCCAACCCACTAAGTGGTGAGCGGCAGTGGCTTGCTGGCTGCCGTCTGGCAGGCAACACAGCACACTTCCAGGGTGTGGCGGACATGTTAGCGATGGCATAATGTGTAACGGCACAGAACATGGGCAGTGACAGAGGCGCGGGTTACTGAGTCAAAGATGTCACATCAAGCACTTTTCCACATATGCATAGAATAAATAATCACTTGGTTTACCAGCTTGACATACAACATCAAAAGCTCATGTTTAAATAATGGTTTAATAAGTGCCACGAATGCAGCTATGGTAACAGTGTCTCAGGCAACAGTCCATCAGAGACCATGGTTATAAGTGACACCTGGTAGACACCAGCAGTGGTAGCTTCTCTGGTAGCAGCCAAATTCATGGATTTAATTTTTAAACTATGTATTCTTCGGAATACATTTTTAACATGGATTAAGTATTCTTGGTTGTATTGCGTATCCCTAATCAAAATCTGGCTTTTCTTTTACTGCCCCACAGGTGGGCAGGCTTTAAGTAGAACGATACAAGATGGTATTATTCTACTAACTGTCTACCAGATAGAATAACATCAGATATAACAAGCACATAAGTAAATGTAGCAGTTGGTATGAGATACTAAGATATTACATAAAAATAAGCTAATAATATTAACTTATAATTACAGCCCTTTCAAAATCTCTCACATATATAATTAATCTAACATGTGGTGTACATAATTAAAATGTTCCCCGAATGTTTGAATTTAAAAAATTCTGGCTTAACTTAATTTTGTTTACCATAGACTTCAAAGTGCAAGTCTCCAATAATTTATCCACACCTCAAAGGCACTGCAGAAGTGTTTTTCCTGGATGTTGACAAAGTCAGCTGCAATTACATTTATGTCCAGCAGGTAGGGATAATGGAAAATGATAACTATGTAGTATGCTAATTACATGGTTTTGAGGGATGTGTGTAGGTAGGCACACATCAGAGGAGACGGCTGCAATTGAAACAAAGTTCGGATTTTCTTTCATTGCACATTTTCTTTCTACTACATCAGTATATGTCACAACAATAAAATTTGAGTGTGTTGTTGTGTTAGGATAAATCAATTTATTATGAACAACTACCATGACCTCAAAACAGACAAGCAGCATGTTCTTTGTTGAATACTTTGCATATTCCTTAATTTTTGTGAGTGTGGGATCTTCCACTGTGATGAATGCTGATTAGTTTCTGGGTTACAATCATAAATTAAGAGTCACAGCCCATCAGGCCATTGTTAACATTCCCACAAAGTAATAGATATATGGTTACATGCATCACGTTTGATTATTTGTCAAAGGAACAAACTTTATGGGAAAGTGATGGATCTTCCAATTTGCTGTGAATATCTCCAAAAATGATCCTGAATGTTTTAGTGAGCTCTAGAGTATTACATGCCAGTCTTTGTGAATGTGTCCTCAAACTTTTTCAGCATTCTCAAAGGTTTTACTTGTGATTAATTGCCATGAACAATTCATAATTTTCAAATGCCACGCAACCAGCTATGATACAAGTATGCCATTCAAAAACTATGTCTAAAGAATGTTTGTAGACAGTCTCATAAAACACAAGAGTTTGATATCAGATTTAAAGAGCTTCACACAAAATTTGATGCAGTCTCATTGACTCATTTTGTCATCAATCAAAGTCATTGCAAATGAAATTAAACACTAAGTAAATTAAAAACTTGCACAGAATATGTTCACAGCACGATGCCACTTTGCAGACATGCAACAAGGCTGCGGGAGATGAGGGTGGTTTCCCCATCTGTCTCTAACTGGGCGAATCACTTTTACTGTCCACAATTATTTCAATTGCACCTTGCATGACAACTGCTTCTTCAGTTACAAATTACATGCTCTTGCAATACTTTAAACATTCAATGCTGATGACGTCTAGATGTGTCATGTTGATACCCCACCTCTATGCACATGATGTCTTTTGATGTAGAATGCAAGGCTTGTTTTCAAGTGCCAGTATTCTGACAGTCTACGAAACAAACAAAGTGCCATTTACAAAATCCTGTATCAGCTGATGCACTAACAAACAAAAGTTAATATTACGTTGGCTATTCTGAGTGCACTGCCGACGCACATTAGACAAGCAGAAAATACAAGATAAGAAAGAGTTCCTAGATTAATTAATACATTTTATTTTACGAGATCACAAAACAGTGGTTGTTAGTGTTACCAACTGAACATCGTGATAAAATAGTAATGTATAGGTGTTCAAAATTAAATACACAATAGAACGATCAGTATCCAAATGAAACGCAACTTCAAAACCTTTTTCACATCGTATCCCCCACCCCTCTCCAACCATGCTTACTATACGTGCTTTATGTTAATTCCAAGACATACAGAAATATTGCATGATATTGTTGAATTATTTTTAAAAATAATTTGACGAAATATATTTAAAATTTGTGTCATTCCGAGCTAGTAATAGAAGAACATTCAAATATTAAAAAGACGCTATCTATTGAGCAATGCAAACAGCTCAAAACTCACTCTGTTATGCCATGCGCGCCATCTATCTGCCCTTTCCCGAAGCATTACCAGCCAGAGAAGAAAGCTTTCATGCTAACAAATTTACGAACAGATGCCAATAGTTTTGTTTTTCCGCGAGCTCTGCATAATTTGTAAAGTAACATGTATTTAGTGTACAGCGATTTTGAGTACTAGTAATTTCTATTCGGGCGGTAATCGTTCGTCTACCTAAATTATACGCCATATTGTTTCCCCAAAAACCCATTTCCTTGTTTCCGAAGAAACGCGTGAATAGTTTTTAAGCAATTTTAACGTTATTCCACGTCACATATTTCCGAACCCGAATTTATTAACTATAACATCCCAATTGTGATAATAACTACAATTACCGTCTCGCAAATGTTAACCCAAATACACTGTCTCGGACAAATTAAAAAAGAGTTAGCAAATATTANAGCATTACCAGCCAGAGAAGAAAGCTTTCATGCTAACAAATTTACGAACAGATGCCAATAGTTTTGTTTTTCCGCGACCTCTGCATAGTTTTTAAAGTAACATATATTTAGTGTACAGCAATTTTGAGTACTAGTAATTTCTATTCGGGCGGTAATCGTTCGTCTACCTAAATTATACGCCATATTGTTTTCCCAAAAACCCATTTCCTTGTTTCCAAAGAAACGCGTGAATAGTTTTTAAGCAATTTTAACGTTATTCCATGTCACATATTTCCGAACCCGAATTTATTAACTATAACATCCCAATTGTGATAATAACTACAATTACCGTCTCGCAAATGTTAACCCAAATACACTGTCTCGGACAAATTAAAAAAGAGTTAGCAAATATTTAATTTTTTGCAAGGTTTTATATTTTTACTTTTGTAACCTATTAATTTTTTTTAGACAGATGTCAGTCTAAATATTTTAAAATTTGTTCAGCATTACAGTACAATGGCAAGTGGATTAGCTGACGTGTTTATAAAAAATACAGCCTCAACTTGACGCACCAGCTGATGTCGAAAGGATACATAAACCAAAAGTAAACATTGGCGCTACTTTCGTCGAACTGTCAGAATCTCGCCAACTTACATGAGACAGACAATAGTTTTAAGCAGACGTAGACACATTTGTTCTAAGCACTTTACAATAGTGTGCTGTTGCAAAATGTTTCCAAAATTTTGTGGCACATCATTTTTAGAATTTTTTTCAAATGGTACAATGGTGTAATACGCGAGTGTGGTCTCANTCGCCAACTTACATGAGACAGACAATAGTTTTAAGCAGACGTAGACACATTTGTTCTAAGCACTTTACAATAGTGTGTTGTTGCAAAATTTTTCCAAAATTTTGTGGCACATCATTTTTAGAATTTTTTTAAATGGTACAATGGTGTAGTAAAGTTTATTTAATACGCGAGTGTGGTCTCGTAAGATGAACAATGTATACCAAACACTTGTCGTTGGACTTGATCTGAAGATCCATATCACAAATGCAATCACGGACNTAAGATGAACAATGTATACCAAACACTTGTCGTTGGACTTGATCTGAAGATCCATATCACAAATGCAATCACGGACCATTCCAGCAGACATGCTCTACAGAACATGGCAAGAGCTGGAATATCGTTTGGACGTTCTCTGTGCTGCCAAGGGAGCCTACACAGAAGTCTAAAAAGGTCAGTATAATGCTTCCAGTGTTTTATTTCAATGTGCCGAAAACTACATGTAGCTCAGTTGGTTTTCCTGTCAAGATTTTTCAAAACCCCTAGTGGACTTTGGAGACATATCATGCTTAAAAGCAAATGTTATACGATTATGAATGGGGAAAATATCTGTAATAAAGCTTAACAGTAATATTACTTTAAATTTCCACAGCATATTTCTACTATAAACGATATAACTTAACGCAAGATTCATGAAAATCTATCCATACATGGTGTTACCTGCTCGCTGCTTCGTATCCCGTGGGATCGAATGGAAATGAAGGACAGAGCAGTTATATGACAGCGGCAACAAGTCAATGGAATGTTTTGAATGACAGGCAAGCGATAAACCAAGAATAGGCGTATATGTTACAATAAGCAAGCCGACATGATAATCCTTTTGCGGTGTGCACTGCTGAACTTGATTGTATTAAATTTCNTATATGTTACAATAAGCAAGCCGACATGATAATCCTTTTGCGGTGTGCACTGCTGAACTTGATTGTATTAAATTTCAACATCTATCTGAGGAATTTTCTAACAGTTTACTGCCCTAGATTCTGCCAGCATGACTCGGGGTGCATCAAAAACTTTCTAGATCAAGACTAGCAGAGTATAAATAGCGCGACGGGCCTCTGGGTCTGGGAGTTGTTGAACGGATGAGTGGCTGAGTTTCCAGTATNTAGCAGAGTATAAATAGCGCGACGGGCCTCTGGGTCTGGGAGTTGTTGAACGGATGAGTGGCTGAGTTTCCAGTATACCAGTAGAAGGGAAATCTGTGACTGCGAGTATCAAGCAGTGAAGGTGCAGCTGGCAGGCTGGACTATTGGACTAGATACATGAGTGAAAGACATTAAAAACCACCTCAGCCAATTAGGAGGAAGATAGTCTGAAATTGGCCGAAGGGCCTAGCCAATCAGGAAACAGCCCCCTAGAGATCAGACTATATAAAGGTCTCTTCCTTCGACTGTCCTCAATTAGTCAGGTATTGTTCCCTGATGATGGCAGNTATATGTTACAATAAGCAAGCCGACATGATAATCCTTTTGCGGTGTGCACTGCTGAACTTGATTGTATTAAATTTCTGCGTCTATCTGAGGAATTTTCTAACAGTTTACTGCCCTAGATTCTGCCAGCATGACTCGGGGTGCATCAAAAACTTTCTAGATCAAGACTAGCAGAGTATAAATAGCGCGACGGGCCTCTGGGTCTGGGAGTTGTTGAACGGATGAGTAGCTGAGTTTCCAGTAGACCAGTAGAAGGGAAATCTGTGACTGCGAGTATCAAGCAGTGAAGGTGCAGCTGGCAGGCTGGACTATTGGACTAGATACGTGAGTGAAAGACATTAAAAACCACCTCAGCCAATTAGGAGGAAGACAGTCTGAAATTGGCCGAAGGGCCCAGCCAATCGGGAAACAGCCCCCCAGAGATCAGACTATATAAAGGTCTCTTCCTTCGACTGTCCTCAATTAGTCAGGTATTGTTCCCTGATGATGGCAGNCAGAGATCAGACTATATAAAGGTCTCTTCCTTCGACTGTCCTCAATTAGTCAGGTATTGTTCCCTGATGATGGCAGCTGCAACGACTGCCGAAACGTTGGAGAAGAAATCCTCGACGCGGCTCAAACCCAGAAGCCTAGAAATTGATGACAACTGTCACGAAAGCCTGCAAACTATTTTAATTTCAACACATGTTGACATTCAATGAATGTGATCTTGAAATGCAGATAAATAAAAAAAGGAACCGGAATATGTTCCATGGATGCAGACTTTCAATCCATCTGGGTTCAATACATAGAGATTCCACTGTAATTATATTTGCATTATTGTGTTGTAATTCTAGTAATGCTAAGAGTACCAAAATTTGTGCAAGTATTGTTTTCATAGCTTTCCAGTAGCCAATATAGAAGTCAATAAAAACAAACAATGCCATGAAAATGCATGATACTGCACTGTCAGCAGTCTTCATGTGTTGTTAACTCTACAGCACATCTTCATGTTGTTTTAGTGACACATTAAATGTATGTTAGCTGACACGAGGTACAGTGAGTATTCCTAGGAATAACATATTTTTTGACTGGGCCAACCTTAAACTAGTATATCTTGTTGAATAAAAATGAAGATTTTTGTCTGTCTCCATTTGTTAATGTCCATTATAATTCTGCCAAAATAACTACATAAAGCTAAACTTAAAAAGTTTGCAGACATTTTTGAATTCTTCATAGCAGTGTTACTTTTTTGCACATCTATAGCAAACTGATATACAAAATTTTGAATGCATAGCATTAGACAGATTGTGTAACTGTTTTTACGGCGAAAGACAACCTCAAGAATTTCAGTGAAATATAATCATTTTTATTTATATTTTTTAATCCTAAGAAAAACAACAAATAAAGTTCTTGGAGCTACATCTTATGCATATTTCTTTGTTTTCTGGGTTGGTACATACTAGTGTATGAAATGTGATGTTGCAATAAAACATATTCTAAAGAAAACTTAAATAATCCCTATAAAAACTATGCAAATAGAAGTCGCAGCATTAACATTTTGATACAAAAATGTAGCTTGGAGAAACAGAACTGTCGTTGAAAGTTTAATTTTTCGTCTCTTAAATCACTGCCATGAAGTTCGCATATAGTCTATTTCATATATATATATATATATTTTTTTTTTTTTTTGTAGAAGTTGTAACCAAGAAACAAACAGGCTATGTATCCTTCCGCCACCATGTGATTTGTTTTCCACCTGACTACCTGACTGTCAAAACATGTTTTGTTTGTAATGATGAGACGTTAAGTCTACCTACCTACCTACCTTAAAACATGTCGCCAAGCTGCTCACGCATAGGTAATNTTGTAATGATGAGACGTTAAGTCTACCTACCTACCTACCTTAAAACATGTCGCCAAGCTGCTCACGCATAGGTAATGAAAAATAATTTATTTTTCTTTTAAAATTTTTTATTGCTGCAATTGACATAAGTTGATTAAGATCCATAGATTATTTACTTAAAAATGTTGTTTGAAAATAGCACCTTTCTTGCCTAGAAAAATTAAACAATAAATACAAATTATCACGGAAAATTAACTATATTAGTCTTAGATTGATTTGTGAGGGTAATATGTTCATAATATTACTACAATTTTTATGTCAAATCCATTCATAAGGTCACAATATAAGCTATTTGAAACATTATCCATATTTATATTCAATATCACAAACACATGAAAATTTATTGTAATCAAAAGACTGCAATTGCATTTGCAACTTTCACATCCATTTCACTATATGCTTCTACAACTAGATTCCTGTGGTAAGGCGTGTACTTAAAAGCATGATATAAAACTGTGGAGCATCGTTTGTTATATATGGCAAATTTGGTTGAACTGCCTTAATAAGATGATAATTGTGGTTATTATGAAGTAGCAGTTTGGACGTTACAGCTTGTAATGACGCAGATTGCTTAATTTTTCGGGACACGGGTGTAAAATTCTTTCGTGTGTATTTAGCTTTGGAAAGCTTCGTAATATTTTGTCAGGTTTCAAGTTAAAGCAGTGGTGGTTCGTTTCCTGTGTTTGTTTGTCGAGCAGACGTGTGCTTTTGAAGGTTATCGAATGGACATCTGCTGTTTACGTTGTAACAGGAGTCCGTTTACCGTCTAGTTTCGAAAGTTGTTGTTTTGGTTATGCGGCCGTTGCGGGTACAATAACATGTTGTGAGCGCGGGACACAGCGTAGTTTTGGATGACGCTACTGGCAGATGCCGGAGGCCATGCGCTTATCTTAGGAGAAGGGGGAGATAGGCCTGCCTAATATATACTGGTGGTGCCTATCGCCTAGAGAGAAAGTCACCAACCGTCGAAGAAGACGCGTCGGGCGTGAGAAGACGCACCAGCCCGAAAGGGCGTGGGTCGTTAGGGTGCCAGGAGGGAACGAACATCCCTCCTGCCTCAGTAACTTAGTCGTGCGATGTAAGTTTGAGACATTAATAAACCGTAAACTACTGTGGCGCTGTTTTCTGCACTGGTATAACTGATTGTGAAAGTTCGTACTCTGTAAACTGGAAAGTCGTCTGTGCACTGTGAAACTTCAATGATAAATAAAGTATAAAGCAAACTAATCTGGAACTTCTTCTTTTTAATTAATCGGCGTCACCTGGTACTGAATCTCGTATTCTACCTATGAGCAAGCCGTGGCAACGTATACATTCAGCAGGGTAATACTTCCGCAACGTTACAAGATGGCGCCCAACTGTGCTGCTGCATTATTATAAATATAGAAGTAAATAAGCCGGAACATCACAAGCTTATATGTGAAACTTTAAAGTATTAGGAATTCGGGGAAATTGCCAGACACCAAATTTTCATTCATAATAACAAAATATTTTGCGATTGAAAGTGGCATCAGCTCATCAAACAGGCGATATCATGTAGCTTACAATTTTTACATGCAACGAGGCTATTTATAAATTAACCACAGTACTCAGCGCGCCTGGATGACATATATCACATTAACATAAATATTATTTTCCTTAAAAATGATTCCATCACAAAACGCTGCGTGGTTTTAATAAATAAATAACATTTCTTTTTGGTTTATTACTATGTTGCTGGATTGAGAGGGAAAGCAAAACAAAATGGCGAGTCATCAGAAAGGCTCAGTAAATACACACAGAATCGAAATAATTAGAAGGAAGAATTGCTGCACACGGAAAAATAGTTAAAATATATATAGAGCTCGTGGAAAATGTAAATTTCTGGAAATTCCTTTTGGAAATATGTATTTTAAACATGAAATGCAAGTAACTTCATGGAGGCGTGACTTCTGAAGCGAGCCGCGCATGCTGGCCAACAGATGGCAGCATAGTTGCTTGCGCTCAACACCTGAAAAAATCGCAACGGGTAGGCCTATGTGCCACAATAAAGAAGGCTTACCTATGGGAACCACTGACCCACCCGAATGGAAACCAAGTCAAAAACTACTTTCCACGCACTCAACAATTCCCTCCTTCCCGCTTCCTCATCCACCCTCCTGCATAGGTCTACCAGCAGACGTGCAATGGTATAAACAAAAACTTGAGGGAAAAAATAAATTTTTCAGTGAACTAAGCATCATTACATTACGTATTTGTGACCTTTCAAACAGCAGCCTGAACATAAATACTGCACATACTTACCACGCTTCAGCAACTTCTCGAAACAGCATAGTTCAAAAACGACTTGCTTGACAAGTCTTAACTGCATCACTTATACCACTTTCAACCACTGTTGTTTATTGTTTCACTCTCCACAGTCGGCAGCCGGTGGGACATTACTGATAAGGAGTGCTGATAACGTTAGTTTTTATTTGTCATCCCTTCTCTCAGCGACTGAAAAAGCAGTGTGGCTGTGGGAAAGGTACTGGTTGAGAATGACAGCTCAGTTCCTGCGTATATCTACGTTTGGTGGTATGTGTGGGATCAATTAACTCCAGTTCATTCAAACAATGCGCCAACCGTGAGCATCATGTGCCGAACATCACAATTCNTGTGTGGGATCAATTAACTCCAGTTCATTCAAACAATGCGCCAACCGTGAGCATCATGTGCCGAACATCACAATTCACTATGCAAAATCTAATTTGCGTCGCATCGTGAGAATTTGGCATCGCAAATTACGATGTGATACCGATTAAATTAAACACTGCTTCGCAGCATTTATTCTCCCTCATGCAATCCACTCCGTCACTTATTTTTCATACACAATTAAAAATAAATATTTTAGAAGTATTGTTATACTGTATGGCCACTTACGGTTTTTTCAATAATTGAATTAATTATTAAGTATTTGTTAAAAGAATACATTTTTGATGTCCCTTTAATATGGCAATGTACTATAATAACAATATTAATGTACGACTGTAAAGATGGCTGGATGTCTACATTTTTTTGTACTAATGTTCAGATTTTTTAAATAATTTTAAAACTTAAACAAACACTTGCTAACATATTTTTACAAGGTGTACAACTTTTCCTTCTGGAAAATTTTCAAATTACTCCCCAAGCTGTATTAAAAAACTAATTATCATTTTTAAATTCTGGAGTTGAACATTTTAAATATTCTTTTCATGGTGTTTGAGAAGGTACCGAGTGTTATTCTGCTAATAGTTGAAATTTCCAACTATAAAACTGTTTTGAAGCTAGAGACAATTGGGGGTTTTGTACTTGCACACCAAGGGCATAGGTGCGGACCCTCCAGGGTTACAGCATTGTAAATATGAATAGAAAAGTGGAAGTGGAGGTGAGGAAGGTGTCTGTCAAATAGAGTAGCCAACTTACCATACTACAGTAAGTACAATAATCACATTATATTTCAAAAGTGCTAAATAACTGCAAGCAGCCTTTAGTAATATCGTGTAAAGCATAATGAGGGTTTTGGAATGAATTGAAGATACTGACCTTCTGCTCCACCTTCCCAAACAATAGTGCAGGTGTGATGTTTGTTGGTGGTTTTGGGAACTTAAGTGCTATCAGAATGTTCTTCAAATCACTTGCAGTCTGACTCTCGTTCTAAAAACAATAAACACACACTTCTACAAACTTAACAGAATTACTCAATTTTTCACTATCAAGTCTGTTACACCACCTAATGCATATTTATAACTATCCAGAACGAGACAATCCATAGGAACTGTAAACAAAAATTAATTTAATTTTGGTTATCTCAAGCTGTGCCTTATAACAAAACTCAACCCAAGTGTAGAAATATGTGGTTGGAATTCTACAAAAGATCTCATCTTAACACTAAACTAAAATTAACTTCAAGGATAAACATAATTTTTTTATTACTCTGCAAATGAAAACAATTATTATATTTTGAAATTCTGTCAAACCTGAGTATGAGCTACCTCCTTACAGATCACCAAGGGACATGGCTTATGCAACATTAACAAGTAATTTAAAACCACTACATTTCTTTCTGTAAAACATGTAAAAAATACCTTAACTGCATTAAATTACACTAGCAAATAATTGTAGTACTTAAGAAAAAAATTAATTTTAACAAATAAATGTATGAAAAAAGTCCCACGAGTTGTAAACTACAATACAGTAGAAGAATCATAACATAACCGGATGTTGTATCATTATTAAAATAGTATAATTTAACATAATAAAAGCTATTAAGGTGCAACCATTGAGCAAACTCCACATAAAATAAATTTAGCTATTAGTTTGGCAAAAACAATGCTTAAGGCTCAGTACAAAGAAGAGGATTGGGATTTCCCTAACCCTAAACAAAATCTTGAGGCTGCTGGAATTCCCCACATGGATGTATGCCTCATACTTGTTCAAGACATATTGGCTACATGGTGTATCTGTGTTCAGTAATAATGGATCATCTAGTAGTAGCTCTGGTCTGATTTAGGATCAAGAAAAAGGTTGTGTTGCTTCATTCTCTGCCATCAGTTTTTGGTAGTCTCACGACTATCCACTAAGCACCAAGTCTGACTCATGGTTTCAATTGGAATTCACATTACTTGTTTCACGAAAGCATTAGATCCTTACTACTTAAGATCAACAAATGCTCTAGATCCAAGTCCCACCATAAGAATGCTTCTGCAGCTTTGCAGCTGNATCCTTACTACTTAAGATCAACAAATGCTCTAGATCCAAGTCCCACCATAAGAATGCTTCTGCAGCTTTGCAGCTGAGAGCTGAGATCAACACCTAGTACACCCCAGACTACATGTCCAGCTATAGGCCATGGTCAACCTTGGGACATACCCGTGGACAGAGTTGTGCATAGTACAGTTTTGGCTAGGTTGCCAATATTTGCTGTTAGCAGAGGCGTGTGTGTGTTCCTCTCCATTCCTTGCCAAATGGTATCCAGTGCGGAAACTTGTATCTATCCTTTTTTCTTCTACCGTGTCTCATTTCTGTTCCCATTGTTCAAGCCTAAGTACCACTGCAGAAACTTTGGTATGTCAAGCATCCACATGCTGGGCACAAACAGCAGTGCTATGCAACCCAAATCCAATTAAGTATGAGAAAGACAATAAAAGAGTTATAATTATTACTTTGACCAACTTCTCCTACAACAAGTTGCATTTCAAGTTCGGAGCAGGGAAGATGTCAGTTGAACTACAACCTACAAGAGAAATCCCTGAAAAAGAATGAGAGCGAAAATATTTCCAAGTCTGAAAACACCTGGTGGCACCCACCTTANATCCTTACTACTTAAGATCAACAAATGCTCTAGATCCAAGTCCCACCATAAGAATGCTTCTGCAGCTTTGCAGCTGCACAGCTGAGATCAACACCTAGTACACCCCAGACTACATGTCCAGCAGTCCAGCTATAGGCCATGGTCAACCTTGGGACATACCCGTGGACAGAGTTGTGCATAGTACAGTTTTGGCTAGGTTGCCAATATTTGCTGTTAGCAGAGGAGTGTGTGTGTTCCTCTCCATTCCTTGCCAAATGGTATCCAGTGCAGAAACTTGTATCTATCCTTTTTTCTTCTACCGTGTCTCATTTCTGTTCCCATTGTTCAAGCCTAAGTACCACTGCAGAAACTTTGATATGTCAAACATCCACATGCTGGGCACAAACAGCAGTGCTATGCAACCCAAATCCAATTAAGTATGAGAAAGACAATAAAAGAGTTATAATTATTACTTTGACCAACTTCTCCTACAACAAGTTGCATTTCAAGTTCGGAGCACGGAAGATGTCAGTTGAACTACAACCCACAAGAGAAATCCCTGAAAAAGAATGAGAGCGAAAATATTTCCAAGTCTGAAAACACCTGGTGGCACCCACCTTANCACAAGAGAAATCCCTGAAAAAGAATGAGAGCGAAAATATTTCCAAGTCTGAAAACACCTGGTGGCACCCACCTTAAAACATTTGAGATGATGCAAGAAAAATAATGCTGACACTATGAAAGCAGGAAGAGAAAAGATAAGACAAGATGACTGCAGTGATTGTGGGGCAAGTGGTGCAGTGATATGACTAGGAACGGACAAAACAAACCTAAATTGCAAAATCTGCGCAAAAAGGTTTCATTCAATATGCATAGGCTGGCACGAAAACATGAGAAACAATGCTGTGAAGCAGAAAAACCAAGTACATTAGCTAGCCTGTGAAGATAGTCAGGACTTAGCCATCATGATAACTGGGGTGACAACCTTAACTGAGATGAACAAGATGGTAAAAGAGAGGGTAGGAATGCTACAGAGACCAGTTAACCCGGAAACCTGATGTGGCGGCCCACCCTAACTTGAGAACCCCAACAAGAAATTAACTCAAGACAAGAAGGAAGTACCGAGGAAGCATCAGCAGCCACTCTACTATACTCCACGCACTTCCTGGACAGAGGTTCAAGTTTATTTAATCATGAGAACAAAATAATAACCATTATAAAAAAATGTTTCTACATTAGAGCTTTGCTAATGGAACTAATTGGGACAGAGACCATTTTGAACTGGACATGTTTGGATTAGTACAAATAACTGTAAAAACAAGGATCATGGCACAAATATTATTGCGCCACCTAATGATTGCCGAGCAGTGTGGTATATTCATGTCCTCCCTCTCTTGGCAGGCCAAGGGAGGTGGTGAAAACCTTCTTCCACTTTATGTACGCCCACAGGTAGTGGGTAGCTGACCATGAGCCTTAGCTATGATGCATGTGTGTTCACATGTATTTATATAAAGATGTTCCTATAAACTATAACTGAAAATTAAAACACTTTACTCTCCAAACCCAACATTCTTAAAAAAAAGTGATTACAACATTATCATCTTCCGGACAAAAAGTATAATTAAAAGACAAAGTTTTTTNCAACATTCTTAAAAAAAAGTGATTACAACATTATCATCTTCCGGACAAAAAGTATAATTAAAAGACAAAGTTTTTTTACAGTTTGTTTTAATTAGGTACCGAAAAAACTTCACTAATGGTCAAAATACAGATAATCTCTCAGTTTTTTCTGAAGCATGGGATAATGTGAAAAAGCAATTCCTAAGGAAGTCATGAGAAAAATTTATGGCCAAGTTTTACTGTCATTGAAAGCCAAGTTATTCTTTCATTGAAAGCCCAGATCAAGCAAATGAAGTAGATAAACATTTACAGCTTGTGAAATAAATTACAGGCTGTGAAGAAGCAGATAATACAGATGTGAGTGACTGGCTTTCAGCTGACCGTGAAGTCCATAAAATGTTGTCAGATTAAGAATTAGCNCAACATTCTTAAAAAAAAGTGATTACAACATTATCATCTTCCGGACAAAAAGTATAATTAAAAGACAAAGTTTTTTAACAGTTTGTTTTAATTAGGTACCGAAAAAACTTCACTAATGGTCAAAATACAGATAATCTCTCAGTTTTTTCTGAAGCATGGGATAATGTGAAAAAGCAATTCCTAAGGAAGTCATGAGAAAAATTTATGGCCAAATTTTACTGTCATTGAAAGCCAAGTTATTCTTTCATTGAAAGCCCAGATCAAGCAAATGAAGTAGATAATACAGATGTGAGTGACTGGCTTTCAGCTGACCGTGAAGTCCATAAAATGTTGTCAGATTAAGAATTAGCTTCACACATTGTTAACAACTCTGAGGAAGGCTCTGATGTTTTAGAAGGATGTGACATGAAGCAGATTATTTCCCATGTGGATGAAGTGAAAGCATTGGAAATAGCTCTGCAGTGCGTGGAACAGCAGATCAAGGCCAAGACAATGGACATCATGTTTATGAGGCACTAGCACAATATTAATTCATCTGCTAGATCCATATCTTTAAAGGTGCTGGTCACCAAAAAATTCCTTATTTTATACTTGTACAAAACACTATTCAACTTGCAGACATTACTTATAAGTACTGTTTTTCACATAAAAAATTATATCACATAATTGTCAAAATAACAATTTAAGTTTTTTTCAGACAAGGAAATATAATTGTTTTCCAGTTTTTTCAGATGTTTTGGCAGTGTTAGTATGTGTAATTGCCATGAGTTTGTTTTTTCTAAAGTCGTAGTTGAAGTTCTGGGATTAGTGGCAAGGGCCATTAGGATGTTCATGATGTTCTTTCTTTTCGAGTAAGCTTTGGAAATACAGTTATTTATTTTTGGCACAGTTTGGCTTGCGAGGGAAAGTGGTTGTGACAGGGTTCGCACCAGTCTCCGAAGGGACCATTGGTGTGATGCCTTTTAAGGTAGCGATGGGAGCATGCTATAAGAGTAGCACTGCGCAATGCCTTTCTTTGAATATGTTTATNTTTGGCAGTGTTAGTATGTGTAATTGCCATGAGTTTGTTTTTTCTAAAGTCGTAGTTGAAGTTCTGGGATTAGTGGTAAGGGCCATTAGGATGTTCATGATGTTCTTTCTTTTCGAGTAAGCTTTGGAAATACAGTTATTTATTTTTGGCGCAGTTTGGTTTGCGAGGGAAAGTGGTTGTGACAGGGTTCGCACCAGTCTCCGAAGGGACCATTGGTGCNAGGGTTCGCACCAGTCTCCGAAGGGACCATTGGTGCGATGCCTTTTAAGGTAGCGATGGGAGCATGCTATAAGAGTAGCACTGCGCAATGCCTTTCTTTGAATATGTTTATGATGCAACAATGTGAGGGTGGAGCATGTGGCATTTTGAGCCACGAGTGCCAGCTAACAGAGAACCAACCAACCTTCAGAGACAAAGGTCGGGCGTGACCAGTGTAGCCCACACCGGCAAGCACCAGCAACCATCTAATCTTTTAACCTCAATTCTCTGCAGAACATTTCTGCAAAATTTCTACCACCGGTATGGAAGGTCATCAGAGTGCGAGGAGGAAAAGGCCCCTCTTGCTTTCCTAAATTTCTTGCGATGTGAGGTTTAGTAACGCAAATTAGTAATAAACTCTGCAACGCTGTTCTCATAATCAACCTGCCACATATCGCAAACTGTTTCTTTTATCTGTCGTGTGAAATATGTGAACTGCATAAACTTAAATAAATCTCAAAGGAAAATATTAAACTTTCTTTTGTATTTTCTTACGGCACCTTTATTAATGTATCATGTTTCTGCAGAGTGAGTGAACCAATCTGTGAGTTTCAGCATACTTGGGAAAGTTACCAAAATAATTAGAAGTTAAAATCCACGCAAATTAACTGATTAAAATTTAAGTTAAAACAAAATTAACAGATTAAAATTAAAAGTCAAAGAACAACAAAAATTTTATGGTTAAAATAAAGTCCCAAAAAGGTTTTTTATCAATGTTTATTCAAAACATTAAAAAATCACAATTTACCAGTCCCAGATAAAGTTACCACAACTTGGTTCATGGATGCCAATGTATCGATAGATCGCAACAATGGCATCTAGCCTACCTCACAATTGCGTTGCATGTTACTAATGATATTCTTCAATTAAGTACAGTACATAACGTTAGTGTATCGATCTGTACATTGTGGTGTGCAACTCATCAGCCATCAAATACATTGCGTATTTTTAGGAAGTTTGTCAAGATATTAATGTAATTTTCATATATTTCGTTATCTTCGGCCTCCAGGTGATTGCAAAGTTAACTAACANGTTTGTCAAGATATTAATGTAATTTTCATATATTTCGTTATCTTCGGCCTCCAGGTGATTGCAAAGTTAACTAACATTAGTTTTAATTGTTAACAAAATATTTTAATGATTAACAGTTAATTAGTTTTAAAATGAACTAATAAGTTAAAAATTACAAACTTTTTTAACAATTAATTTTTTGAATCATTAATCCCAAGTATGAGTTTCAGTCATCAGTTTTTGATTACTGCAACATTACAAACTTGGCACTTAACATGGGGCAAGGATTGTAAATATGCCTAAGATGCAACATTAAAAAATGATGCCTCACGTGGGCGAAGATTTTCTACATACCTAAGAAAATATCATTGACTACAAGTCTATATGGCAGTTCCAGATGGGGCAGTGAGCAGCGAGCTAGGTGACGACGAGACAGCAGTTCCAGATAAGAACAAAGGATACAGGGACCAGACAATGGAATCCAGTCACCAGGGTGCCCATACCAGTATCTTACTACAGTAAAATCCAACAGTCCACACCAAGGAATTCACCAACGAAGCCATCAATCCAAGTAAATTTGTCACTGGTTGTTTCGTTTATGTTTAGCGTACATGTTGTGTGTATACATATTTACCAATTTTGTTAAAGTTTCTGTGCAATGTCGGAACTAATTAATCCATGCTCAGTTTAATCAAAAATAAAAATGGCTCAGTTTCGAAAACAGTGAGGTAAATGAAACTTCTAAAAAGAAAATTCAGTTGAACCANATCAAAAATAAAAATGGCTCAGTTTCGAAAACAGTGAGGTAAATGAAACTTCTAAAAAGAAAATTCAGTTGAACCAGTTTGGTATCTACTGCATGTTGTTATCAATACAATGAAAAGTTAGGGGCACCAAGCAAGGAATCCAGGAAGTAAAACATGAATTAGGACAAAAAATTTGGTGCACTGAAAAAGGTGAGAAAAAAATTCCAGGGATAGTAACGAGGCTAGAAAATTGGGGGATTGAGTCAGAAAAGATAAGATTGGAAAATGCACCTTAGCTGCCCCCCAAGTAATAGCAATCAAAATTCACATATAATTTTACGGAGTCAGATCGAAATTGCAGACTGTAATGATGTAAATACCGAGTGTAACAGGGTACACAAAGAGATTACAGAGTGTAGAAATGTGAAAGAAGCTATTACAGATTATGACAACAAGTTTAAGCAAAGAATTTATTCCTTGGTGTGACAATTGGGTGTGTGGGGGGAGATAAAAAAAAAAAACAAGGTTGACAAACCAGATTTTAGACAAGCAAATTTAACAGATATGACTATAGTCAACCAGGTTCAGGGGGAAATGATTAAGATACNATCAAAAATAAAAATGGCTCAGTTTCGAAAACAGTGAGGTAAATGAAACTTCTAAAAAGAAAATTCAGTTGAACCAATTTGGTATCTACTGCATGTTGTTATCAATACAATGAAAAGTTAGGGGTACCAAGCAAGGAATCCAGGAAGTAAAACATGAATTAGGACAAAAAATTTGGTGCACTGAAAAAGGGCTTAAGTAGTAATTAGGACAAATTATAATAAAAAAAGTAGAAAAAGGTGAGAAAAAAATTCCAGGGATAGTAACGAGGCTAGAAAATTGGGGAATTGAGTCAGAAAAGATAAGATTGGAAAATGCACCTTAGCTGCCCCCCAAGTAATAGCAATCAAAATTCACATATAATTTTACGGAGTCAGATCGAAATTGCAGACTGTAATGATGTAAATAAATAATTTGTTACAGAGTGTAACAGGGTACACAAAGAGATTACAGAGTGTAGAAATGTGAAAGAAGTTATTACAGATTATGACAACAAGTTTAAGCAAAGAATTTATTCCTTGGTGTGACAATTGGGTGTGTGGGGGGAGATAAAAAAAAAACAAGGTTGACGAACCAGATTTTAGACAAGCAAATTTAACAGATATGACTATAGTCAACCAGGTTCAGGGGGAAATGATTAAGATACCNAACCAGATTTTAGACAAGCAAATTTAACAGATATGACTATAGTCAACCAGGTTCAGGGGGAAATGATTAAGATACCTGATGTACTCACATTACCTGAGAATGGGATTTGTGAAAATGTTGAAGTGAATTTAGGTTACTCAGTTCCTTTACATTGCTAAGGCATATTGATAATTTGAAGAAGAGTATATCTAACTTTTGTAGATTAAGTGCACCAATAAGAGATGTAGCACAGAAAGGGAGACCCCAGGTTGAGGGGTGAAACAACATTCTTTCAATGCTGCAGATAAGATCAAGTGTTGTGTTGCACCAGGCAAGGTTAGCTCGGAGCATTTATATTTATTGCGACACTGTTGAGAACACAGTACAAGATGGGGGGTGGGGGGCAAGATGAAAAGGCATGGTGACGTCTTATGTAAACTGAGTATAGAAAAAGTTAAACCAAATGTGAAAATCTTTAAAAAAAGTGACATATTTTTTCAATATTCCACAGTTATTCAAGAAAAATTCTTTAAGACGGAAGAAAGGTGTGATACACAAGTTCTGACAAGCAGTGAGGAGAAATAAAAGAAATCGAGGGGTAGAGTTAAGATAGTCTGGAAAAGAAAAAGAGAGACAAAGTGTGAATGACAGAGAGGAGAAAGAAAAATAAATATACAGAATGTCTCACTTAATGCTGTGGCCTGAAATAATNAAAGTGTGAATGACAGAGAGGAGAAAGAAAAATAAATATACAGAATGTCTCACTTAATGCTGTGGCCTGAAATAATTCTGAGATGGAACAAAATATTGCCAAACTGTTTGCACACGATTGTTTCCATGTAAGGGGCTCACAAAGTGAGAGGATAAACATACTTCCTCCTGTAAAGTGTGAAAGTACCCCTCCCAACACAAAGTTATATTTATTTAAATGTAACGTACATAGTTTCCCTGCCACATCATAAACTAGGTGCACAATTATGAATAACAGAAAAGGTTGCAGGTTCCTAAACCCACTGCTTGCTGAGATATAACCAATGTAAGTATCGGTAGACTGCGTCACTAGTGTGACGCACATGAACGCGTGACTTGCAGCTACTACAGCCACCAACGAAACAGAAGCCTGTCAAGGACCATTTGCGACATATAAAGGACATTTGTAGTTCTGGTCTTGTCCACAATCAGACATACCGACAAATGTAAACCGTGTGAAACACTGAAATGCTAACTTAAATACGCATGTTCACNCACAAATATGCAAGTTCGCACAAATTGTATCGACGGTACTGTACAGTAAACTGATTAACCAATACATATTTATGTACATAACAGAATACACATCGTATTGTACCGTTCACAGGAGTGTTCCCACGTAAAGGGCTAACAGAGTGAGAGGATCACGTCACTCCAGTAAACTATCCATGTACTCCTTTCAACACAACATGATGTTTTTAAATGGAACTGGAATGTTTTACTTGCCATATGAGAAATGAGACGCAAGATTACGGATAACAGAATTGGTTGCACATTTCTATCTACAGTACATCGGAGATAGGAATGGTGATAGTCGGGATACAGTCTGTGACGTGCGCATCATTTGTTAAGATATGTGTTGGTAAGACACACAGTACAGTGCAGTGCTAAAGGATGTTGGTTGTTCCTGCATCCTAACTAATATTATAAATGCGAAAGTGTCTTTGTTTGTTTGTCCTTCTTTCACGTCGCAATGGAGCAACGGATTGACATGATTTTTTGTACAGAGATAGTTGGAGAGCCGGAAAGTGACATAGGCTACTCTTTATCCCGAGAAAATATCGCATTCCCTCGGGGAAATTCTTATTGGAAAATGAAAAAGTACACAAACGGAATAACAACGCAACGACGCAATCGAGCAACAGAGCGACGTAATTTCTTGCACAGAAATAGTTGGAGGGCTGAAAGGTAATATTGGCTACTTTTTATTGCGAGAAAATATATCAAAAAAATTTACAAATGGTAATAGTGAACCAAGTTGGAAAAAAGTTTGTCGCCAGCGCGCTCTCTTGTAAAACACTGTCTAAACCGTTTAAGATGGAACAATATCATGTAGTAAAGAATTGTGTAGAATAAAAAGACCTAAAAAAACTCAGCGGCAGTATCTACCTATCTNGGAACAATATCATGTAGTAAAGAATTGTGTAGAATAAAAAGACCTAAAAAAACTCAGCGGCAGTATCTACCTATCTAACTATAACAGAGAAATACTAATAAATGTTTTTACCATTTAATTCACTAAGACGTTGAGTTTTATAATATGTATAGAGTGTAGAAGATTAACACTAAGTAAAATTCAACTTTATTAAAAAAAACCTAAACAATAAATCTGTAGTCCACGTGAGCGGACCCGCGGGCACAGCTAGTAGTCTAATATCTGTGCTAGCACAATACAGCTAAGAGTTAGCAGGTGCAGTAATGTATAGTAACGAAGAAAAACTGGACATACTCTTGGTGTAGGGTGAGTGTCATACAAACGCATTAAGAACGGTGGCTATGTACACAGAACAAAACCCTGATCGACTGCGTCCGTCACCTTGTACAATCACAAACATCTGCAGTGCTCTAGTAGCAACAGGAAGCTGGAAACACACGGGCATCGACGTACAACGACTGCAACTAATGATCACAAAGTCGATGCTCTGGACACTGTAGCACATAACCCACATCTGAATACACGGCAGATTGCACGTGGTGCGGGAATAAGTAACACCAACATTAGCAACATTTTACGCCGTCATACATTTCATCCATACGACATGTCACTGCATCAAGAGCTGCATGGGCATGATTTTGAGAACTGTGTTGCATTCAGTTGCTTTGCACTTCAGCAGCTGCTGGACAATAATTCATATCTTAGGACTATTTTGTTTACGGATGAAGCAACGTTCACGAATCGTGGATATGTGAATTTACAGAACTTGCACTACTGGATCATTGAAAACCCATGCTAGCTGCGTCCGATTGACCATCAACGACAGTGGCGTGTGAAAGTTTGGTGTTGTATCATGGACGATCATATCATAGGTCCGTATTCCTTTCTGGGAACATCAAACGGAGCAGTCTACCAGGTCTGCTTGAGGACATTCGACTGAACACCCATCTCTCAATGTGGTTCTAGCACGATAGTTGCCCCGCCCACTACGCACATGTGAGCAGAGAGGTACTGAACGTCACCTTTCCAAATCAGTGGATAGAGCATGGTGGTCTTGTGGCATGGCCAGCTCGCTACCCCAACCTAACGCCCTTAGATTTCTTTCTTTGGTGCACATTGAAAGACCTAATGTATCACGCAGCCCCAACAACCTTGGAAGATATGCAATAGTGTATTTNTTTCTTTGGTGCACATTGAAAGACCTAATGTATCACGCAGCCCCAACAACCTTGGAAGATATGCAATAGTGTATTTCGCAACAGTGTATTTCTGCGGCGTGTCGCNTATCACGCAGCCCCAACAACCTTGGAAGATATGCAATAGTGTATTTCGCAACAGTGTATTTCTGCGGCGTGTCGTACACTGTCTGGGGAATTACTGCGGTCTGTGCAACGCTCTCTTGTTGAACATCTCCACAAGTGCATAGAGGTAAATGGTGGTTATTTTGAAGATCTGCTTAAGTGATCCACCGGAGTTCCAGTGGTGAGTCCTTTGGATAACACACGACTGTTTGTGCCAAGGATACAGACTTCAAAGGTTGAATTAGGTGTGGAATGAACAGTTCAATACGATGTGTACTCTGTTATGTACAGACATTAGTACGCATTGGTCAATCGGTTTGCTGTAAAGGACTGTCGATACAATTTGCGTGAACATGCGTATTTAAGTTAGCATTTCAGTGTTTCACACGGTTTACATTTGTCGGTATGTCTGATTGTGGACAAGACCAGAACTACAAATGTCCTTTATATGTCGCAAACGGTCCTTGACAGGCTTCTGTTTCGTTGGTGGCTGTAGTAGCTGCAAGTCACGCGTTCATGTGCGTCACACTAGTGACGCAGTCTACCGATACTTACATTGGTTATATCTCAGCAAGCAGTGGGTTTAGGAACCTGCATCCACTTCTTTTATTCACAATTGTGCACCTAGATTATAATTTGACAGGGAAACTATGTACGTTACATTTAAATAAATATAACTTTGTGTTGGGAGGGGTACTTTCACACTTTACAGGAGGAAGTATGTTTATCCTCTCACTTTGTGAGCCCCTTACATGGAAACAATTCTGTGCAAACGGTTTGGCAATATTTTGTTCCATCTCAGAATTATTTCAGGTCACAGTCTGTATATACATGCTGTACCAATGAAATGNGGTTTGGCAATATTTTGTTCCATCTCAGAATTATTTCAGGTCACAGTCTGTATATACATGCTGTACCAATGAAATGTAATTGCCCCATAGAGTGGCTATAATTCAGTGCTGTTAATTGCTTTTCATGTCCTGCCATGACTCGTGTATGTTCATTTGATTCATGTGATTGTACTCTACATTAATATCATTCATTTCCATCATTATACATGTACCTTTGTTAATAACACAGCATTTATTGCCATTCCACGGGTGAGTACATTTTATTCGGACATCGTATATACAGGTAAACAATCTGCCATTTTGTAAAATATGACTTCATGTAGTTTAGTTTTTACAATATTTTTCATGAACAGTAATGTAAGAGTGACAATGCATAGGAGTATAAAATTTAATAGTAATAATATTATTGTACTAAGCTGAAGCTCTAAATTATAGTAATTGAAGAGACATTTGCAGTAGCTTACATACAATGTTCATACATGGAATGAAATGACATAATTAATCACTGCAGTGAGTGAGTGAAAGTGAGAGCAAGTGAAGAGATTTGGGCAGCTCTTAACATTGAGGTCTTGACAGCAGATGAGGGTGAAATGAGGTGAGTATGGAGCAGCGCCGAAATGAAAAGGCAGGGTAAATGGGAGATCCCTGAGAAAAACCGCCGACCAACAGCATTGTCCGGCACGATTTTCGCTTGCGAAAATCCGGAGTGAACCAGCCGGGGATTGAATCAGATTCACCTTGGTTGGAGGCAAGCAGTCTAATCGCTCAGCCACCGTGGCCCCACTGCAGCAAGAATGTACTGATAATTTGTACCTACCTTTTTACTTTCTCAATGATGAATTTGTTACATTTTAATACCACATGGGAACTAGTACCGTTTGTTGTAAATTTAGTTGTATTTTTATTTTATTTTTGTAANCCACATGGGAACTAGTACCGTTTGTTGTAAATTTAGTTGTATTTTTATTTTATTTTTGTAATCCTTTGATCCAATACATGAGATATAATTTCAAGATATTATCATACTTATAATATGTTTCAATTTGTATTATTTAGGTGCGNAATCCTTTGATCCAATACATGAGATATAATTTCAAGATATTATCATACTTATAATATGTTTCAATTTGTATTATTTACGTGCATCACATTTGATAAAATAATTTCTTTATTCTAAGTACTTTACATTTGCCTTATTAAGGTCACATTTGAAAAATAATTTTTTCTAAAAACAAAATTGTTTAAAAAATATAAACTGCATTAGCAGTACTATGATTTATTAATGCAGTACATGTTTATGAATTTAGGAGAATATTTTTAGTATTGAAACTGTTCTAATACATTCCTTTCTTCAATTTTTAAGTATCTCCTAGATACATGAAGAAAAATTGAGGTGTTATTCAGTGTGATTCTGAATGTATAAATTACGTGCAGTGATGTAGATCGTGATAAACACAAACAATAAAGCTGGAAACTATCGAAAACATGTAAAGAACTGCAAATAAAATGAAACCAGGTTACTATCTACGTATATAAAACAAAAAATAATTCTAACTGAAATTTATTGATATATGAGAACTGCATTAACATATAATAATAATAAAAAAAAACATGCTGGTGTGGAAAGCCTGGATCAAAGATGCAAAATAATTAAACTGAGTTTATAAGACTTCAAAAAATACCACCCTGCTTACAAAAATTGTTTAAAGGGGTCGTTATGTGGAAAAAATTACCAAATTAATATTTTCATATTATTTGGAAAGGCAAATTTCTACTGCAAAAATTAAGAATCTTGAAAAAAAATTTGTCTAAATAAGTGTCCTTCCAAAATAAAATTTCTATAAGTCTTCTAAAGTTTCTTTGCTCTGCTAGTTACAGTAGTTTAAATGCAAAATGGACAACTGGGTCACAGTGAGAAAGCCTCATATATTTAAGCACAGTACTGTCCAGATCACAAAGAAAATGCAATTACAATTCAGAAATAGTCAATATTTGAGGCTTAGTAGTCCTTACGACTAAGAAAATCTGATGGCGTCATAACTCTGACGTCATGGTCTCGGCGTCTAGAGGCATCAAACTGTATCAAATGGTGGAAATTTTGCACCTCGAAACTAAATAAGCAGGCCGACCCTCCATCCTCTTCTATACATGATGGGAAATCTTATAATTTAAATAACTTCCTGGGGGACAATAAATCTAACCTGCCTTATGATGGGGCAGATTAAAACCTAGGCGAATATAGCAACGACTACTACAATCAAACGAACCCACCAAAAGCTACGCTTCTGGCACAAAATCAAATAACCCGCCTACTGGGGAAAAAAAAAAAAAAACTACTTCTGGTAGTCATTGGGACTACCTGAAAACTCACCAAATTAAAAAGACAACTTAACTACCACAAAAAACATAAATAATTATTAATCAGAAATAAAAGAAAAATTACTATTCCAATAATTATTAAAAGTAATTACAATCTCAAATATGATTTAAATCTTATTATAATAATTTGAGGTAAAAGTGCAATTAAATAAACTGAACCCTATAAAAGGGATGGGTGGTTTACATATACGTGTTTCCAAACAACACCGAAGAACATTGGCAGGATAATCCTGACGAAAATGTAAGTACCACTATTCCCTAAAGTGATTATTAAGGGAGCTATGTGCCCCCCTCCCCCAAAATGAAGTTTTGAAATGATTTTCATTACAAATGTCAGGAACTACTTGTAGTTTCTGATATTTGAAACAAAAATTATTCCAAAACTCGATTTTTGGGGGCAAATAATTACTTTAGGGAAAAGTGGTACGTACATTTTTGTTTTATATTTTCATCAGGAATATCGTGCCGGAGTTTGTCGGTGCTGTTTGGAAACACCTTGTATGTTTTCATTACTTTAAAATTCTAAAAGGGGCTTTATTTAATATAAGAAAAAATATAAACATTACACAATTGAAAAAAAGTAAACAAACCATTAGGTAATAAATTTAAGTAAACAAACTATTTTATGAATTTTGTATGGCACAACCATTATAAGTACTAGTGCAGTCTAATCACACCATATTTAAATCTTTGTGGAATGATTCTGGTGTTCAACATTCTATTACACGCATGACTAATTGTATCAATAATTTGTTTATTGGAGAACTTTATGAGATTATGCCATCATAACCAAAAGAGTTTTCTTTGTAGAATGCTGCTGTTGGCTAACTGATGTATAACAAAACCTAATTCTATAATATGCTAATGTTATTGAATGTCATTTGAATATATGTGAATTACTGTGTAATTTTCTCAAGTGCAAACATTATTTGCTCATTGTAGAGGCTACATGATGAGACATAGTACCTTACAATGTTAATAAGTTAAAACGTTAATAAACAGATAGCATAATTTTTTCCCCCCAAGATATTACAATATAAAAATCGTCTCATATCAATGGCATTGTTTTAGATAAAATTTAGTTTTGCCACTGCATTTTTTAGTTAATCTTTTGGTGGAAAATAATTTATTTGAATAAAAAAATAATTAACTAGCGAACCGGCCCGGCTTTGCTAGGGTACAATTGAGTTTTACAGTGATACACTAATAAATAAATTGGGGAAAAGACAATTCACTAATGTGAAAACAGAATTATAAAATTTTACTATGTAGGGCTAGGTTTTTAACTGATTACAAGAACCCAAAAGGAAGGAAAAATTTTTTACCCGATAGCCAAGAAGTAGGGTATTTAGTGTTTTTGGAGTGTATCTGTGCAACTATCGCGTAGTTAGCACATTTCCGCTTTCCAGCGTCGATGTATGAAAATCNTTAGATAAAATTTAGTTTTGCCACTGCATTTTTTAGTTAATCTTTTGGTGGAAAATAATTTATTTGAATAAAAAAAATAATTAACTAGCGAACCGGCCCGGCTTTGCTAGGGTACAATTGAGTTTTACAGTGATACACTAATAAATAAATTGGGGAAAAGACAATTCACTAATGTGAAATCAGAATTATAAAATTTTACTATGTAGGGTTAGGTTTTTAAATAATTACAAGAACCCAAAAGGAAGGAAAAATTTTTTACCCGATAGCCAAGAAGTAGGGTATTTAGTGTTTTTGGAGTGTATCTGTGCAACTATCGCGTAGTTAGCACATTTCCGCTTTCCAGCGTCGAGGTATGAAAATCAAAACTTGAGTTTCATCAAGTTGTAGCTTTAGAAATAAGTGTACATAGGTACTACTTTTTGCACTTGGCTGAGGGATCTTAATCGATCACCAAAGTTCCCAGCGGCACACATTTGGATGGGTGACCGTTTAGTGGCATAACATCTGAGCACTTCCAGGCTTCGGAGGGCACGTTAAATATTTGATCCCGGTTGTTATTGATTGATAGCAGTCGTTAAGCCATTTCAGAGGTCCTTGGGCACCATGATAAACTCTAACACCAGAGGAAAAAAATATTTCTGTCACGTTCCCAGCCATTGCAGAAGTAGGTTTTGTTGTTATTCCACAAGACCCGTACAATTTTCTGGGATAAAAAGTATCCTATGTCCTATTCCAGGATTTAAAGTACCTACATACCAAATTTAATCAAAATCCATTCAGCCGCTATGGAGCTGAGTGGAAACAAACAAACAAAAAACACACACACACAAAAAAACACAAACAACACACACTCTCTCTCTCTCTCTGTCTCACTCTTTCGCATTTATAATAATATTAGTAGGATTATTTATATTTATTTTTAGAACTGTGAATGGAAATAAATTGTAGGTTCCATCACTATTTTGTTGGGCACCTTAAAGTAAAAGTGAAGGTGTCTTTCAGTGTGCGAAATGTGTGTAGTAACGTAGATCAAGACAAAACAGTATAGCAAAAAGACATTACCTTCAACAGCAGAAAACCTTATCAAACATATTATAAACTACATCAATAAGATGAAGACAGGTTACTGTCTACTTACATAGAACAAGAACAATAATTTTCACTGACGTTTATTGATGAAAGAAAACTGTACTAAATAAAAAAAAATGTGCCGACGTGAAAACCTGAATCCAAGATGCTGCCAATTAAGCTGAGTTCATTAGACTTCAAGAATACCACCCTCCTTACAAAAATTGTTTAAAGGGGTAATATTAGTGAAAATAAACCAAATTAATATTTTGATAATATCTGAAAAGGTACATTTATTCTGTTCATGTTCTAACACTCACACAACTGAAATACTTTCCGAAATCTGAAAATGTTCAAAAAATAATATGAATTTCACTGCAAATATTTAGAATCTTGGAAAAAAATATTTATGTTTAAAATTAGAATCCATCCAAAATAAAGTAACTTTTATTATTTTTCAAAAAATGTCTTGGCTCCACTATTTAACGTTGCCTTATGCTAAAAAGGACCTCTGGGTCATGGTGAGAAAAATCATCATATGATTCACTGTCAAACTGTCCAAATCCTAAAGAAGAAACAATGAAAGTTCAAAATTAGTTCAAATATACCACTTATCGGCCCCTCCGACCAAGGAAAAGAAGTGACATCACAAGTAAAAGGTCAGCGTCAAACCAACTCCTGACGTCGTGGCACCAGCATATCTATACATCAAACAGCATCTAATTCAACACCAAAAATCTAATGAAGCAGGCCGCCCCTCCATCATTTTCTTAACAATTTAACTTTTTTACAGAGGCAAAATAATAGATCTGCTGTACGATGACGCCGGTGATTTTGCCAATTAAAATCCCGACAATATAAACGACATCCACCACAATTAAATCTGTTCACCAGAAACCTTGCTTCCCCAACAAACTCGTAAAACCTGCCCAAGGAAGGGGGGGGGAGAAAAAAAAAACACAACAACAACAACAACTTCTGGTAGTTACTTGGACTACCTAAAAGACTAGCCAAACGAAAAAGACAACTCAAAATAAACTACAACAAATAAAACTTTCATAATTATTAATCACAAATAAAAAAAAATTCCACTTCCAACAATTGTTAAAATTAATTACAATTTCTAATACTATTTAAATAATAAGCCCCATAAAAGGGATGGTTGCTTTACATATACATTTTACTTACTTTAAAATTCTAAAAGGGACTCTATTTAATATAAGAAAAAAATAAATATAAACATTACATAATTGAAAAAATGTAAACAAACCATTNCAAAAGGGACTCTATTTAATATAAGAAAAAAATAAATATAAACATTACATAATTGAAAAAATGTAAACAAACCATTAGCTAAAAAAAGTAAGTAAACAGACTATTTTATAACTTTGTATACCACAATCAGTATAGAAATGCCCCTCCTGTTGAAGGTAGAAAATTTGAAGTTCTAAAATTTAATGGTTGTCAGCATGTGCTACTCTCGACAAAAAATAGTGCGGTATACAAAACAAGACACGTGGTTGCTGAAAGAGAGAGAAAATAAACAGTGGTTTACAGGCTTTCCAAGAAATACACAATAGCATCCTTAAACCTGAGGGGAAAAAAAACTATGCAAATACCTGTAATTAAAGAAATTACATGACATTAATATTTCAGTTTTACATTCCATGTAGTTACTCAGTTTCTTTTTTCTGCAAAAGAAAGCGTATCCCTTTAACCATGGTGAAAATTGAAATTCACCAATTGCAATTGCTGATTTACTGGACTGGATGTTTGTCAAAATTGCACAGCAAGTGTTATGTTTTGCATCGGCTAAAGTGACAAAACATTCTGTTTGGCATGCCTTCTTACACGAGAAGCACTCATGTAGTTGGTGTTGGTGATAAAACTCACAAATTCTACATAAAAGCGAGTACTTTGGTTTCACACGCAACATCTCGTGGTCTTTATTTTATGTGGTGATATAATTCACATTAAATGTGCAGTTTATATACAGCTAGTAGTATGGATATTAAATGCACAAGTATGGTAGTATCTTTGCGCACACAAGAATACCGGTTTACAGCAAAGCGTCTATTCACTTGTCATACTTGTGTAAATTGAATTGCGTAACATAACTTTATTTATTAGCGTGCATAACTAGTCAAGTAGATTTTTAATGCATAATTTCTCTAAATCAAAAAAAGCAAAAACAAGAAGACACAATGAAGCACTATACTAAAGATACAATCATTAAATAACACAACACTTCAGCAATAACACTTAATGTCATGAAGAAAACTAAAAACAATCAAATAACACATAATNCATTAAATAACACAACACTTCAGCAATAACACTTAATGTCATGAAGAAAACTAAAAACAATCAAATAACACATAATGCATAAACACAAAGAGAAGAATTACATGTACTAATAAATTGTGGTGATAAATTTATGGAACAACGCAACTTGAGAGAGCTGCACAACACAATGAAGGATACTTAGCTCTTCACGTTGNTGGTGATAAATTTATGGAACAACGCAACTTGAGAGAGCTGCACAACACAATGAAGGATACTTAGCTCTTCACGTTGGATTAATAAAAAATATAATATTTCTTCCCTTTATAATATTTGGATTATATCATTCAAGGTAAGCTCACTTAACAAGGTAGGTGAAGTGTTTTGTATTTTCATAATGTTTTTAGGGTGCATTAGCTCTCTTCCTTATCCTCTTAAAATATCATATATAAATGTGTGAGGCTTGTACATATGATTTATCAAATTATATACCACAAGTTAGTATCGAAAACTCTACTTAAACTATTAGTGACTGAAAAACATTCTTTAAAATCAAAATATGCAGGCAGTATCTAAACTTTGTAATTTAATCCCTAAAACTTCAGAAGGCATTAACCTTGACCACTCAGTTTGTGTGACGTAGTACTGACAATCTAGGTTCAGCGATGATGACAGTAGAGATAAAAAGCTCATATAAAGATGAAAGCGCCTAATTATTCTCAGTGAGTGCAAGCAATGCATTAAGTGACATAAAATAAATCCCGTACAGGAGTGGGGTAACCATTTCTTCCCTCTTGCTCTAAACATCTCTGGCACTCACAGAGGCAAATATACACATGNGTACAGGAGTGGGGTAACCATTTCTTCCCTCTTGCTCTAAACATCTCTGGCACTCACAGAGGCAAATATACACATGAATGATGACACACATAAAACATTAAACACGAGTGCACTGAACCTTGTACAGAAATTTGCCCGTCTCACTTTTAGCANCTAAACATCTCTGGCACTCACAGAGGCAAATATACACATGAATGATGACACACATAAAACATTAAACACGAGTGCACTGAACCTTGTACAGAAATTTGCCCGTCTCACTTTTAGCATTGTGATAACTCTTCTTAACACTGCATCCAGCATAAATAAAACCTATAGCAAATTCACACGTCAACAAAAACAAGATAATCAATTATTATTCATGCTGTTACTTGAGATGTAATACAGGGCTTTAGATGAGTGATGTTATACCTGTGAATGGGTACATTCTCCCCCATCTGAGATTTATTTTTACTATATCATTAATTACAAATGGCCCATCAAACAATAAAAACAGTTTTTTTTTGTCATTCTGTCCCAGAAAGAACTAACACGGCTGGTACGTCTAAGTACCAAGCCTCCAATTTTAAATTTATTGACCTTGGACAACTTTTGATGTCGCTTCCTTGTTTCAGTTGAGCTATACAAACGTTTCTTCACTAAGGCTAGAATCTCTTCCTTAGAAACTGCAGGTATCCTCCCTTCAAGTTTTGCATCTTGGATCAGTGTGGCCAAAATTTACTAGCGAGTGTCTCAGACCGCTCGTTTCTTCTAATTTATGAATAAAAAATTTCCAATTGTTTTGTACCCACGAATTACAGCAATCATTTCCGCCAGGGTCGTGAAGATGTCTGTGACCTTTGCTTTGTAGACTGGCATTGCTGTGATATTTTTCACTGGGATCATAAAGATGCCTTGCACATTTGCAGTGTCTGCTGAAATCACGACATTCATGTCCGCCTGGATCGTAGTGTTCTTCGTCTTCATAAATGTACCCTCTCAGTCTACACCTTTTCCAGGAACCTGTGTCAGTCTCTAGCAACTTAAATGTGCAGGTTCACAGCAAGCGAACTTTCGATATTTCTTTCTGCATTTAACTCATGACACATTGTTTCGATGCATTGATTTGTACTGCTGCCCCTGAACTGTGTGTACATTCAAATTGAAAATGGATGCAGTTTTGTTGTGATTGTGAATTTGTGTGGGTGATTCANTCCCTGAACTGTGTGTACATTCAAATTGAAAATGGATGCAGTTTTGTTGTGATTGTGAATTTGTGTGGGTGATTCAACTTCACTGACGTGCATTAACTCATACATTGGCTGTGGCGGGTTATGTTTGGCCTTATCTTTATTCACAAAAGCAGCGCTGTATTGCTTGTCAGTTTGAGATGCTGGTTCACAATGCTTGACCTGGTTTTGTAAACAATGAGGTGGAATCTACCTGAAATCATCTTTCTATATGTAATCAGCAGCCAAAGAATCATTCTGTACAAGAGTGAGTTGGATTTCCACACCGGACATTGGGACAACTACTTCCACCTTACTGATTTCAGTTTCTGTGTGAGTGGTTTCCTCATGATGTTGGGTCATCTGATTCATTAAAGCTGCGGTCACGGTCTGTGTGAGTTTGCATTTGCAAAATTCTTCCCTTACACTAATTTAATTTGTTGAACCACATTCAATTTGAGAGAATCGACCTGTTGGGCCCAATCTGAACTAAAATGTTTGCACATCTTTTCCATTATTTGCGCCAAACCTGTGGTACTTGTATGGTTTGAAACACGTGCAGCATGATCAGCTGCTAGGGGATAACCAACCTCCAGAGAGGAAGCTTCGGGCATGACCACTGTAGCACAACACCGGCAGACAACCATGACAATCTCATCTTTTAATCTTCTTTTTCAGCCAAACATTTTTTGCAAAAATTTTTCCGCAGGTGTGGGAGGTTGTCACGGTGCCAGCAGAGTGAGTGAGTGAGTGAGTGNAACATTTTTTGCAAAAATTTTTCCGCAGGTGTGGGAGGTTGTCACGGTGCCAGCAGAGTGAGTGAGTGAGTGAGTGTGAGTGAGTGAGTGAGTGAAGAGATTTGAGCGGCTCTTAAAAGCGAGATCATGAGAGCCAATGAGGGTGATTGAGNGTGAGTGAGTGAGTGAGTGAAGAGATTTGAGCGGCTCTTAAAAGCGAGATCATGAGAGCCAATGAGGGTGATTGAGGTGAGTATGGAGCAGCGCCAGGATGAAAGGGCGGGGAAATGGGAGATCCCCAAGAAAACCCACTGACCAACGGATCATCCAGCACCATTCCCACTTGTGAAAATCCGGTGACCCGGTTGGGGATTGAACCTGGTTCATCTTGGTGGGAGGCGAGCAGGCTAACCACTCAGCCACCGCGGCCCCTNTGACCCGGTTGGGGATTGAACCTGGTTCATCTTGGTGGGAGGCGAGCAGGCTAACCACTCAGCCACCGCGGCCCCTCCAACAGTGAAAGGTCCCTCCTGTCTTCCTAATTTTTTCGCAATGTAAGGTTTGGTAACGTGAAATGGTAATGAACTATGCAATGCTGTTCTCATAATCTGCCTGGCTCGTATCGCAATCTGTTTCCTGTCTCTGCTATGNATGGTAATGAACTATGCAATGCTGTTCTCATAATCTGCCTGGCTCGTATCGCAATCTGTTTCCTGTCTCTGCTATGTGAAGTATGTGAACTGCATAAACTTAAATAAATCTTGGAAACAAATATTTGACATTTTTTTTTGTATTTTTGTTATGGCGCCTTTATTTACGTCTCATGTTTCTGCAGAGCGAATGAACTTAGTCGTGAGTTTCAGTCATCAGTTTTTGATGGCTGCAACATTACAGTATGCTTAGCAAAACTTATTCTACAAAAAATNGTCGTGAGTTTCAGTCATCAGTTTTTGATGGCTGCAACATTACAGTATGCTTAGCAAAACTTATTCTACAAAAAATCATAGACTGCTACAAATAAAAAATTTGCAAAAATTTCCTTATTTAAAAAATTTTTTAAAACTGTGAAAACATTTCATAGCATGATTTTAAAGATTCCTTGAAGTAACTCAACGTATCGTTATTTCAATGTGAATTATCTCATTTCTGCAAGTGAGTTAGTTTTCATTATTTGTACGTCCCAATAAAACTAAAATTGTGATTTTGACAGACCACAGTAAAAAATATGTAGTCTGAAATTTTTTTATGCAAGGAAATAGTGCTCATACATAATGTCTACAAGTTGGACAGAATTTCATACAAATAGAAAATAATGAAATTAAAAGAGAAAAAACCGGCAAATTTTCTGCATTATGACCATCAGTGTAGTTTTTTTCAATAGATAATTTGAATGAACTGTTAGAAATTTCTACCTTCCAATTATACTTTCTACTGTATATTATTTTTTTATTTTATGAACCATTTTTTGTAATATGATGCTTATTTGTACGTAAAATACTTGTATTTTTAGTAGCATGTATGTAACTAATGTACGATACACACAAAATTTTACTGCTATCTTTAACAAATGCAATCTCTCATTGTTAAATGTTTTGGTTNAACTAATGTACGATACACACAAAATTTTACTGCTATCTTTAACAAATGCAATCTCTCATTGTTAAATGTTTTGGTTATAATTTATTTTTATTTCGAAAATTATCCTACATTTTGGACTGGCAGGGTTTGGATTAGTGAGGCTCTTCTGCATGTACAAAATGGTTAGGAACCAACAGCTGTCAACATTATCACTAAAGAACAATATTCATTCTAAACTGCAGAGCAAAACACAGTAATGATCTCACTCTGGCATTGATGTGTTTGCAAGTTTTAGCATAAGAGACAAAATCACTTACCAATTGTACTTGCATGATGTTCGAGGTGTCTGGTTTGTTGACAGACACCATGCGAGCAGCCTGCAATTCTGTCAGCAGAAAATCTAGTAATAACAGTCGATTCTCCCTTGTGTGCAGTCGTTCACTTGTATGGCCTTCCATCAGGAACGAATAGCCACAACCTTCACACACAATTACTGTTATGTCCAAACTATATAAAGTTTACCATGGCATTCATTCATAAAAAAAACATTTAACTTCATTTTATCCAACCAAACTGATAAAAATTCCTTGGCTACTTTCAGTACTATAAACTCCAAATTATACATGTTAATAATTAAGAGATGACAAAACGGATAACCAGAAAACAGAAAACCCATGAAAAGCCCTGCCTACTAATGTATTAACAATGAATAGGAATGNGACAAAACGGATAACCAGAAAACAGAAAACCCATGAAAAGCCCTGCCTACTAATGTATTAACAATGAATAGGAATGCACATGTGTGAAGGCTTCCTTTCCTTGTAAGTTTTGTACAAATAGAATGAAGTAAGATTCCGGAACTGTAAGGCTAATATTCTTTGAAACAGTAATTACATACACAACATTTTATGATTCTTCCTAATCTCCTTTTGAATTTTCTTGCAGCTAATATGGCACTGTTTTATAACACATATTGTAACATTTGATCAAGTCAGTGCAAAATAATTGGGTGCTGCATTATGACTCATGTTCCTAATGCACTGTTATATGCTTGCTGCTCTACACTGCTTCCCTAGCCCCATCCTACTTGGGCGAGCGAATCGGTGTGTTAGGGGCGAGCAGTGGTGTTATCCTCGAAAGAATGTTCTGGTCATCGCCCTTGCCTCTCTCAGCAAGACTAGGGGTGCTGGGAACATTCTCGATGAGGCCAGCAAGACTACTTAAGCCGCGACGACAATTTTTTGGAAGATTGTGTCACCTTACGCGCCAGGTGTGCAAAGACAGGGAAGCAACAAGCCATTAAAGTGANAACAATTTTTTGGAAGATTGTGTCACCTTACGCGCCAGGTGTGCAAAGACAGGGAAGCAACAAGCCATTAAAGTGACAAGTGACAGCAACAGTAACCAGCGAGAGTGAAGTCTGCAGACTGAAAGCATTGGTACAGTGGAGAGAGACTGGCGGGCAGGACTATTGAACTGGATGCATGACAGACATTTGGAATGAAGACAATAAACAGATTGAACATGTGTAGATAATGAGTGTGAATCTGATGACTGAAACCAATATACAGACAGTGTTAAGGACTTACATTAAAATTGAGATAGACATTAAATATTGTGCTCACTAAGAATAACAAGAGCAATAGTGGAGATAGGGTAGTTTAATATCGTTAGTAATAGCTGTGAATAAATTAAAAAACAAATTTTGTTTTTTTATTATTTTTTTATTAAGAACTCCATCTCTCACGAACTCTGATACGCCCCTGGCAGATTGTAACAGTACATTTTATAATCCACTTACACTCAAAACTACAATAAGTATTTCAATCTTCACTTATCATTTGGATATCCCTATTCTACACCTTGAAGAATTTTTTGACACAAACAATTGAGTGTTTCAGGTTTCACAGATGAACATGCCTTTGAAATTCTGTATAATGCATACAGAATTATAAGTTTCTTCTTCCAAAATCGAGTAAGGTTATCATCATTTGTGAGAGCTATCAACAAACCAGATTAGTGACAATATTTCTCCAGTGGTTATAACCACTGGAGAAACCACATGAGGGAGTAAAAATGTTACTGTTCAGAAACCATCATTTTATAGAAATTGTCTGACAGGACATTATCTAACAATAAAACTGTTTTCTGCTACAGGCCTTTTCCAAGGAAAGACCAACCACTAGGAACAAATTTGTCTAACAGATTTCAAAAATGTTTCTAACTTTCTAGTCATGCAATATCAATTCTATCTGTAATAATTTATTGGAAGATTTGAGAAAGTGACACTAAGTGTCTCTCACAACCACAAGTTTTTTGTGGCTACGGTATTACGTGCATTACCATAGCACATTACAGTACACGGTTCTTTGGATGGGTTTCATCCAGCAGCACGCTTCTCTTTTTCTAAAGCTAGCATATTTGATGGTACATAAATACTTCCAGTAGTTACGGTATGTTATGTCATAAATATGATAAGATGTTAAAATTTTTTTATTTGACAAACTTTTGAATTTTGACACAAAATGCACTGGCTGTAGGTACATCAGTACTATGTCATCCTCCTCGTGTACAAATCTTACAAATATCACACTTTTGTTTAAATTTGATTAGCCATCCACATGATGTATTAGATTCACATTCCAGCTAAGGCTTCCTTGAACGTGAATTTCTTCCGTACACACAGATCATGATATAAGTGTTCCTTCAACTTATTTCTATATAAAACAANTCCTTGAACGTGAATTTCTTCCGTACACACAGATCATGATATAAGTGTTCCTTCAACTTATTTCTATATAAAACAAAGAAACATTACAATATATAATACAGCATTTCACAGGAAGATTTTTTCAAGCTTCTGCATTATGAAGATTTGGGACCACTACCTACCATGGTTTTTAGTTAATCATATAACTTTTCTTCATTTTTTGTTATTTCTGTGACCATCTGNGGGGACCACTACCTACCATGGTTTTTAGTTAATCATATAACTTTTCTTCATTTTTTGTTATTTCTGTGACCATCTGTTCACGTAAACCATACTCAATTACAACTTTACTTAATAGCTACATTGAAAAATTTTTCCAATTAATTATCCACTTTTTTATGTTCCAAAGATATTTTTCAGACATACAGGTCTTCCAAGGGGCAGATGGTACAGGGTTAGTACAGTATTGGTGTTGAGGTGGTTTGTTATTTAATTTGTTGAAAACTCCACAGCGATGTGTAGATAACCCACAAAAAACATGATTTACCATGAATATTCAATTTTTTTTGCATATTTTCTTTTACATTTTAACGTAAAGATGGAATTTATATCGAAGCCTGTGATTACATATTAAAAACAATGTATATATATATATATATTGTAATGATGCAGTATTCTTAATTTTCGGGACACGTGTTTCATTTTTCTTTGTTTTGCTAAGCTTCGTAATATTTTTATCGGGTTTGAAATTAAAAGCAGCGGTGGTTCGTTTACCGTGACAGACTGTTTATTGGGCATAAGTTTGCTGTCTTACGTTTATCAGGCATCCGGTTGCTGTTTCGAAAGTTGGAGTTTTTGTTAAGCGTCAACATTATACTAAAAACTTTCAGACTGCGACGACAAATTTTAGTTCCTACGGCGCAGTTTCGATAACGCGTGGAGAGCATGCGTGACAGCCCACGCCAGACCCTTATCTCAGGAGAGGGGGGTGATAGGCAGCACAAGTACACGTGTGCCTGTCGCCTTCCGGCAGTTGTTATCGAGCAGTTGAATCAAGTCGCTCTTTTGGAGCAGTGCTTGTCTAGGCCGCATCTGGCTTAGCGCTAACCCCCACACCGGCAAACTAGACTTCACTAGATTATTTCTCCGCCGGTGTGGGAGGTCGCTGCATTTAATTTTCTTCGGGCAAGTTTTTTATATGAATAATTTGTAAACGACTGTGGCGCTGTTCTGCACTTATCTATTTATCTGTGAACGGTTCATACTCTGCATATCTGAACTTCGTATGTGAACTGTGTCACTAAAATGGTAAAAAAAAAGTATAAAACAAATACACCGGAACTTGACTTTATTTCATATTTAATTGGCGTCCATTTTACAGAGTTTCGTGTTACTCCGTCTTGAGCTATTCGAGTGGAAAGTTATAGGTAGTCTGCAACTTAAAGTCGTCTGTAACTGCGCGTGCAACGTTACAATATATATATACACTGAGGC